>FR990047.1:7047266-7647266 GCA_905404095.1 Glaucopsyche alexis | reverse complement strand
ATCCGCCTAATGAACGATGAAATTGATTCGTCACAGGCGGCGGGCGCTCGCGGCTACGTAAAGCGCCCGCATCTGCATAATAAGTAGGTACATGCTAAATATATTATATACTTTAATTATAAACTGGCGACAATTCCATAGGCACTGTAATAAAGTAAATTCCGTTTAATATGAAGTGAGTTTCATAAGGCATCGATTAACGGCCCGTTTCAATAACCTATCTAGTATCTATCTATAACAGCCTCCGTGGTCTAGTGGTTGTTAGTGGTAACTGGTAACAGCTTCCATGAGCTTGGCTCTCGACTCGGTGGTCGTGGGTTCGATTCCCGCATTGGAACAACAAAATATATTGTTTCCAAGTTTGGTTAGGACAATACAGGCTGATCACCTGATTGTCTGACAAGAAATACGATCCATGCTTCGGATAGGCATGTAAAAAGTCGGACCTGCGATCTCTCGCCAGCCGTGTTGGTTATCCGTCCCACTGGGTTATGAGTTATAGAGTAAAGGAACAAAGAGTGCTCTTGTGTACTGCGCACACACTTGAGCACTATAAAATTACTCCTGCGTAACTGGCCTGGTTTCAATGAAACCGGCCACCCTCAGCGCAATCGGTGTTGGGAGTTATTATTATTATTATTATCTATAACTATTTGTTAAAAACGTCGTCATTCAATCATTTGCCGGTTATCTGCGATACAAATTAGACACAGTGGCGGACTAAGCCCGTCAGGGGCCCGGGGCGGCAAAGCCAAATGAGGCAAAGCCGCTTAAAAAACCGGTCAAGTGCGAGTCGGACTCGCGCACCGAGGGTTTCGTACAAACTTGTAATAAAAAATAATGGTTCACGGTTTATGCATAAGGTTTATATATTTTATGAAATTAAATGTTTTTTTTATAATAAATTTGAGTTGATTGAATGAAAGGTAAATTGCGGTTAACGATTTAATAATATAGCCCTTTATTTCCATGCTTTAAGTACATAGTTTTTTTTAGTTTTTAAATTTTTACAAGCTAAGAAGATTTTATTTTAAAATTAGTCGGTACATATTGAATTACTTATAAAATGTTTCTTATGTATTAGTTTTTTTTTTTGGCATGGCTCCTCTTCGGATAAAGGCCTCCTCCAATTTTTACCATTGTTTTCGGTCTGTCGTCTTTGTTATCCATTCCTCGCCCGTTATGTTTATGATTTCGTCGACCCGTCTATCTTTAGGTCTTCCTTTGCTTCTCTTTCCACCTGCGCATTTCCACTTGGTGACTCTCTTTGTCTGTCATACGGGCAACGTGGCCAGCCCATCTCCATTTAAGTTGTTGTGCATGTCGTTCTGCATCTATGAGTTTTGTCTTTTTACGAATAACATTGCTATTTTGTTTGTCGATAAGTTTGATACCCAGTATGCTTCTTTCTTTTGCGCGCTGACATGTCCGAATTTTCTTTTTTGTTTTTTCTTGAAATAGCCACGTTTGTGCTCCATATAACAGGCATGGCAATAAGCAGGAGTCCATTTCCTTCTTTTTGAGTTTCATAAGGAATTTGGCTTTTAAAATTTCTTTGATACTCCAGTATTTTCTCCAAATCATATTAATACGGCGTTCTAATTCATCTTCGTGGCGCGTCTTCTCAAAGGATATTTGTTTTCCAAGGTATATTTAGCTGTCCACATATTGCATTTGTGCATTGTTTACGTATATGTCGTTTTTTACACTATTTGTCGCTACTTTTGTTTTTGAAGTGTTCATTCGTAAACCAATTTTTCTGCTCTCATAATCTAACTCACTTATCATTATTTGTAGTTCTTTTGATGTTTTTGCAAAAATAATGATATCGTTAGCAAATTTTAAATTGTTAACAAACTCCGTGTCTACTTTTATTCTTTTTTTACGATTTTACGGTTTACAATTTATGACGTATTAAAAAAAACTACTTACTAGATCTCGTTCAAACCAATTTTTGGTGGAAGTTTGCATGGTAATGTACATCATATATGTTTTTTAGTTCTATCATTTTAGAGGACACACATTTTACCACTTTGGAAGTGTCTCTCACGCAAACTATTCAGTTTAGAAAAAAAAAAATGATATTAGAAACCTCAATAAAATTTTCCTACCTATCCATACGTATGGGTTTAATGAAAAAAAATTTTTTTGACTTTCAGTTCTAAGTATGGGGAACGCTCAAAATAAAATTTATTGTTTTTTTTTTAATTTTTGTGATAGACAGACAGACAGACTGACATGACGAATCCATAAGGGTTCCGTTTTTTGACATTTGGCTACGGAACCCTAAAAATTTTGTTTTTTATGTTTATTTCGTTAAAATCTGGCTAGTGAAACATACATACCTACAATATGGAATGAATATTGGTGAGGAAAATAAAATACAAATCGATAGATAAAATAAATAAAATAAAAGATTTTTTTTTGTAGCGTGTTATATGTGTTTTCGTGCCTTCAATTTACTGAACTCCTCAATAACTTATGTGAAACCATAGATATATAATATTATTAATCAAAGGTGAAACCGATTTCTTTAGAAATTTTTCTTTCTATTGCCATCTATTTTCCATAGGACTTGTAGTTTTGCTGGAAATTGAGATAATCCTTCTTCTACCCTTAAAAACTCACCCCTTACACTTCCCAACCTCAAATCGCCCGTAAATAATAATAATAATAATATCTATGGACGCTTCACACCACGTCAGTCTGGCCCCGTGGTAAGTATCCGAAGAACTTGTGTTACGGGTACCAGACAACGGAAATATATTTAATACTTTTTATACTATACTTATATATTTAAGATTTTTATTATATTATACATATATTTAATACACATCCAGGACCCAGGAACACAGAAAACTTTTTTGTTCCCTGGCGGGATTCGAACCCGCGACCTCCGGCTAAAGCGCCACTGCGCTCACCACTGAGCCACGGAGGTCATCAAATTACTTTTCATTTTATTTTTTAATATTCTCATCCTTTTCAATGGGTTTCATACTATATTTTTTTTCTCTTTTGACCATTTTCAATGGTAAAAGCCCTAGTCTATAAGCTTCATGACTGATTTGACGATATATATATACAAATGTACAAAGACTTTGCCATGTTGAGTCTTACGATGAGAACAAGTACATACCTACGTCTCTAATAAACGTACACTACAAATAATATAAGGACCACTTGCAAAATGCAATAACTGAAACAATGTACTCGTAGATGCATGTTGACTAGAAACTACGGATCATAAAAGTTCTTCGTATAATTTAGCCTAGAAATTATTTCTAGGCTAAATTATACGAAGAATTAGTTACTTTTTCCAAATACTCGAAAATGCACTTACTCAACTCTGAACTCATTTACTTTTATTCCGCACCAAAAATCAAAAATACTATTACGCTTTTTAATGAAATTACTTTGAACGGATAAGATCGCGTTTATTACTTTACAATTAAAAAAAAAAGCTTATCTGTTCGCAAAAATATCGGAACACACTAATAAACTATTAAATATCAACGTAAAGAAATTTAATACCTATATTTTAAATGAGGCCAATGTTTATTTTTCTACGTAAATATAATGTAGTGAATGTAAATGTAGGCGTAAAAGAGGGAATTATTTGCACTCCATTCATTCAGGGATTCCTGAGGAACAGGGGCGTAGCTACCGCCGTATCTGCCGTATCAATTATACGGGGCCCCCAGGGCACGGGGGCCCCAAAGTGCAAAAATTAATAAAAACTTCCCAAATTTCATCTTCATTTCATCATCAACTATAAATGATTTAATAAATCAGTTTGCCGAAAAAAAGGCAAGGTGAGTGTATATTTAAATTGTAAAAATTTTGGAAAAGTGATAGATAGCTAATAATTATGACGAATAAATATTTATTTTAATTAATGCAATTTTTTTATTTTTATTTTGTGAACAAACTTTACCCTTCCTAAGGGGCCCCAAACAAATTTTTATACGGGGCCCCGCCAAGGCACGCTACGCTTCTGCTGAAGAAGTACCCGCTACAAAGACAGGAATTCCCCCAGCGTATTGGTCGCGTTCAGTAAAGTTAAATGAGTATTAGTACCGCGTAAAAAGTCTAGATAGCTGTAGTGTTTTGATCTTGATGAAATTATGTAGGTATCAACTATCAAGCACATTTTTTAAGTCTTGTTTAGGATTTTATCAGGGGAACACGGAGGCATTTGGGGGCCCCCCAAGACCGGGGGCCCGGGGCGGACCGCCCCTTCCGCCCCCCGGTTAGTCCGCCACTGATTAGACATTCTTAACAAATAGTTATTGGTGGATAGGTTATTGAAACGAGCCGTTAGATAAATATTATCAAATGAATTTCATGATTCATCTGATTAAAGAATAAACACAACTGCGATCTACTGATGAAATTTTATCACCACAGGCTCCAACAGCGTTTTGTCATTATCCAATCCGATATCGGTAAGGAGGCCGATAGCCAATGTCCTCTAGCCAAGGGTAAGTAAAATGTATTTTTTTATTTATAACACTTTATGCACGAAATGTACAAAGGCGGGCTTAAGGCTGCGCTAGTCGGTTTTTTCTCCATACAAACGCTGTTGGTGATTTACTCCAAAGTCAAACATTGTAGACCCAAATTCTAGCGTAATATCGATTTTTATGACACTTATCTAGGTCGGTATTTGCTTATATTTCTGAAATTCAAATTAGTGTAGAAGATAATAGCCTCCAAACATCGCATTTTTTGCGCAACTTTGAACGTAAATAAAAATTAAACGAAGAATGATAATAAAAAAGCAAGCAAATACCGACACAGTTCGATTATTCAGCAATTGAGATAATTTTACTTCAGACAAAAATATCATATAGTTTTTTCATAAATCACCAACAGCTGAGTGTCGATTAACATAATTTGAAGACGCCTTTTCTAAAATACTTTACACAGCTGCATAAATGTGTGCAGTATAGTTTCTCTTATAAGTATAGATTACTATTTTATGGATATATCCCTTTTTCCCCAATATTAGGTGAAATAACAAGCATTTTCCCCGCGCGCAGCACTGAGTTCGAGCCGTTGACTAGCGCACTCTTAATGCCTTGTGGCATTCTCTACCAGCCAACCTTAGGGCCAGGCCACACGGTGCGGTACGGCTGCGGCGCGGCGCCTGAGCGGTATCGCAACGGGTCTTTTACATATAAAAATGTATGGAATGCCACACGGCGCGTCCGGCGCCGCTCCGGCGCCGCACCGCAGGCGCACCGGACAGCGGCGCGAGGCAGATGAGGCGGGGAGGGGTGCAAGCAGCGCGGTGCCGCAGCGGCACCGCTCAGTTTTATGTACGGCGCGGCGTAAGCGGAAGTGTACGCTCGTTAGGGTCAACGATTAATTACGTGATACCTATTATATTTATATTACATTTATATTTATATTACCTATACAAAAAAAATGAGTACAAGTATGGAATCAATAGACGTGGACTACCTCATTTCGTTAATTCAAGAACGGGAAATACTGTGGGACAAGTCTCATGAGAATTTTATTTTATTTTATTTTATTTTATTTTATTTATTAAGGTAACAAACAGCCATTACATAGAATATGTTTAGATGGAAAGTTAACAATCAAGCCTAAAGTACCATTACTAAATACAAAGAAAATTACATTAAGATGAATTCGTAGCGTTTAGTCAATACAGATAAGGGCTACTTTGGTTACTGTTACACAATACACTATTAAGGTTTAGGGAGAATATAGAATAAAAATACCGGTTACATATTATTTCAACATTTATAAAGTAAATCACGCACTTTAGATTTATATGAGAATAGGTTATTACAAAATATGTCAACAGTGTTTAGATTTTTGTTGTAATAGTCACATGCACGTCGAAGAAAAGAATTCTTGGAATAGTTAGTTCGTGAGAGAGGGATGTGAAATATATTTTTTGATCTTGATAAATAATTTGGGGTTTTGAAAGAGATATGTTCTAATAATGAGGATGAATCAATATGATTGTTAATTATTTTGAATAAAAATATTGCATCTAGATACAAACGCCTGTTTTTTAATGATTGCATATTATGTCTCAATTCGGCTGTTTTATAATCAGTAAATTTATTTCTAGTTACATAATCCAATGATTTTAGGAATTTATTTTGAATTTTCTCGATTCTTGCTATGTGGATCTCGTATTGTGGGCTCCAAACTACACTTCCAAATTCTAAGACACTGCGAACATATGCATAATATAAGACTTTTAAAGTTTCAGGTTTTTTGAAAGGTTTGCCCAAACGTAGAATTAAGCCCAGTTTTTTATATGCTTTGGCAACTATGGTGTCAACATGGTGGTTGAAATGCAGTTTGGAGTCCATGACCACACCCAGGTCCCGGATTTGATCCACGCGTTTTATTGTATTGTTTGTAATAGTGTAGTCGTAAAGGATAGGATTACGTCTGCGTGTAAAAGAAATAGTGCAGCATTTATCAATATTAAGATAGAGTTGATTCGTATAGCAATAATTTTCAAAATTACTGATATCAGTCTGAAGCTTAACGCAATCTGAAACTGATTCAATAACTTTGAAAATTTTTGCGTCGTCTGCAAACAATAGGTGACAGGAATCCGTTAGAGAAGACCCTATGTCTTTTATGTACAGCGTGAAGAGAAATGGCCCAAGATGGGATCCTTGTGGGACTCCTGATGGTATGGTAAGGAAGCTAGATTGATGACCCTTAATTGCAACAGCCTGACTACGGTTCTTAACATAGGATTCTATCCACCTGAGCAGATCAGCGTGTATACCGATCCTCGATTATTTTTTTATTAATATAAAGTGATTAATTTTATCGAAAGCTTTAGAAAAATCGGTATACACGGCATCAACCTGGCAACCGGCGTCAAGGGCGTTTGCAATAAAGTTAGTGTAGGAGACTAGATTGGTGTTTACACTTCGACCACGACGAAAACCGTGTTGCTCAATCCCTATGTGATGATGGATTTGACTAGTAAGTTCGTTTGTGATAATTTTTTCAAAGATTTTTGCAAACACATTTAGTTTCGAGATAGGTCTATAATTAACCACGTTATATTTATCACTTCCTTTGGGTATAGGTGTAATTAGAGCTTTTTTCCAGATATCTGGGAAGTGACCTTCACTAAGGGATTTCTTGAATATAATGGTTACTGGCAATGACAATTCTTTGTACAGTCTTGAAACCAACATGGGATGAATATTATCACAGCCAGCACCCTTATGGACATCTATTTGTCTTAATAGCTTAGTAACTAGGGTTTCTGAAATGTTAATTGAATTTATATTAACTGGCGATAAGGAAATGGCGATAAAAAAATTTAAAAACAATTATTATAAAAAATTATTGTGACTGTCGTCAACAGGGCAAGCCATTAGCCTAGTCAACCCTGTTGCGGTGCCGCAGCGGCGCCGTAAGAACATTGCGGTGCCGCAGCGACGCCGTAAGAACATTGCGACGCCGCATTGCTCGTGTGGCCGCCAGTGCGGTGCGGAGTATTGCGGTGCGGTGCGGCGCCGCGCCGTGTGGCCCGGCCGTTAGGGTGATGCAGAGACATGGTGAAGTAGGCGCATTTCTTGTACTACAATTGAACAGGTATCAGAAAATAATAAAGTAAATTAAAATTAATAATCTAATGAATATAGTAATATTACATATTATATAAATACATATATTAAAACCTACATAATATAATATACACATCAATACATAGTATAGCAAAAGGCAAATAAACTCCAAGTAAAATGTATGATGCGAACATCGCATCGGATAATGGGAAAACCCTCAAACTCCGATATGTCACAGTTTTACATGATACGCGGCAAAACGTCACGTTAAAAAACTCTTCTCCATGTTCGTTCTTCATCCTCTTTAATTCTCTCTTTATATACTTTTTTCATTTTTATAAAACTTTTTAACGCGTTAAAAGAGCATAGTAATAGCATAATAGCATAGCATGTTATATACATATTATATATTACACCTACCCTGCATATATATAGGTACCCTGCATACATCTATAGGTATATTTTACAGATACAGTGTCTTACTGTCTTTACCGACTTTATGATATTATATTACATACTTTCGGCTCAAGAAACAACTCAGGCTTGTGTTAGCTCACTTATTGAAGATACTTAAGTAATAAATAGATAGATAGACTGTAATTTTTACGAAGCATCAAATTAAATATGAATAGAGTGTAAATTTTATGGTGTCCTCTATCCAGTTTATAGCCAGTCATATAATCCTAAAGGTTTAATTAAATCCTAAACTTACTTCTGTCTTCTGTGGTAGAAAATTAAGGCTTTCCTTTATTTTGTATTCTACTAACACCCAAAACATTTTGTTACAAAAACATGTGTGAAGTTCACATGTTCACTCGCGATAGAAGTGAAACCTTAAAATATCTATCATCTAATTCTCTAGCACGTTGAATCATAGGATTCGATTTTTTTTTTTTAAGTCTTTAAGTTTAATTCAATTTATTTTCTAAGTCATTCCTGGCACGTATCGTATCGTATAATAAGCTAGAAACTAGCTAGAAATGGAACAATTTTTTTAAGCGGAACCCTAAGATAAAATAGCATCTGTTACGCCTTATAGCGTTAGCTATGTGCCAGTGAAAGTCCCGTGAAAATTTGTCCAGCCGTTTCAGAGATTAGCCAGAACAAACAGACAGACAAGACAAACAAAATTTAAAAAATACATTTTTTATTGTGTGTCGTATATACTTTCACATTATGCATTATATGAAAAGCTGTTTATTTTTAAAAACAAAACAGACACTTGATTCTTATTTGTTTGTTTTTATTATAGGTAAGTATATAGATTGGTTTCTTTTTGCTTTCATCGGAGTTTCAAATCGAAACTCGAAACCAGTTGCTTTAAAAATTCCCTGAAATAATCAATCTCAATTCGCACTAATTGTCCGCTAATGAATTGAGATTGCCTAATAACCTAGGCTCAGAAGAAAATTCCGATAGGAGCCGCTATATTTTACGTGTATATGAAATGATCCAAGACGGACCACACACGACGCGCGTCAGCTTTATGTGGACACGCCTTACATTTTCTCGATGACTACCAAGAAAATCCATACAATTCTACTTGATGTTACTACATTCGTTTTTTTTTTTTATTTTATGGTATGACATCATACTATAAAAACTAAAACTACAGCCTTGAAAAAAAAAATATAATTATGCGCTTCCACTATCTGATTATCGTAATGAAAATGGAAAAGTTCGACAGTTTTTTTTTCTGAGAAATGAAAAGATATAGACTAGCCGATGGTAAGTTTGTGAAGTGAAAACTTCGTTAGCGGCGTTGTGCACTTTTCTTGGGTTGGGTAAAAAATATTAAACTCGCATCAAGACATGTGACCTGTCGAAAATTCGTAAGATGCAACTTGCAACTGTTTTCTGACTTAGTTTCCTTAAGGCCCCCACAGACGAGAGGCCGATCGTTTCAGCTGGAACTGACGTCAGTTCGGCCTGAACGGATTCGAGCACACACACGGAAAAAATCGCATCCAATCCAATTTACGTCAGTTCGGCCTGATCTGATTCGTGCCCACACACGGAACAGTCGCATCAGTCCATTCTGGTTTGCCGCGCGCTACGGTCGTGTTTATCAATTTTGTATTTAAACACCGCGAAAACTCATACAACGCTTGTACAAGATACACGCCCGCACGGCCGCGGCTCGGGCAAGAACTGAAGCGATTTGTCCACACACGGTCAGGACAGGCCGCGCGTTCAGGCCGATCGGTCAGGCCAGAATTAATGTTGCCAACTTAGTTATTTTACAAAATTTTACTAAATTGAGTATTTTATTCCCTCCTTGGTAGAAATTTAGTTATTAGTAGTGTTTAAGTAGGAAAGAGCCAGACAGTAATGATATGCAAAATAGCTACTAAATACGTAATATTTCCTAGTATATTTTAATTTAATGATAAAATTTATAATCAAATTCAATTAATGAAAAAAATGTAATATAATAAAACCTAAAATGCAGTGGTTTTTGGGGGGCTTCAGGAATTCCTAAGTTAAGTAGCCTCTTTAGTAGTTTTAGTAGAAATCGATACGAGTTTAGTAGTTTCACAAAAAAAGAGCTGGCAACACTGGAACGAATCGCTTCAGTCCGTACGGCCGCCTGATGCGATCTCGAAATTGCACACACACGATACGATTTTGCATCCGTTCAGGCCGAACTGAAGGTAGACCGGACCATGTATGGGGCCCCTTATGGCCCCCACAGACGAGAGGCCGATCGTTTCAGTTAGAACTGACGTCAGTTCGGCCTGAACGGATTCGAGCACACACACGGAAAAAATCGCATCCAACTCAATTTACGTCAGTTCGGCCTGATCTGATTCGGGCCCACACACGGAACAGTCGCATCAGTCCATTCTGGTTTGCCGCGCGCTACGGTCGTGTTTATCAATTTTCTATTTAAACACCGCGAAAACTCATACAACGCTTGTACACGATACACGCCCACACGGCCGCAGCTCGGGCAAGAACTGAAGCGATTTGTGACACATCACACACGGTCAGGACAGGCCGCGCGTTCAGGCCGCTCGGTCAGGCCAGAATTAATGTTGCCAACTTAGTTATTTTACAAAATTTTACTAAATTGAGTATTTTATTCCCTCCTTAGTAGAAATTTAGTTATTAGTAGTGTTTTAGTAGGAAAGAGCCAGACAGTAATCATATGCAAAATGGCCTAAGTTAAACACAAAAAAAAACCTTCGTCCGTAATTTTCTTAAAACTCCCGTTTAATTACTATATACGTAATATTTGCTAGTATATTTTAATTTAATGGTAAAATTTATAGTAAAATTCAATGAATGAAAAAAAATTAATATAACAAAACCTAAAATGCAATGGTTTTTGGGGGGCTTCAGGAATTCCTAAGTAGCTTCTTTAGTAGTTATTTAGTAGTTTCACAAAAATAGAGCTGGCAACACTGGAACGAATCGCTTCAGTCCGTACGGCCGACTGACGCGATCTCGAAATTGCACACAGACGATACGATTTTGCATCCGTTCAGGGCGAACTGAAGGCAGACCGGATCATGTATGGGGCCCCTTACGCGAGCATAGCCTGAAAATATTTTAGTTCGTATCTTTTAACCTAGATGGCGGTTTTTCTTGTTCCCTTACGCGAGCATGAAACCATTTTAGTTCGTATCTTTTAACCTAGATGGCGGTTTTTCCGATTTAATGTTCAAGTTTTCAGTTCCCCGGCACTCCCGGAATGTAACCCGTTGTTTTTTTTTCTCAAACAATAACCTAACTATCTTATTCTTATTCTTCTTATTCTTAAAAGTTTATCGATAAGCTAAATATTTACAAAGAAATTAAAGTTAATAGACCGATAAGTAAATCGAAATAACATTTAAAAAAACTATCCCACACAAATTAGCTATGTCCAGCCTATCGAATTGATTCGAACCTACGACCTTCTCAAACCGTGACTTGTTTATTTTAGCCTGTAGTTTTATATTGGTAGAGTTATAAACAATGTACGGTTTATAGGGGACTATTCATATTATTGCAACAATTACCTGGCATATAAATTACTTTACAATCAGTTTACCCAACTGCTAAAGGAGGGCTATCAATGTTTTTATTTTATAACTAGCTGTTCTCCGCGGCTCCACCCGCGTAAATACAACATATCTCGGGAACACTACTTTTTCGGGATAAAATGTATCCTATGTTTTAATGTAGAGCCTAAATTACTACCATACTAAATTACATCGAAATCCGTTCAGTAGTTTTTGCGTGAAAGAGTAACAAACGTCCATCCATCCATCCTCACAAACTTTCACATTTATAACATTAGTAGGACAAGATGTTTCCCACAAACGTACACGCAAAATAAAATCCTGGAGGGACCGTACATTCTTTCACAATAAAAACTACTCTATGTCCTTCTCCGTGGTCTACTCTATATCCATGCCAAATTTTATGAAAATCGGTCCTGCAGTTTCGAAGCCTATTCAATGCTAACAAACCTCTATATAATAATATTAGTGTAGATATTGCTTTACATATCATAAAAATGCTTGTTTAATCATACGATATTAAGATATTAGATTAGAATAAAGCTTTCCTTTTTTTTTCTAGAATTTCTTGAAATACCCAGATAGTTTTCGAGAGGAGGTAAAAGCGCGTTACCGTTATTTCAAACCCTCATTCTCTTTGCGCCTCCGTTACCTTTACTCACAAGTGAACTCTGTGGCTCAGTGGTCAACGCGTCAGTACTCAAGCCGGAGTTCGTGGGTTCGAATTCCGCCAAAGGAACAAAAAGTTTTTTATGTTCTCGAATCGTCGGATTCGTAATAAATGTGTACCTATTTAATGTAATAAAAATCTTAAATGTGGTAAAATAAAATGATTATATACCTATATGATGTATTTCCGTTGTCTGGTACCCGTAAGTTACTTGTGTTACGGGCCGTAACACAAGTTCTTCGAGAACTTACCACGGGACCAGGTTGATGTGATTTGGAATCGTCCAAATAAATGTCACAATGTAAGGGATATTTCATGTCGGTTTTCCGTGAAGTCATGGTATGCTTTTAGGTCGAGCCATTCGTAGGTACTGTGGCGTATTGTTGGGGCGTAATCGCTCCGATGGTGACCTGGGCGCCTAGACAAATTACCTTCGTTAAAATTCGGAAAGATCTGTCGTATCGACTTCTCTTTTGAGATCACGACAAAATGTCCCTAGACAAACGCACACTGTTGTTCGAATCGCAACAACGAATTGCTCAAACGTTAGTTGTTTATGATTTCAAGAATTTAGCCGTCAGTTGTGAAGTTGTCAAATGTCATATATTTTTTTTTTAATTATTGATGGCGTTACGGCATAAAACTATTTGTCAGTGTCAAGTTAAACAGGCAGACAACTAGATTTAATGTAGGTACCTATATGATTTCAACACCGTATTATTTTCAAGTCTAATGTCTAGTCAAAGTTCAAAATACAAATTTTGATACAAATAGTCAGTGCAAGTCAGTCGATTCAGTAAAACGGTACCTAGAAGTTTTATTGAAAGTTCCTAGAGTGTTTTGTATAAAATGGAATCAAATTTCAAGTGTAGATATTTACAATAAGAATAAAGTAGGTACTTATTTAACAAGGCCGATTATTACGGTTGTAAGGCTGGAACATGAAGCATAGATACCAGGAGTCCGAACGGTATAGGCTTTTTAATAATAATTATGTACACAATAATAGGACCAGATCTTAGTTCTCTTTTCTGCCGCTAGGCGTGCGAGACCGACGAGTACCAAGTGTTGCCAATACTATTATACCGAGTGTTGCCAATACTATTATTTATTACAATTATTTTTAAATTACCGTTAGGCAATTACCGTGTTCTACGGTATCTATTTTTCGAGAACAGTTTCTAAGAATTTCCTAAAACTTTTATATAATAAGATTTCAATCAAACTCAAACTCAAACTCAAAATTTTTATTTCCATGTAGGTTAAATATAACACTTATAGAATTGTCCTACATGATGCCTACCACCGGTTCGGAAACTAGCCCGGCGAGAAGAACCGGCGTAAGAAACTCGCACGGGGCCACCTTTTAGCAAAAAGATGGGAAAATTGTTCTTTTCAAAAAATATTTTACAATGTTGTAACTTAATCTATATAACATTAGTAATAAGTACATAGAACATACTTAAGTACATAAAAGCAGCCTTGCATGGGGCCATCTTATTCCCAAGGTGTGCAATCATTAGTGAAATCACTGACTTTATAATAAGCTTTAGCACACAAACGTTCTTTAACAGCTTTTTTAAATTTATTAATGGAAAGATTTTGAACGTTTTCTGGGATTCTATTGTAAAGGCGTATACATTGACCTTTAAAAGATTTACTTACTTTACTAAGTCTGATCACTGGTATTTCTAACTTGTTCCTATTTCTAGTATTCTTACAATGTGTGTCACTTTTCTTTTTAAAATTCGTTAAATTCTTTCTGACATACAACACATTGTCCAAAATGTATTGAGAAGCAACGGTCAGAATACCTATTTCTTTAAATTTTTCTCTCAGAGATTCAAAACATGACATCTTATAAATAGAACGTATAGCTCGCTTCTGTAGCACAAATATTGTATCAATGTCCGCAGCGTTTCCCCAAAGAAGAATGCCATATGACATTATACTATGAAAATAACTAAAATAAACTAGCCGCGCTGTATCCTCATCGGTAATTTCTCTAATTTTTTTGACTGCATATGCTGCAGAACTGAGCTTATCTGCCAGATTTGCAATATGGGGACCCCACTGTAATTTACAATCTAGTGTTATTCCTAGAAATACAGTGGTGTCCACTAAGTTCATTTTCTCATCATTTAATAGTATATTGGTTTGTGCCTGCCTAACATTTGGGAGGCTAAACTTTAAACATTTCGTTTTATTTGAATTTAAAAGTAAATTATTAACATTAAACCAATGTACCATTTTTGAGAGAGCACTATTTACCTCGTCATAATTTGACTGTCGTCGCTTCACATTAAAAATTAGTGAAGTGTCATCGGCAAAGAGTACTATCTCATGCTTATCTTTAACTAGATAAGGAAGGTCATTTATATAGATGAGAAAAAGAAACGGGCCTAAAATTGACCCTTGTGGCACACCTAATTCTATTTTGGTCCCAGTAGACCTTGTAGAATTAACTTCTACTCTCTGCGTTCTATTTTTAAGATAAGAATCTAAAAGTTTAAGTGCCGTGTCCCTTATACCATAATGGTATAATTTTTTGACCAACGTAGCATGCTCGACACAGTCGAAAGCCTTGGATAGATCACAAAAGACACCAAGTGCATCATGCGATCCCTCCCATGCCCCAAATATGCTGCATAGAAGACTGATGCCTGCGTCTGTTGTGGACCGACCTTTAGTAAACCCGAATTGGTTACTATGTAATAAATTATTTATGTTAAAGTGGGCTAGCAATTGATTTAAGATTATTTTCTCGAAAATTTTACTGAAAGTCGGTAGTATAGATATTGGTCTATAATTTGCTGGGTCAGACTTATTCCCAGCCTTAATCAAAAATCTTTCCAGAGCTGTCAATAGCAACTTTAAACTTCCCGCGTAATTTCAAACGAGTGCATGTCGAACCGTCGCGCGCTCTACCGGCAAAAATCTGTCCCAGTAATTGAGACCATTATTTTAACATTACGTTCGGACTCCTTGTTAACTATACTTCGTGGGCTGGAACTTCAATATGCACCGAAATCCGAAACACCGGGAAAAATTCAGAGGATTATAAATTAGACACACAATTGGATAACTGTTTATCTATTGTATGACTCCAGAGTTCTATTTTGAATAATTATATTATATAATACATTATTTAATTAATTATCTTCTAGTTTTCATTGATAATACAGATTTTATACAGATTTCTTGCCAAATGGTCATAGGACACACATTATAAACAGATTTTAAGAGATTACACTAAAGGCCATACTCACGGTGCGTCCAGCAAATCCAGCACTGGTACTATTATGAATTTTAATATTATCCGGTGTTCAGCATAAAATATGTGTACAGTCTGACAAGGATCTTTTGGCACGTGGACAAAATCAGAACTAACATCGCCGTCTTGTAAAATGTCACTTTTAGTATTAAATTGTATTGTTTTGTAGTTGCGACACTTACCTTTTGACACGTGGATAAAATCAGTAATAACATCGCCGTCTTGTAAAATTTCACTTTTAGTAATAAGTATTGTTCTTATTTGCGACACTCACGCCCCCATCCAAGTGCCAAAAGATCCTTGTCCGACTGTAATGGCGTATCTATTGTCTTGCGAATGATACCATCTAATAAAAAAGAAGGAAATGGTTTTAATGTAAACTGCATTTTTATTTAGTATTAAATGACTATTTCTAACTTTTTTAATTAGAATGTGATATAGTTATAAACATTTGTTAAAATAATAATAAAGTACACTCGTTTTATCTAAGATTTTTCAAGTTACTTTTTAAAAATACCAACATTTTTCTGGTTGGCAACATGCAAGAACGAGACACACGGCCTCCCTTATGGCTATCTCGCTCGGCTCGGATTTGCCTCTATGATACGTGCATTGTGAAATACACTCTATTACCAAGGCAATACAGTTCTTTTTAGCAATTACAAAATACGGAGTCTTCTATCCTTAGGACTATATCCATGTCCTGGTAAAAAAAAAAACTGGCCAGAAGAAGAAGAAGATGAAGTACAATTATTTTTGTTTGTTATCAAAATAACAATTTACCTAACTTAGGCCTTTACATCCGATGATGGATGATTTATACAGTATTCTCCGAGCGAAGTAACCACTCTTGAAATACTGTAGTGCCTGGGACAGTTGTTTTTTAAATATCGTATGATTGCCCAAGCGCATACGGCATTCTCACAACATAGCCACCCTAGTCCAGAGGAATGACTAGTCAATACGTCTGGGGCCAACTATGTGCGGGTTTCCTCACGATGTTTTCCTTCACCGGTAGAGCGTCCGTATAATGTACTTGAGATCTGCTGGCCGATTCTGTATCGTTATACATAAAAGTTGGCTTCAAGGCTTCATACTGGTGGAGAGAAGAAAAAAAGAAGAAACATACTCACATACTTTTAAATTTATAATATTAGTAGGATTTTTGACTACTTAAATATTATCATTACCTTATATATAAGTAAAATGCGTTTTAAATCTTTATAATTTGTAGGAAGTGTTTTTTGTAGTGAGCAGTGGCATAGGGTTCCTATAACTCCATTCCTATCGGCTTCCCTTGTCACATACCTGTATCATAGGTAGAAATCCCTACCTATGATACAGGTTCCGGCTTCCCTTTGAAGAAGCAGCCTTCGCCACTGATAGTGAGAAGTGATATAAATCATAATGTAATTATTAATGTATCAAAACCGCTACCAACCTAAGTTAATTTGTATTCATTCTGTGACAGGCTCTAATATACTATAGAGATTATGTATAATAATAATACACCTATTATAAACAGTCAAGTAGTGTTAACCAATTAAATACTTAATATTTAATCTCTATAGTATATTTGTGACTAAATAATTCGTGCCGTATCAAGTGTCCGTATTAGGATTGATTAAATAATAACAATACAAGAGTATCTACATTTTATTTTACTTTTTTAGATAGATAGATATATAATATTAAATTTGTAATAATTAATCAAAGTATAATAGCAAATATTTCAAAACTTTTATGAGGTGTTTGTGTCCTTCTAACCCATTTATAAGGCGAAGGTGTTGAGCATCGATGACAATAAAATATCATTACATTGAAAAACTTATAAATAATTACTAAATACAAATCTTTATTTCTAAGGAAGTTTCAGAGAAACTTGCTTAATTATGAACTCCATTTGGTACCTAAATTATAGTAGTAATTTAGGTACCTACTATACACCTAAAGATTGCTTTCAGCTGATATAGTAGCGTGTAAAGATTACAAACTGCAAGTAAGCTACAAATTAAGAAATTTATATTTTAACAAAGTGTTGAATTATACTTGAATACAATGAATTACATATTAGGTATTGACAATAATTGTGATTTATTGAATACTTTAGATTGAATTCTTTTGACTTTTTGCAATATAGACTACTAGCAGAAGGTGTTTTATAGACCGTTTAGGCAACTTTAGGCAAATCATTATTATTTACAAATAACAGCTGATCAATAAAAATCCGCCATATTGTTCGTTGAGGCGATAAAGGTAGCTATCTGGGTATCTTTATCGTTAGGTCGATAAAGATAAATATCACGATCTGCTAAATGTCACTTACGGCCGCTTGTCTAGGCATTGTATGGAGAAACGCGTTAGAGCAATTCGTTATATGGGTGCATCGTTAGCGTATTCGTTCAAAGTGGCTGCTTGGCTACCAATTTTTTTAACGATACGACTGAATATGTCATTTAACGCACGCTTATGTCAATCCCATACATTTTTTATTCACGAAGTTCGCCGTCGATATTATTTAATGCATCTTGTCTAGCCCTCGAGGTCTATTAATTTAAACACTTTGATAACATTAATTTATAATAATAATATAGACAAGAACTACAACAACCGACCCCGTACGCGCTCTGAACCATTCTCCCAGTTCTATCTTATTTTGTGACGTAGCGGATGAAATCTAGTTCTAATTACAAATATTTAAATATTGTGTGCCTGGAGTCCAGAAAAGAGTCCAGCCACAGTTCCGCATCAGTATGCTATGCTTCGATAGCTCTTCCCGCGCGATAAAATTAAAAACCAATTTAAATTTTAAATCGAGAACCAAAGACTTCTACGAGAACATTAATATTGTACAATAATCGGCTAATGGTTTTACCCGACTAATTTTGGAGCACTCAACAGAATTATTTAAACACTTGTGAAAGGCCAATACATATCTATTTTTACGCGGTTTTAAATCGCGTATCGACAGCGCACGTCGCGAGAGTTTATACAAACAGCTTTCAACACGAACAATTATTGACTCGTTCAAAAGTTTATTAAAATTAAAATAAAATGTTGCTTCAAAAAGTTTTAAACTTGTGTTTTTTTTTCAGTTGACAAGTTAATATTTTTAAGGTTTATAAATTATTTATTTAGTAATCTGTTGTATAGATTTAACAAGTTTGCAATTAAGCTTTCCTTTTAAACTTTTTTAGTAAGCACACTCGCTTGTATTTAATATTCTTATATCTTTTAAGATTCATTACATGTAAATAAAATATCAAAAATCTTTAAGAATATCAGAATATTCTTAAAGATTTTTGATATTTTATTTACATGTAATGAATCTTAAAAGATATAAGAATATTAAATACAAATGATATTGAAATATGAAAAAAAATTGTAAAAATTATAGAATAAAATTTATTCTATAATTTTTACAATATTAATACAAATATATCTTATTTTACCTATCGCAAGAAGAATACTAGGTAAGCTAGGTTGCCCGCGGCTCCGCCCGCGTAAATACATTATCCCAAAGGAACACTGAACTTTTTCGGGATAAAAAATAGTATATTTTATAAATCCAAAGCCTAAACTACTATCATACCAAATTTCATCGAAATCCGTTCAGTAGTTTTTGCGTGAAAGAGTAACAAACATCCATCCATCCATCAATCATCACAAACTTTAACATTTATAATATTAGTAGGACACTGTGGTACTAGGTTGGAACTACTCCGATAGGTTAAGAAAAATCACTTGGCAGACGCCAGCATTAAATAGCTTATCCATTGTGTAAATATTTTATTAGTAAGAGGGTAAATATTATTTCATTAATAAGATATTACGTACAAAACAGTTATATAAAAGCTTAAACTTTGGATCCGAATAATAATAAATTTATGATGGGATATAATTAATCGAGCGAACAAAAATAAGTTGGCGACTGCACGTGAGCATATTGTATTACTGAATTTGGCAGCGAATTAATATGTTGGCGACAAAATTACTAAACGGGCGAAATCACTGAGGTGACAAAAAATACAAAACTCGGCAGATAAAAAGTGGCGAAATTTAATCCAAATTAGCGCCAAAATTTGGTGACTTAATTTCCGAGTTGGTGACTATTATACCGTGTAAGCAGCTATAAAACCAGATTTGGTTGACAAATTAATGGCTACTAAAAATTCAATTTGCAGGCTACGGAAAATCCCATATTTGGATACTGTTGGAGTATGTTTTTCTTTGACATGGGTGTCGTTTTCAAGGTTTTTAGGGGTGCAGAATAATATGAAAATAAAATCCGTTTTGAAATATTCCAAAATGGCGTACACTTTTTTTTTTCAATTAAAATTAATATGGATGTCCTTTTCCAGGTTTCAGGAGATGCTAATTACAAAATTGTCTTCCAATTTCATTCTCCAAAATGGAGAATTTTCAATCTTCGTAAAATTATCATGAGTAAGTACCTACCAATTTCAAAGATCTTGGGGATGCTGATTAGGATTAATGATTATTATTACAGTATGTTATGTAGTTCGAAGTACCAGCTTTGTAAGGTATAGAATTTTTTCGAGATTCAGGATTTTATAATTTCTTTTTCTGCCATTTATGAAGAAAATATGTGATTTCCGGGTTTTTAAGGGGGAGGAAATTTACTTTATTTTTCCAGCAGGATGCACCGTTCCTGAGATAGAAGCGATTATAGAAAAAAATACGGTAATGTTTTACTTTGAGACACGAACAGCGTAGTTATAAAGCTATATAAATTCTGGAAAATTCAGGATTTTCAAATTTCTTTTTCTTCCATCATGAAGAATATATGAGATTGCGACTTGCGGGGTTACTAAGGAAATTTAAAATGGATAACTTTTTTGTAATCAGCACCCCCAGAAACCAACAAAAGGACACCCATATTATTTTTATAAAATTAAGTATTTCCGCCATATTGGAATTTCAAAATGAATGTCATTTTCGCATCCAGCACCCCCAAAAACCGAAAATGACACCTAAATCAATTTTACGAAAAATTAATATCCGCCATTTTTTTTTAATTTCAAAATGAATCTACACAATATCTACACCGAGATAAAACCGAGAAATATTAAAAATTGGGAAATGAAATGAAATGAAATGATGTTTATTTGGTAAAAATATGGTTACAATAGCTGTTACAATTTTTTATAGTAGGTCGCATATTTTGTCGCATTAACGACGTCCAAATAGGTACTTATATTAACTAGTTCACAATATTACTTATAGGTACATTTTAACCATAAAAATATTTTTATCATCATTCATTAGTCAAAATACCATGTTAATAAATATTTTTCTATATATTATATGTCAAGAAAATAAATGATATAATAAAATGTCAAAGATAATAAATAGACTCTAAAGTTAAAAGGTTTAAAAATAATAGAGATGTTAAAAAGTGCATAATTAAATCAAAAGATTATATGTCATAAACTTTATGATAAAATGTAAAAGTACAATATTTACCTATTCAATAATATCAATAATGTCAGGAACTATAATATACTATTCAAACAATTTTCTTATGCAAATCAGCAAAATCATATTATGTCATACAAAAATACTTAGTCTCATAGCATATTAGTCATTTAAAAATTCTTTAACATTATAGTAAGACTTCTCTATTAACATTTTTTTTAATTCTCTTATGGAGTGTTTTTTTGATAGTGATTTTACATGTGCAGGGACCTTGTTATAAATTTTTACACACATTGCATATGCATTATTTAAGAATAAAGTTGTTTTTGGTGTTTTGTCTATGATTAGTCTTTTTGAGTTCCTGAAATACTTTGTAGGTATCTTATCAACTAATTGTGTGAAAATGTGATTGTTATCAATAACAAATTTAAAAATTTCCAAAATGTACATACTTGTTAAAGTCAATATACCATATTGTTTAAATATAGGCTTACACGAGTCATATGGTGAAACTTTAGCTATAGCACGGAGACATTTTTTTTGTACAATAAATACTTTATCTATGTGTGTGGAATTTCCCCATATTACGAGTCCATAGCGCAGGACTGACGAAACATAGCCGTGATAGGCCATAATTGCAGTCTGAACACTTACTGTCCACGCTAATCTCCGTAAGACAAATACGAATCTGTTTAGTTTAGAACATATTTTTTCTATGTGTGCATGCCAGTTACAATATTTATCAATTTTTATACCTTGAAATAAATTCTCGTCTACTTGATCTATAATTTCATCTTTATATCCTAATTTAAGTTGTAAAGGTTTTTTATTGTAGTTTCTAAATTGTATATATCTAGTTTTATTAATATTGATTTTCAGATTATTAGAAGTAAGCCATTGAATTATATGTTCAAGTATTAAATTGATGTCAGTTTCGATTTTATTCACGTCTGTTTTATTATTATATTTAAATAGGATTGATATGTCATCTGCAAATAATGTCAATTTATAATTAGTCTTTATTGGAATGTCATTAATATATAGTAAGAATAGCAAAGGTCCTAAAACCGAGCCTTGTGGTACCCCAAATTCATTTAACAGGCTTTTGGATTTACTGTTAACTAGTTCTTTACCTATGTTGATGTGCTCTATAACTGTGTATTGTGTCCTATTTTCAATAAATGATTTAATCCAGTTAAGTGCTGTTCCCCTTATTCCCATTCTGCTTAATTTGTCTAGTAACAGTTTATGAGACACAAAGTCAAATGCCTTAGTCATATCTATAAATATGACTATACAATGGTCTTTGTCATCAATACTATAAACGATTTGATTAGTAATATTAAAGCAAGCTTGTTGTGTAGACTTATTCTTTTGGAATCCGTACTGTTCATTTTTTAATATGTTGAATTTATTTATAAAGGAAGTTAGTCTTTTGTGCATTGCCTTTTCAAATATTTTAGATATAATAGGAACTAAAGTAATAGGTCTGTAATTGTGTAACAGTCTTCGATCGCCTTTTTTATGCAAGGGTTTAATAATTGATGTTTTTAATTTATCCGGAAAAGCACCATCCGTAAAAGATTTATTTATAAGTACTGTTAAAATTGGGGCTATTATATTTTTACATCTCTTTATTATTTTTGTGGAAACTTCATCGTAGCCAACAATACTAGTATTTTTTAAGGAAGAGATGATTTGTATTATTTCATCATATGTGCATGGGTTCAAAAATATACTCATAGCATTGTCTTCGATAGAGTTTGTTAATTTGGATTTAGAATTTATATTAATGTTGGTAGTTTTAATAAAATATTCGTTAAATGTGTTTGCTATATCTAAAGGTATGTCAATTCTATTATTATTTAAATTAATTATTTCTGAAATATATACTTTTTCGTCACAGTTATTCGAGTAATTTTTAACAATGTTCCATGAAGCTTTGCACTTATTTTTTGCTGTTGCAACATATTTAGTATGAGAATTTATTTGGGCACACCTAAAGCACTTTCTTAATGTTCGGCTATATTTTTTGTACTTATTTTTTGTTGTTGTATTTTTCTCCCGGTAGGCACTAAATTGCAATTTGCGTTTTGTTTTGCAGCTTATTTTTAAGCCTTTGGTAATCCAGTGTGGCAAAATATGTTTTTTGTAACCTTGAAGCGGACTACAGGAAAGCAGAGCTTATATAGCAGTACGAATATGTCATAAAAATTGTTAAAAGCTTCATTAAAATCATTTAAATTATAAGATTCGTTAAAGGAAATACTTGCTAGATAGTTTTTAAATTTTTTTATATTGTCATTGTTATAAGCTCTTTTATAAATATACTGACATTTTTTTATACTATTTTTATATCCCTCTATTTTTACTGAAATCAGTTGTGCCGTGTTATGGTCAGAAATACCCAAGTGTAGAAGTTCACTATTTGCATGTGTCAAATTACTTATTATATTATCTATGCATGTCAAATTTCTTGTTGGTTGATTAAAGTGTATTTTTAAATTATAATTACTTGAAATGTCTCGTAAAGTATCTGAGTCTTTAGTTCTTTTTAGTAAATTTACATTAAAATCCCCTGCAATTATTATATTTTTACTAGACTTTTTGCTTAAGTTATGTAATAATGTGTCAAACTTTTGAAAAAATGTACTTATTACAGAGCTTGGAGTTCTGTATAAGCAGATGATAATCATGTTTAGATCTAAAATTTCTATACCACAACATTCGAAATCATTATCACTTGAAAACGATTTTACTGTAATACAAAAACGAGTTTTTTTTAACAAGTATACAAGTCCCACCCCTTTTTTGATTTTTTGACCTAGTATAAAATGCTGCTAAATTATAGTTATTTAGGTGTATATTTGTTTCTGTTCCTTTTTTAATAAATGTTTCAGTTAAGCAAATTATATCAGGCTCTTTATTATTAGATTTAAGTTCTATAAGTGCAATTTCAAACTGACATCTTTTAGCATGAAAACTTGCAATATTTTGATGTAATATTTTAATTTGTTGTTTTTGGTTGTCTACGAAAAAGTACCTGGGGCTTAAAATAGTCGGTAATATATTTTTGAACTTTTTTGTCACTGTTACATAATTTATTTAAATCCGAGTTATTTTGATTTTTATTCTTATTATAATATTGATTGTAAAATTGATTTTTATTCTTAGCATAATATTGTGAGTGTTTTTTTTGACCAGTGATAGTAGTGTATGTATTTACCCTTAATTTTTTTATAAATGTTTTTTGTACTGTCTTTTTTGTATTCGAGTTAAATTTTAAGAAATTATTTTCATAATATATTTGATCAATTGTATAGTTAATTTTATTACAGATGTTAATTGGGTTTAATACATGAGTATTGTTAAGATTTATAAAATGACAGTTAGCATAGTTTTTACATGTCATCCTAATCAAGTTATTTAATTTCCATTCATTAAGGTGTACATTTTTTACAACACTTAGAATTAAAATAGGACAGTTTATTTTAGATGCCTTAAGAAAACCGCATAACTCTGATATAATTTTCATGGGGTATTGGTCATGTTGTCCAACGCTTAATATTATTTTGTACGCCCCTTTATGGTTTTTTTATGTGCACTCGTTTCGCTGCTTGTATGTTTTTTGAGTTACCTATATCAGGGAAAATATATGTGCTTAATCTTAAATTAAATGTGTACATACAAATTGTCGCCAAGATGGTTATTTGTTCGCTAAAATAATATCTGTCTGCCAGTTTGGAATATTCAGTGGTATTATTTAGTCACCAGTTTAGTAATTTTTTGTTCCTTACAATCTTTCGCCAACTTAGTTATTTAGTATTCAATGTTCGGTATTTTCACTCCAAAATTTAATTGTTTTGTCGCAAGTTTAAATACATGCCATTTATGATTGAAAACCAAAAGCAATGTAATAACATGTTGGTTGTAATAACACTGCTGTTCTGTACAGGTGTAGAAATTTCATCCCGTACTGGTCATGGGTCAGGAGTCTGAGCTCTCGCGGTAACGAGCCGTCATGGTGTCAGCGTGTTCCCGGTGTCAGGTACACAGACATACTGTATACAGGTGTGATGTGTGAAAATATCTCGTGACCACAGGAAATTCACGATTTTATTGGCAATGCTCTTCTTGAGTTACTTTATTAATAAGTCGTGATTAAAATTATAGTAAATATAGTAATTTACATTGCATTAGAAATAGAATTAGGTTTCTGATAAAGCATTTTATTACTGGTTTTCGCCCGCAGCTCCGCGCGCATAAGTATAGTAGCCCAAGCCAACACTGTACTTTTTCGAAATAAAAGTAGCCTATGTGTTACTCCAAAGCTTAAACTATAAAATTATAGTAAATATAGTAATTTACATTGCATTAGAAATAAAATTAGGTTTCTGATAAAGCATTTTATTACTAGCTTTCGCCCGCAGCTCCGCGCGCGTAAGTACAGTATCCCAAGCTAACCCTGTACTTTTCGGAATAAAAGTAGCCTATGTGTTAATCCTGAGCTTAAACTACTACCATAACAAAATATGTCATCAGAATCCGCTAAGTAGTGTTTACGTGAAAGAGTAACAAACAACTAACCATCCATCCTTCCATCCATCCTCACAAACTTTTATATTTTTAACTAGCTGTTTCCCGCGTAAATATAGTATCGGGTATCCTGTGGAAATACTGTACTTTTCCGGGATAAAAAAGCCTATTTTTTTTTAGCCTATTTTTAGCCTATTTTAGCCTTTTAATCCAGAGCCTAAACTACTACCCTACCAAATTTCATCGAAATCCGTTCGATAGTTTTTGCGTGAAAAAAGAACAAACATCCATCCATACATCCATTTATCCATACATCTACACAAACTTTCACATTTATAATACACAGAATACAGAAATCATCCAGAAGCCGTCAACACGCTTGAAAGTGAGGCCGTCACAACCACTCCAAATTGAAATGGTTATCCACACGTAATATGTTGCCACAGGATAACGGAATATTTTACCCAACTTTTTTTCAATATTTTTTTATTGAATTGTCGTTATATAACAACGATATAGCGATTTGTTTTGTAAGTGTAAAGAGTAAAAATTAAAAAGTGCGGGCGGGGCGGTATTTCGCCATGGTTTTGGACTCAGTGCGCTGCATACAAATGTAATCGAACAATCATTCTGCACGTTTTGAATTCTGTGTTATAATATTAGTAAGATAGTAATAGGATAATAGGATAGCATGCTCATGAGTAAACTTTGGTCGATACTTACCAATTTTTTTAGTAGTTCTCTTTCGTATGTAATTTTTAGTAGCATCAATAAATACATAACAGGGTGTGTTGAAATAAGCTTCTATGAAATTACCGTTTCAGCCTTCAGCGGCGAATGACATAGGAACGCGCCTACCGCCTAGAAATAGTTGGTAAAAACGCTAATGAGTCCAATTAGTGTACATATTAGTGGTTAGTGGTGATGTATGGTCGGCACTCGGTAATTGGTGCCCACTTGCGACTGCCACGCGTATGAGATATGGCCCTTATACGGGGTGTGCAGTTTAGTTCGAGACGTTTTTCTTAATTTTTACCCAACTACGGCGAAGCCAAATGGAAGGGAAATGATTTTGGCAGTCTATGTACGTTTGTTCCATCGTAGCTCCTAAACACGTGATCTGATTTTAACGAATGAGGTATAAACTGTCAATAGATTATTTGTAGTAATGGACCGGGTAATAATAGGCTATATTATAATTTGCGTAGTTGGGTAACATTTTGATTTTAAACAAACTTATTAAACAAAGGTGTTCAAAAATAGCAAAAATTGTAACTGATATGCTGTTTACTATGTGACAATAACAAAGCTAAGTATTGAAAAAAATACCTTATTTTTGAGTAAAAGCTATTAGCCTGTTCACTTATACATACCGTACATTTTAGCGCATAAAATTAGCCTATGTCCTTCCCTGTTGTATATTCTATATGTGTGCCAATTTTCATCAAAATCGGTCCAATAGTTTCGGAGCCTATTCAATGCAAACAAATAAACAAAAATTTCCTTTTTATTATATTAGTATAGAAGTAGGTATAGATAAAAGATCTACGTTTAATACACGAAATTGTTAACTAAGTTGCGTTTTAGGAAGAAGTTATTGAATGCTGCAGAATACCTAAAATTGTAATAAAAAGATACAAACATATTATAGGTAGCTTGTTTTTAACAAGCACCTATTTTATTTTGTTGTAAAAAAGTTTTTTTTTAATGAAATGAACCAGGAAATACTTAAGCAGACAGAGAAAAAATTGGCGCGATCTATAATATCAACAGACGCTTTTGCACCATGTTAATTTGGTCCCATGGTTAGTTCTCGAAGAACTTGTGTTAGGTACGGCCATGAGGTGCCATACAACAGAAATATATTTAATTCTTTTTATACTTTACTTATATTTAAGATTTTTATTATGTAATACACATACTTAATACACGTCTATGCCCAGAAACAGAAAACTTTTTGTTCCCTACGAACCCGTGACCTCCGGCTTGACGCGCTATCCAATGAGCCACAGAGGTCATCAAGACGATCTATAAATATAAAGCATCACCCTGTATACAAATATAAATCAATATAAGAGAAATGTAGCGGGCGACAGGGACATCTTTTGGCACCGCGCAACACAGGGTGCTCGCCGTCCTTTATCATTGCCTGTTTATCACGAATAATTGCTCACAATTAACGCCTCTACATACATTAACATTAATTCAATGTACTCTAATATAAGTAGGTATGCTTTGAGTAAATAATAATTAATGTTTTTTTTTTTTTCATGCTTTTGTGAACAAAAGCTCACATCGCTCTAAGGATAGCTTGTAGTCTATGTAGATAGGGATAGGGGATAAAAATCCTTATGGCTGGCCCCTCAGAATGATTATAATTCTGAGGGGCCAGCCGTAAGGACTTGTGTTATTATTGATTTTCCCCGTACATATTACAGGTTGTCACATTTTCTAACCCCCTCGCCCCCTGATGTGACGTCACATTTTTCAATTTTATACTTTTTACAAGTAATCAATAGATTTTTTTTTTATTGTGAAATAATTTTAGCAAGATACTTCACATGGGGGATCATGATACATAATACCTATGATTGAGAAGATTCAAGATACAAATATAATATTTGTAATCAAATAATTTCATGAACAAATTATCAAATTAGCGAATATAAGAAAAAAAATTAAATTTTATAATACTCTAAAACGTTAATTATTAATTATGAAAAGGTATTAAGTATTAGCTAATTACTAAAAATTTCATGGCATTGTTTGTAGGTAGGTAATAATATTTATATTATTTAAGTATTCATATTACCTACTAATATTCGGCCTTAGTAAATTAAGAGTTATTTTAATTTGCTCATTATGCAATACGACTATTTATATAGTCGTATTGCATAATGAGCAACTGATGTATGATGAATGACAAATGTGTACTTATCATATCCATTTTCCAACATGGAGCTGAAATATCAAAGACATGTCGAACAATCGAAAACTAAAAAAAAACACATTTTTGTATAATGTAATGTATAACAAGCGTGAACCTAAGTGTAAGAGATTAGAGAAGTCCACGCAACTTTCACGTAAAATGTGTAGAGTAGTGGGACAAATTTGCCGTGAATTAAGGGTGCGAATTCACGACGATAGTGTACAGACTACAGTATGTACGATATGTACAGATAGATAGTACAGTAGGTATAAGTAGGTATATAGTTATAGTATAGTAGGTATGATAGTAGGTAGGGAGGTGTTCGTAGCGATATTTCGTAGCGCAGAATTATTCTGACAATGCACTATCGCATTGTCAAAATAATTGTTGATATTTTTAGGGTATCGTTCCTAAAGAGTAAGGGGATAATATAACTGAGACTTCGCTGTCTGTCTGTCTGTCTGTCCGTCCGTCTGTCGGTCATCAGTTGAAATTTTCACAGAAGGTGTATTTCGGTTGCCGCTATAACAACAAATACTAAAAACAGAATAAATTAAATATATAAGTGGGGCTACGATACAACAAATTTTTTTACCGTTTTGTTGTGCACAAGTCCTACTCACACTTGGCCGTTTTTTGTTGTTGTTACAGAATATAGATATATAGATAGCAGTGGCGAAAGCTGGTGCGCCTTCACAGGTAGGGATTTGGATGAGGGTCTTCAAAAGGTAAGTGGTAAGTGAAGCCGGTAGGAATGAAGTTATAGGAACCCCACCGCCCACGCCACTGATAGGCAAATAATAACTAATAATAATAATAACTCCCACACCGATCTCGGTGACGGTGGCCGGTTTCATTGAAACCAGGCCAGTTACGCAGGAGTAATTTCATAGTGCCCAAGTGTGTGCGCAGTATACAAGAGCACTCTCTCTTCCTTTTACTCTCGTAACCCAGTGGGACGGATGACCGACACGACTGGCAAGAGATCAGGCGAAGGACCGACTTTTTACATGCCCATCCGACGCATGGATCATCTTTCTTGTCAGACAATCAGGTGATCAGCCTGCATTGTCCTAACCAAACTGGGAAACAAAAATTTTTTTTGTTCCTATGTGGGAATCGAACCCACGACCTCCGAGTCGAGAGCCAATGCTCGAACCACTTGACCACGGAGGCTGTTTAGGCAAATAAATAAGTATAACAAACAAAAATCAATACAAATAATCGCGACAAACATACATACTTAAATAGATGACAACCCGCAATCTCCTTAACAATTCATCAACGATTAGGTCGTTGTTTTATGAACTGTTTATTACAGTTAATTATAAATAGCGGATAGTAAATTAGCAGACAGACAGACGGACAATCGGTCGTAGATCACAGTCATATATCAACCACTTTGATTTCAACTGGAACGATTATTTCGTTTTTGCTCCGAACCATTTCATGTCATCTCTACGTTCCTTCTAATTGTGAAATTGACAAGGTATGTGTAGTGAAACAAAATAATTTTCAAATCGAAAGATACAGCGAAATCTTCTTTTATATACTAACCTAACCGAGAGCATGTCAGGACATATCTAAGGAGGGTTCGCAATAGGTTTTTTAAATTACTTCAAAAGTTATTGTCCGATTTCCGACAGCTAATCCTTATACTACTCGTATTATAAATGTGAAAGTTTGTGAGGATGGATGTATGGATGGATAGATGGATGTTTGTTACCTTTTCAGGCAAAATCTACAACAGTGTTCCCGTGGGATACTTTATTAACTCGGGCGGAGCCGCGGACAAAAGCTAGTTAATTAATATATTTCTAGGTACTATGTGTACATGCTATAGAACTACTAATACTGCACAGTTACAAAAAACTAAAGCAGAGTTGAGTTTGTAGTTTTAATTAGAAACTTATCTACTTTTGCGATTTCATCTAATTATATTATAATAACCTTTGATATGCCTCGTCTTTTGTTTACTAATAAGTAAATATTAATTTTAATTTGGTTAGTATTTTTGGTAGGCAAACAGAAATCGCTGGACTCCTTAACAAAAGCGTTTATTTATTCGTTCTTTTGTTTATAATATATTCTACCTATTAACATTTTTCGCTTCACCCGACCAATAATAAAATCTAAAATTCACATTTAAATATTACATACCTAATTAGCATGATATATTTGATGTAATTTAACGTCAACACTTTTTAATTATTTCATAAATATTCGTTAATTTAGAATAATAATTAATACTTTAGTGCATTATAAATAATCGTGGTAGGTATAAAACATTTGAGATATTTGTAGCTGTAGGTGTGAGATTAAATCATTTATTAAATAAAATTACACTGGTTTTTTTTAAATTAATGAATGACATTTGTTCTCACGAAATAAAATTTTTGTGAAAAATTGTATAATATTAATATTAGTGCAGGCTCTATAGGTAGTCGAGTATGTAAAATATGAGGACCGAATTCTACTAATGGAGAAAAGGTAAAAGATTAATAACGCTGATCTTGCCGGAAAATTTTTGGTCCATTTCTTTTGACCCCTCTACGCTTATTTCTAAAGGAAATATGTTGATTACAATCTATAAAATCATTTCAATTATTATTTCAGTAATAATTTATATTTTTAGGGTTCCGTAATACTCAAGGAACCCTTGTAACTACAACTACTCGCTCTCTCTCAAAACTCAAAAGTGAGGCCATTTAACTGGAGACATATTTTGTCTCAACATGCCTCGTCTGTTATATACGTTTATGATTGGTATACAATAAGTAATACCTAACACATTGCCCTGTGTTTTTGCTAGCGAGTAGCGACTGTACCGAAGTACAGAATACTCAGTTTCATATAACTTCTATTACTAGCTTTTGCCCGCGGCTCTGCCCGTGTAAATACAGTATCCCACGGGAATACTGTACTTTTTCGGGATAAAAAATTAGCCTATGTATTAATTTAGGGCTCAAACTACTACCATAGCAAATTTTATAAAAATCCGTTCAGTATTTTTCCGTGAAAGAGTAACAAACATCCATCCTCACATGCTTTCACATTTATAATAGTAGTAGGATATAATGCGTGAAGCAAAAACTGTCAGTACAGTTTTACGAGAAGTGTGCAAACGGAGGAGAACGCTATTTGGCATAGTAAGTATATGTGGAGGAAGGTGTGCAGAAAGCTAATATTTTTTAAATAATGCTTAAAAATGCTGTACCTTTTGTACCCTGGATGAGATTTAAAAGAAAACTATATCGGCTTGTATAACTTTGTTATTTCAGGAGTTAGAGACTTAAGTTGTAAAATACGCTTATTTGGAAAACTTCGTACAAAATAACGAAATTATAATATTAAGTAAACGTAAAATATTGATTGGTACGGAACACGAGCACGAGTCCGACTCACACTTGGCCGGGTTTTTTTTAAATCTTTTTTTTTGTAGCCTATACTGTCCCACTGCTGGGCAAAGGCCTCCCCCAAGGTCTATTATTCCTCTCGTTCCTGCGCCAACGTTGGCCAGCCTGGCCGGTATGCATCCAGCTCATCGTGCTATCTTTTTCTAGGTTGGCCACGGCGGCGGCGTCCGTCTTCTGGTACCCAATCTGAAGTGATCTTTGCCCAGCGGTCAGGATGCATGCGGCTGATATGGCCCGCCCAAAAAAATCTAGTAAAAAAGGAAAAAAAAACGTCTTTTCTTTGTCGTATTTTTTTTTTTAATCTTATATCTTATTCTTTTTCCATTTCACGTTCTCACGTAAGGGCAGCCACAGGATCTAAAAATCGGTAGCCCACTTGTGCTGATTTGGATTTAAGTTAACCGTGGGTTTAATATCGTATTATCTCTCGTTTTTCGTATTTATGAAAGAGATGACAATATATATACCAGGGTTAACTTTTACCCAGATCAGCGCGAGTGGACCTAAGAGATGCAAAACCACAGTTGTCAACTCCGACACTCCAGCCTGCGCCACACACGTGCGGTTACCCACATCCTGCATGTCCTGTACAAACTCAACTATACTCATACAATTTGATCACTTTGTTGTTAAGCTTTTCGTAGATTATCGGCACACCGCAGGCTTTTTAAGTGCTGATTTTTGAGGGCCATCCTCACTATATTTATAAAGAACAGAGGAAAAATATTTGAGGAATAGAGCTGAATAGAGTAGTAGTAGTAATTTTACAACAAATAATTTCTGTAACAACGGCACAACCATGCAAAAAAGAACAACTTTAAATGATAGGTTGCATGATTGAAAAGATGTTAGTCTTTTAGTTTCGATATGCAGTTACAAAAGTTAGAAATTATTTTAAAGTGTATATAATATAGTTGTGAAAGTAAAAAAAAAAAACAAATTAAAGTGCCTTATCAGAATTTGTCAAGAAGTTAAGTAGTGAAAACAGAATCCCCGACGAAAATATAGAGGTGTCATAAGTTTGATGTGTCTGTCTGACTGTGTGTCTGTTTGTGGCATCGTAGATCACAAACGGATATTTTTTTGTTTGTAAGCTGACATTATCCAGAGTGTTCTTAGCTATAATCCACCATAATCAGCTCGCTCACTGCTTGACGATTCGGGGGTTACTTAAAATTGTTAATATTGTTCATCCTTCATGTCTTATTAAACATATCAAATGTCAAAAGAATATTATTCACACAATTCTGTATACAGTACTGACTATATATACATCTTTACAGATAAATATAATTGAAGTGTCTGTTTGTAATTTCAAATTATCAGCTTTTCACATAATGCATATGAAAGTATATTCGATACTAACAATAAAATAGCAATTTTAAAATTTTTTGTCTGTCCGTCTGTCTGTCTTTTGTCTGTCTGTCTGTTTGTTCCGGCTAATCTCTGAAACGGCTGGACCGATTTTCACGGGACATTCACTGGCAGATAGCTGATGTTATAAGGTCTAACATAGGCTACTTTTATTTTAGGGTTCCATATAAAAAATATGGTTCCGTTTCCATTAGTTGCGGGCAACGAAGTTATGCAAACGAAACTTCGTTCGGGCATCAGCTAGTACTACATATTTTTTTACATGTATACCTACAAAAAGAAGTAAAAGCCGATAGAAGTTTAATATTAAGCAGAGCAAACGTAAGTGATACATTGATGTTAAAAATCTTGATTTTTGTACTTACAATATGTCTCTACATTTTGCATAAATGACTTTCAGGTACCTAACGGTTGGCAGCATTGATGTGTGTGTATTAAAAAATAAAACCACAGTTAAATTTGAAAAACCATAAATATATTTCAATACATTACAACTAGTCTAACACAGTCTATTGTTTATTTACACCAAATAATTAATTGGAAGATACGTGATGTCATAATAAAAATACACAAATAATTACAAAATCTTATTTACAATTTTAAGAAGCATAATCCTTAAATGAGGATCATTTAATTTAATTTTGAAATAAAATTATAGATTTTTTATAACAATGATAAAAATAAAGAAGCCTCCATATTAGGCTAACGATTTATCACAATAATATGCTATTTTTTACTGTTGTGAGAACATTGAGAACGAAAACATTTTCATTGCTTCAGCTTCGAGTTTTTAAACACAATACTCATTTTTAAATTGGTTATCTTATCGCATCGTAACAGAAAAATTAAATGACGTATAGCAAATTACGACAATACCATAGACTAATGATTGGTCTCGCTGGGTGCTCTTGCCCAGCGAGACCAATGATTTATCTGTAGACAATAACTATATATTACAACGATATTATTTGTATATAATAAATATTACTCTATCTTTATATTTACAAAACAGGAACCATCTTTACTAAAATTAATAATAATAATACATAAATCTATACCTAAATCTTTTCACTACATCTATTGGGCCAATTAGGGCGAGACTACGAAAATGCAGTGGCCTTAATTAAGGCCTGATTTGGTTAATCTTTTCTATGTACTACATTGTTTTAAACATGAACTCTACATGGCCTTAAATTGAGCCATACTTTTTTAATAAACTGTAAAAAGCTTGCATTGTGCACTTTTAAATTTAGCCTTTAGCTTGACTAAAAATTGACGTGTTGTATTATACTACTTTTTTCATAAAATTTAAAAAATGCGATATAACCTAACACCAGGCCTGACCCAACTCGGACTCAAAAGCTCCAGACTGCAGAGTCAGACCTAAGAGTTTAATTACTTTTATTTGTCAAATTTTTTTACGTAACGCTAATTTCTTCTTCATCGTCACTCTCCGTAACAGTGCTATGGTTGTAGAGACCCTGGGCCATGAGCTGCAAGGCCAACGGATTCCTTTGGCCTGTAGCTTTCTTGATCTTGGCTCGTTTGTTCTGGAACCAGATCTTGATCTGGGCCTCGGCCAGGCCCAGCTCTGCGGCAAGCGCCTGCCGCCGCCGCTCCGTCAGGTAGCGATTCTCCGCAAACTCGTGCTGCGAATAAAAAGTTCTCATTAGTACCTTATGTACAAAATGAAGATTTTCTATAGATAATATACAGCTTTAAGACCCTACATTTTTATCCCAGCAAAATATACCTACTGTTCCCACAAAATAAACGCTTTTCTTTATACGCAAACAGTATCTCGTTAGTCTTTATAAGTTTCGTTTCTAACTTTTAGATAAACTTATCAGATTTTATGTCTTAACATAGTCTTCCGATGCACGCGACGCGAGACCACGACCCGCGACCGCGCCCAGTAAACCACCGAATGATGGCCTCTAGTCAAGATGCATTCGATCATTTCGATGGCGAAGTTCGTAATCAAAAATGTATGGGATTTGACATAAGACATCGCTAAGTGACATTCGCTTGCGATACTTTATGTTAAATCCCATACATTTTGTTGTCGAACTTCTTCGTCGAATTTTTCGAATGCATCTTGGCTAGAGGTCCAGGTTCTCTGGCCACGCTCACCGGTGATGGGGATTGATTAGTACTCCATATGAATTCATACTAAGCAGTGGCTCTGCGACCGTTGCATCGGAAGGCAACGTTTTAACTTTGATATATCAAAATAATTGAATAATTTCCTCGGCAATAATAAATATCTGCTAACTACCAAATCGACTGCCGTTAGTCCATCGGGTCTAGTACCCGATATATAACTTATAACTACCAGATGTAAGTGGTGTAAATAGTCTACAATTACCTTTAGCCTGGCGAGCTGGGCGGCGCTGAATGCTGTTCTGGGTCGCTTCTCTTCCGTGCTCATTTTCTTCTTGACTCTTCTACTTCTTGGACCTGTGGACAAATGAAATAGAGTTTAGATTTCATTGTAAAAAAAATTAGAATCTATGAATTTGAGATGGGTATGTGATAATTATTTCACGGGCATACACGTACGCAATTTTTCTGTATACTATAAGTATTAATCCTAGTACTTTAATTATTGTGAATGTTTCTGAGAATGATAATGCATGGATGTATGGATGAATGGCTGAATGTATGTTACTATTTTACAAAAAACTACTGAATGGATTTCGTTAAAAAATTTAGTATGGTAGTTGTTTAAGCTCTGGATGAACGTATACTCTACCCCGTAAAAGTACAGTGTTTCCGTGTACCTACTGTGTTTACGCGGACGGAGCCGCAGTCAAAAGCTAGTAAGGATATAAATACGTAAAATACTAAAATGAGCTACCTACCTACTTAGCTTATCACGCCAGTCTTAATTAAAAATCGCATGCCACAGATAGTTGGTTAGTAAAATGAAATAATTAATAAAATGAAAGTTATAACCCGCAATTACAGTGGTTATATAAAATATTATAAAATTTATATAAATGTAAAAATCATCGTAAATGACAGTACGAATTAATTTAATTTATTAGTTAAGTTTATACGTTTCGCAATAAAACTGAGTATGTACCTCCTTATTGGACAACAAAATTGAATTATTCAAAGTAATTAATTTTTAAACATCAATTAAAGTTAATTAATAACACCCTATGGCCTTACTTAATAATATACATTCATGAGGACGGAGGACCCCTTTTTAGGTCAAAAGGGGGACTATCTTTTTAATTTATAGTGACAATTTTAAGAAAGGAATGCTACCTACATCTGCGCTTTGAAAATGTCGTTTCTGATGGAACTTCCGTAACATAACAATTTAATTTAAATAAAAATAGTGTGAATATAACACGTGAATGTAACTGTTAAAATGAAAGATTACTAGCTATTTGTTAAAAAATAATGTTAGTAGTAAGTTAGAGCCAGTTGTCACGGCGCGCGGCGCGGCGTAAAAAAACAAAACAAATTACGTTTTTGTGCAGTTATGACTTTTTCATATTTATCAGTTGCCTGCTTATATTTCATTCAAGTCATTATAATAGTATAGTATATTAATAATAGTAATAATAGAATATTAATAACAAATGGGCGTTTCTTATCAATTTGCTAAAGTGTTAATATAAATAGTGTATGTGAACGTAAATTCGTCTATCTGCGCGGAGAGATCTGCAGTTTAGCGTGCGACTGTACGCCATAAATCTACCCAGGAAACCCCTATCAGCGCAAAAACGCCGGCCGTAAACACTTTACCACCTTCCTGTACCCGTTACCGATATAATGAATGCTAGAAAAGTATAATATGCTCGAATGTAGACATGTGAGGATAACGTGTTAGGTGCTTTTTAACCGACTTCCAAAAAAGGAGGCGGTTATACGTTCGGCTGTATATTTTTTTTTTTTTGTATGTTCGCGGATAACTCCGCCGTCTGTAGGCCGATTTTCAAAATTCTTTTTTTGACGTAAAAGGTATAATCCGAAATTGGTCCCATTTTCAGAAAATTGGTGACCTGATGATGGGATCCATGAGGAATCGAGGGAACTCCTCGAAATTTATATGGACACATATGGTGATTTCGACTTTTTCTGAAGAAGTCCAAGTATATGCTACCAAAAAGTAAGATTTTGCTCCAAGGTATACCCTGGATCCAAAAGTACAGAACAGAACTCCTGACTCCTTATAGATACATGTTTGGGGATTTTGGCGTTGTTTAAAGAACTGCAAGCATATGCCACTTTGTCAATTAGAGTAATCATCATCATCACCACCATACATCATCACATTATGATGATAAAGAAGGTACTTCTCATAGTATTTTACACTAACACGGAGATCTTTGAACATTACTCTGCCGTTTATGGACCTATTTGCAAAATTCTTTTGTTGTAAAGGGTTTAATTTGAAATTGGACCTTTAGTCACTAAAGTGGAAACGTGATGATGCGATCCATGAGGAATCGAGAGAACTCCTCGAAATTTATATCGACACGTATAGTGATTTTAGACTTTTACTGAAGTAACACAAGCATATGCTCCCAAAAAATAAGATGCTGAAACCAGGGTATACTCCAGATCCAAAAACACTGAACAGAACTCCTCAGTCTTTAAATATACGCGTTTGGAAATTTCGGCATTGTTTAAAGAACTGCAAGCATATGCCACTTTGTAACTTACAGTAATCATCATCATCATCTTAATAACAACACCTAATGGAAGCTTGGCGCGTATTCAGTTATACATTCGATCGTTTATTTTAGACGTTTTTAAGACGTATTAATAATAACTTAACAATATATATCACTAAAAAGGGTGAAAATATTATTTTTAAACAAAAAATTTAACCGACTTCCAAAGAAAAAATACACAAAAAAGTATGAAATAAAACTTATTTTATAAATCATTCCCCTTTTAAATTTGGCTATTTCTCTACTTAATCTTCTTAATTTTGGAGTCGGTACCAGCAAATATGAACGTGAGTTCTATAAAATATTGTAGGATATCGTTTGGGCTGGTAGCGTCTTCAAAATTAAGAAGATTAAGTAGAGAAATAGCCAAATTTAAAAGGGGAATTATTTATAAAATAAGTTTTATTTCATACTTTTTTGTGTATTTTTTCTTTGGAAGTCGGTTTAATTTTTTGTTTATTGGATAATAACAGGCGCTAATGTTTTGACTACTGTAACTTTAGTTGACAGATATTTCTTTGAAAAAGCCTAGAGGGGATCTCTACGTAGAGCCGAATTATCGATGGCCGCAGCAGTAATAGACGACGAGACTTCGCAAAACTACTGCTTGCTGAGAGCGAGTTTTTCACTACAATTTGTATATGTTACCGGCCAAACCCGATTTTAGGACAAACTAGTTTTGCCTAGGCTAAACTGGTTCTTCCTATACGTGATAGGATTAACTAGTATATCCTAGTCCAAACTAATTTGTCCTAAGCCCAATAGGATAAACCAGTTTAGCCTAGGCCAAACTAGTTGATCCTGATATTAATACGCACACTACAGGATAAACTAGTACGGCCTAGTCTAAACCTTATGGTATATCTAGAAAGTCTAAATAAATATATAAAGTGAATAAAATACTCCGTAATTGGAAAAATTTAGTTATTAAAACGATAATGATTCGTCGTTAAAAGCTATGGATATTTATTTATTATACAAACAATAACAAATAATAAGTGTTTTTTAAATAAAAGCAATAATCATATCTCAATAATTAAAATTGTTATTTATTTTTACATGGTGTACTTTGGTGGCACTTAGAATTGCAGAGTATCATTGCCTTCTTGCACTTGCATCTGTTTGTGGAACAGTTTTTGATGCAGCTGCATCTCACGAAACCTTGGCCTGATCCAACTGAATGGTTCGTAGCTGCAGTCCTAAACATTATTCCTATAGATATTTGTCCTACAGTGTGCGTATTAATATCAGGATCAACTAGTTTGGCCTAGGCTAAACTGGTTTGGCCTATCGGGCTTAGGACAAATTAGTTTGGACTAGGATATACTAGTTAATCCTATCGCGTATAGGAAGAACCAGTTTAGCCTAGGCAAAACTAGTTTGTCCTGAAATCGGGTTTGGCCGATAACATATACATTCAATAAAAAAACTAGTTATAGTATTAGTGGCTTGCGAGCGACGAAGACACGTCGCTTCGTCTGCTGTATGTCATCGGACACAGATTAAAGATAAACGGCTACATAGTTAGCTATCGATTTGATTGCACATTTATGTATCCACGATTGTGGGGAAAAATTGTGGGCCGTTGAAGAGGACGTCAAAATTTTCATCTATGAAAGCTGTTTTTCTGTACGTAAGTATTTATATTTTTTACTGTGTTCATTTCAAAATGCGAAATATCGAATATGTTTTGCGAAAATGTATTACTGTCTTGTATATTGCTATTGCAGAGTTTTCGCAGCTTTATAGCGTAGATCTATTTGTTGGATAGCGTTCAAAATTGTTACGGACCCATCTTTAACGAATACTAAGTTTTATTGCTTTAAGAATAGAACAGGAAACGGCGTATTCACAAATCTTTTTGAGTTTGAAAAATGGAACGAACGCTCGTTCGTAGCGAGCTAGAAGGGATTTTAATTCACTGAAGTAGAGTTCGTTTTCGTTCGACCGCAGCGCACAATTTCAAAGTCGTTTATCACCCGATAAAAACAGCCAGTTACTTTTTTATTCGGGTTTTTAATTAAACAAACTCCAGCTGAAATAGAGGATTTTCCGTAACGAGGCGTAATGTTTCAGGTTTCTGAACGTATCCGAAAAATATTGCCTCGCTTTTTAAACTTTTAACGTGTACTTCTTTTTGTATAATCCGACCCCAGCCGAAGTAATTTTGTCGTAAATAAGATTTAACTGCACTCTAAGGTACTGGCCAAGCCCTGGAGTAAATATCGTGCATTAAATAGCCCAATTTAAACCGGGCATACATTTATCAATTTTATCGACTCAGTTTTTGATAGATTTACCATTTTGGCACCACTTTTTACTTCACTCAAGGTTCGAGTTAGTGGTTCGAAGGAACGTGTTTCGAATTGTATATTATTTCTTAATTATAACCTAACCAAGAGTAGGTATAACAGGACATTACTAAGGAGGGTTCCGTAGGTAAGTAACTATCTGGTTTCCGCAATAGGTTTTCATTAAATTACTTCAAATATTATTGTCCGATTTCGTAATTTTTTCAGTTAATGTTATAATTTTAAATGTGGTCAATTTTCTCTACTTTTAGGGTACTTGTTATAATTATTATGAGGCTGATTATGTGGCATTAATAGTTAAAGTTAACAAATTAACTGAGACGTTAGAGCCTTAACCGGTGATAAACAGTTAAAGTTACCGCGTTAGCATACCGCCGTCCCCAGCACCAGGACAACATAAGGGGGATGGACATTTGTTTTAGCAAATTAACATCATTTAATTAAGGGGTGGGTTTTTTAATTACATTTGAGGAATTAATAGACATTAGGGTGCTAACCGACTAGGCTTTATGGCACCTAGTAACTAGTAAGTAATAGATATATTTAATTTTGATTAAATTTTATTATTACCATTATTTTAATAACATTAGGGTATTTTTAAATACATTAAATGCCTTTATTACAATGAAACCTGTTATAACGACAAACCGGGTATTGCGACCAAGTGTAGTTTACGGTTTCTACCCAGCACGGCACCGGGCCGGTGCCAGCTAGTTATGTATAAAAACTCAGACCGGCGGCGGCGCTAGTGCCGGGCAGAAACCGGCTCGTCGATACGCGCACTTAAAGTACCTACCTCATGTTAAAATTTGAACATTTTACCATCGGTTTCGATGACTATCAAATATAAAGGCCACAATTTACCGGTCCCATCCATGTTATAATCGGTTTTCACTGTATTACGTTTAGAAAACAATCATACCTGTAATAAAATATACCTACTTATTTAGTGAGCAACTATCGCAGCAGTAATAATTTTCTCACAAAAAATCCGCACCCACAGCTATGCGACGCAATAACATCGAATTTATGAAACCTTTAGCGGTAAATAATAAATCAGCGAGCAAAAAACACCTAAACTGTTGAAATCAAGTTATTAGCGGATTCCATGTAGCAAAAACGGCATTTAGCTTGGTGGCCGATTCTCGGTAGAAAGGGCTGCAAGATTATCGATAATAATGTATCGATAAACAGTCATCGGTGGTGTTTAAGTGTTGTGAGGAGCCAATTATTTCGATAAACTTTTTTTATTTCGTTGCAAAAATGTAAACTGTGTTCACATTGTTGGCTGTCATAATATTTCCCCATAAGAAAATTGACGCATTAACGGTAATTTAAACGTTTTCTATCGTCAAGAGGATTAGCTTCCTCGAGCGTTACTAATAACATGTTTTTGTCTCATTATTGTTGTAAATTATATGCAAGATGAACAATAGTCGTGTTATATCGCATGTCACCGTATATAGTCAATACACAACTACTAGAAACTCTTTAAAGTGTGTAAAATTGAGTAATATACTTGCTGTTCAAATAAGACATCAGCATTCAGTTTAACTCGTTAATTAAATTTTGCAAAGGAAACTTAAGTATTATTAAGTATTATAAATATATTTCTTGACCTACAATCAAGAATGTAATCAGTATGAAATCGAAAGTATTAAATAATATCCGACCGTTATAAAAGTGCACGGTAAAAATACTTGGGGCATACGTTAGTAAAAAATATCCAGTTATAAATTAGTCAGCAAACTATTCAAGTTTCGCGTTATGTTTCTAGTTAATTATCGACAAGGAATGTACTATTCGAATTCTATTCAAATCACCGCAACCATAATGGGCCGACGAAGGAAACAGATATTTTAGCATAATTATTTAATTACCTACATCTATTAAGTTTGAGAGAATTGTACAATGTACATACTCAACAAAAATGTGTTTATAGACAAATTAAAGTAGGTAGGTACCTAAAATTTTTTCAATCACTATATCTTATGATATTGACAATAATATAAATAGTAACCTGTTAACATCTATTAAGGGCTATCGTTATCATAATAACGGAAAACTATAGTAATTAGCGACTTTACAAGACTTATTTAAGTGTATTCAGAAAGAACGTGATGTAGACTCATCGTTAAATACTGAAACGCGGAAACGACCTCATAATTTTGAAAATATTGTTTTTAATTTTTTTCGCTATGAGCGTCGTGTGTAATCAGAACTCTAAAAATATAATTATCGATTTAATTACAATCGCACCGATGCACATCCCTAAATTTCTTGCCCTCTCAATTGGTAGTAGCGAGAAATGAGTGCACTAATTACAAACCGAAGCGACTGGTACAGACGAGAAAAGTCACATCTAACACTAGTTAATTCTAGCGACCTCTGTGGCTCAGTGGTTAAGCCCGTCTGTTTTCTATGTTCTTGGGTCATGGATGTGTATAAATATGTGTATAATATAATAAAAATCTTAAATATGTGTATAGTATAAAATTATTAAATATATTTCCGTTGTGTGGTAACCATAACACAAGTTATTCGAGAACTTACTATGAGACCAGATTGACGTGGTGTGAAAGTGTCCATATATATTATTATTGTTCTGCTAGTTTTTACCCATGACTTCGTTTACATATTTCGTAGATATAACTAAATTCTATTTGGCATACACTACAGAGAACAGAGCACATAAATAGTTTTTGTGAATCATATCTCCCTAATTATTCACCCCATTACCTACTGATTTTCTTTCTCCCTTCCCCACCGTATATCAGGTGAGACAAAAACAGTTGTCACCAGTTCAAGTTTACACGTATGTAACCAAAAGGCTACTTTCATTTAAATTGACATGTTTTACCGGCCTAAAAATTGGTGACCAACATTTTTTAATATCGAGGACAAGTTCTATGAATCTATAAAAAAAATAATATAGCTAACTAATCATTATTTTATCAATGCTAATACTATAAACAGGAAAGATTTGTTTGTTTACATTTAATAGGAAACTGCTGGATCGATTTTGATGAAATTTGCTACATTTATAGATCACGGGGAAGGACATGTTCCCGCGGGATTTTCTTTTGAGCGCACGAAGTCTAGTCGTTAATACTTTGAATATGACTATCAAAATAAATATATATCCAAAAATACTATATTTTAAAATTATTGTCTATATTAACTTCTTTATCTTAGTATCAACTGTCTCTATACAATTTAACACTAAAAAAACTTAATCAGTTAATGTAATATCTGTTGAAATTAATGTAATTATTATTTATCGACTGAATATAAAAATCGCATCAATATGTTAATTATCAATTTGCTACTTTTTATAATGAAAGGACAAGTCCTAACATAAGATCATCATGGTAACCACACGGTGACCACCATTGAACATAATGAGCGGAACACCTGGGTCCTAAATCAGGACGTTATCGATCTACAACAAGATCTCAATCTCACAGAAACCGATTTATCGCACAAGTTAATAGAACGATCGTTCTAGCTGTTGATTATATTGAAATACAAATAGTTATGGTTATTTGAAAATAATCAAAGATACTTAAAGTTAAATAGGAACCTAATAAGAAACATTTTTTTATTACCTACACCAAAAAGTTTACGAAATCTTAGAGATTACAATTAACAATATTATGAACATTTTGATATTATCTGTTTTAACGAATATCGCCTATAATGACTATAATTTATTAAAACCTTCGATGTCGTTATAACAGATTTACACTGTACCTATTGTAGAATTCGTTTTACATGCAGATAGATCATAGATACCAGTATGAACTTCAACAATTCTACTAAGTTTTTATCGCCTAAGAAATGAAAATATTTACCCAATAATAGAATTCATAGCTAATATCAATTCTCATTCAAACATCAAGTTATTGATTGATGACTGACCAACAAGCCGCTTACAACGGCGTTGATGATCATAATGAAGCAATAGAAAAGTCGTCGAACTTACAAACATGGCAAAAGTGCCGCCATTGCACTCCACAAGATGGCCGACGCTAGTGCAAAAACTGTACGAAATAATTGCAAATAAATTATTTCATTACCTGTCATTTAGATGCCATTCTATTTCGTATACATAAAACATGCTTCAATCATTTTTATATCTTAATAACGTGTAATTAAGTGTTAAATTCGTGTAACGGTTCTAGAATTAATTCATAAACCGAACAACGATAAAGTAGCATGAAGTCCATGAGGCATGGACAATTTGCCCGACTTTTACGGATTTATACTTATAAGAAATACAATATCTATATTTTGATGACATTTTGTAGAGACATACTAATTAGGACTGACACCTACGATTAGCACTTTTTATTTGGACTAAGGCTGGGAGTTGGGCTTGGGACTATACATCCGGTAGGCCGGGAAAATTCAGAGCATTGAAAATAGAACTCTGCGCTAATACAAAACCATTGAAAATCTATCCTACTACTATTACAAATGAAAGTTTGTGAGGATGGATGGATGGATGCATGGATGGATGTCTAGATGGATTGCTCTTTCACGCAAAAACTACTGAACAGAGTATCATGGATTTTGGTGTGATAGTAGTTATAGATCTGATTTAACACTTTATCCCGAAAAAGTTAAGTGTGCCCTTGTGATACTGTGTTTACTCGTGCGAAGCCGCGGGCAAAATTAGCTAGTACTATAGTCTATAATAGACGCGGAAAAAACACGAGTTTTATAATAACGGACTCACAAACACAATTATTATATCGCGGATAATGCCTTATTGAATTAAGTAATTATTTCTGTAATGGTATTACTAACTAGATAATTCTTGTAATTACAAGTTAAACATAACCATTATCCGCCATTACGGGTAAATATAAAAACACTGACGTATACGGTATTAGTATACAATGCTGAGGATCTAATGCGATGAAAAGTCGATAAATACAAAGATATTGTTTTCCCACCTTAATCATTGTTTCTCAACCGGTGGATCGCGACCCTTGAGGGGGTCGAGTTTGTTTTTAAAGGGGGTCACATTCTGTTGAAATATAATAATTACAAACTACATATAGGTAGGTATAAAATATTCGTTTTTCGAACGAATCTTTTGTATCGAACGTCGAAAAAATCATGACGGGGTCGCAAGACTTTTTACTTAACTTCTTTGCTTTCTCGTGGATTGCGACATAAAAAAGGTTGAGAAACGATGACCTAAAAAAACAATATCGGATATAACATATAACAGGTTAATTTTAGAGTTCCATATACCTAAAGGGTAAAAACGGGACTCTTAATAAAAATAAAAAAATAATAAAAATGCTTTATTTTTTCACACAACATAATAAAGGTACAAACATAACAACAATAATATCGTGTGAACTGGAGCCTAAGCTAGGGTACCCTGTATTTCAGGACTCCAGGTTCCACCCGCGGATATGAGGAGAACATCGAGTATAATATTTAATTAAGTATAGCTGTCTGAAAATTGAGGAATGATTGTGAGTGTGTTTGTGTGTGTGTGTGTGTGTGTGTGCGTGCGTGTGTGTGTGTGTGCGTGTGTGTGTGTGTGTGTGTGTGTGTGTGTGTGTCGGTGTGTGTGTGTATGTGTGTGTGTGTGTGTGTGTAAGAGAGGCATAAATAAATGTCATACATGATATAATATAATACTTACTGTAGTGTTGATATCAAAGATTCCGTTTCTTTATAATTTAGTTTTAAAAGCCAATTTTTTTGAATTATTTTACATTTATTACGCGTTTTATTGTATATATTTAGTAATCTGTTTATTTTATTATAGATATGCGGTGCGAGGAAAGACAAGTGTCGTGTGAGGAAGACAGAGTGATGTTTTGTTATATTGCAGACTTTATCTGATCGCTGTCCGTTCGTCTGACTGTCTATCTGTCACCAGGATGTATCTAATGAACCGTGATAGCCAGATAGTTGAAATTTTCACAGATGATGCATTTTTGTAGCCGCTAAAACAACAAATACTTATAATAAATATTTAAGTGCGAGCCTTCCTATAGAACAAACCGGATTTTTAGCCATTCTGTACGGAACTCATTGTGCGCGAGTCCGACTCGCACTTGGCCTGTTTTAGTGTTAGTAAACATAATGCATGGCTATTGGATACTGAATAAAACAATTTTATTATTTTATAATACTAGGGCCCACTTGCGCCAATCCGGGTTAAAGTTAACCCTGGGTTAAAATTCATGTTATCTCTCTCGTTCTTCGTATTTGTGAAAGAGAAAGCATGATATTTTAACCCAAGGTTAACTCTAACCCGGATTGGCGCAAGTGGGCCTAGGACGATAGAATGTTAAAAAGTGCAAAATATTTTGCAATCACAAAGTGGATGTTATCGATTACGCTAATATGTTACTGATACGTGTGCGTGCTAAATGTGAAAATATGAAAATTACCGTTTATTTTTTGTTTTGATTGACTATGACTTTATATAAACTACTGTTAAACGACTAGCTGTTGTCTGCGACTCCGCCCGCGTAAATATAGTATCCCTCGGGAACACTGTACTTTTTCGGGATAAAATGTAGCCTTTGTTTTAATCCAACCATCACAAACTTTCAAATCCTACTAATATTATAAATGTGAAAGTTTTTGAGGATGGATAGATGTATGGATGGATGTTTATTACTCCTTCAAGCAAAAAGGACTGAACGGATTTCGATGAAATTTATTATGGTAGTAGTTTAGGCTCTGGATTAAAATAAGGGCTACTTTTTATCCCAAAAAATGAGTGTTCCCGTGGGATATACAGAACGGTTATCCCATGTGAACAGAATGTTTATGAACGTGCAAATATACAGAATGTCTTAGAAAACCTGAGAATCTTATAAATCTTGGCCTTAAACAACCCAGAAAAGGTAGAGAAAAGCCAAATTAATATTGTGATCATATTTTATCCTTAAAAGTATAGAATTGCAGTGGTTAACAGCTTGTAAGTGTGACTGTAACACTTTATCCATATTCCACACATAAGCTTAGCAAACAAAGTTCTGTCGTCGGTTGTGCCGGCTGTGGGTTTTTCCTATTGTCATGTATCGAATGTCAGCTGTCATTGGAGGCGCGAAACGCCGTGTTTGTTGACAGTTGACACTTGACAGCTCGCAAGCTACACCTCACTCTTTTACAAGTTATTATTAATGGGCTTGTTATCATGGGCATATTTTAATGCCAGACATAAATTGATTATTGTAATATACTAGGCTTCACTAGACGCTGCCATTATTATTGCCTAGTTACAAGCAATTAACGTTTTGACGAAACAGCTGCTGGTCGGATCCGTGTGGTCGAAGCCTAAAGCTTCAGGGATCGTTTACATTACGAGTTAGTAAAACTAAAAAAAGAAATGCTCACTTAAGTAACATTCGCGTATTAAAATAACACATTAGTCATTATAGTAATTCTTAAAAAATAATTCTCCGAAGAGCTCCGTGGCCTAGTGGATAGACCGTTTGATTCGCATTCCAGAGAGTGCAGGTTCGATTCCCAGATTGTGGCGTGTACCAATGAGACTTTTTCAGATTTCAAATACTTTATACGGACGCTCTGACGGTAAAGGAAAACATCGTGAGGAAATCCGCACATGGTTGGCCCCAGACGTATTAACCAGTCATTCCTCTGGACTAGGCTGACTATGTTGTGAGAATGCCGTATGCGCTTGGGCAACCATACAACATTTAAAAAACCGCATGTCCCAGGTACTACAGAACTTTGTTCCAAGCGTGATTACTTCGCTCGGAGAATACTGTATTTAAATCATTCAATAACGGATGAAATGGCTTAAGTTTTTTTTTTTATAATTGAAGTCAACTGATTATGTTTTTCTATATCCTTAATCAATATACAATATACAATTAATAGTTGAGATTCCATGATAATAGTTTTTACGTCAGTAAATCCTAGATTATATTCATAACATAGCATAGTAATTAGTGATATCCCAATAGTTACAGTAGTAGTTAGCTTTTGTCCGCGGATTTGCCTGCGTAGACTAGTGTTAAATACAATCGAATTTTTCCAATGGGAACACTGTACTTTTTCGCGTTAAAAAGTAGCCTTTATGTTATTCCAGAGCCTAAACTAATACTACACCAAATTTAAACAAAATTCGTTCAGTAGTTTTTGCCTGTAAGAGTTACAAACATCTATCAATCCTCACAAACTTTCACTTTTAGAATAGTATGATACTTTAAGACAGCATGAATAAGAGAAAAATAGTTTAGGTAGGTGCTTACCTATATTTTTTTAAATTTAGTCTTTAGTTCTAGCCGGTAAATTAGTCCCTTTTAGGGTTCCGTACCCAAAGGATAGAACGGGACCCTATTACTGAGACTTCGCTGTCTGTCCATCCGTCTGTCTGCCACCAGACTGTATCTCATGAACCGTGATAGTTGAAATTTTCACATATCTGAATGTATTTCTGTTGTCGCTATAACAACAAAAGCTAAAAACAGAATAAAATTAAATAGAATAAAATGTTTAAGAGGATTCCCATATAACAGACGTGATTTTTTGCCGTTTTTATAGATAGCGGATACGGAACCCTTCGTGCGCGAGTCCGACTCGCACTTGGCCGGTTTTTTTTTCTAAGAGGCAAAAGAACACTTCAAAAGATCAAACTTAAAAATTATATATTATTGATTATTACGGACGAATTTCGATTACAGGGCGACCTCTAGTTTAAATGATTTCTTTATTTTTTTTTCTAAAGTAGGTACCAATTTTATTATTTTAAGTGGGCGTCTTCTTTACAATTTAATTTTATTCAAAATAATTAAATTACTCATAAATTACAGCTACGCTTATAAATATTCATTATAAGTATAAAAGTTATTTACCTACTATAAATAATTAACTCTACTTACTACGTAAGTAATACGTACTACGTCTGTAACAAGGTATTTTTACCACGCACATACTCGACATACCTAAAAATTATCAGGACGTTCAGATAGCTGTAAGAAAAAAATCATAATCCAAAGACATTGTAGAGTCATTACTGATATTATTTCGCAAAGAAAATAATTTTTCCCATTTTTACAACCCGGAAGCGTACAGCATCGGAGTGATGCTCAATTTAGTATTTTTATGAGTTTATAAATTTGTTTTTATTTTTCTTATAAGATTTCCATCTTTTTCTAATTAGAAAAACATCATGTGCTAATTAATTATACCTTTTTCGTTTAATTTGAAAATAAAAATTTATTTTACAAGTATTCAAAGTTTACTTCAAAATCTTGTTTGTATTTAATGTACTCGTAATTGAGCTGATGATGTAAGGTTGATGCTGGCTGTTTATTTTCATCGCTGAGAAAAGATGAAAACATTCTGGTGTGCATAAAATTGTACATTACTACTATTATTACTAAGCATTTCATTTATAATTCACTGAAATTAAATTGAAAGTTTAAGTTAAATACAAACATTAGGATTAAAAAATAGTTGCCATACAAAAATGTAGAGTTACTTCTAAGAACGTACTTGCTGGTTCTCTACATATTTTTATACTTGAGAAATGATGAAAATATAGTAATAATTTCCTAAATAAAGTCTTTTGAATGCAAATTACTAATAAATATTCATAAGTGTGTTGCTGATGATGATGATGACTACAAACGTGATAATAATGATGATGAGATTTATCTAATTGGCTTAAAATTGCTTTATAATTATAACACTTACTAGTACTAATAGGCGATATTATGCGAACTCTATGTTAAGATAGAGTCATTGTAAAATTTCGTAACACATATATTATGAGTGGCGTCGTGTATAATTTGTATATTTTAGCGGCTTGTGTATATGTAATTACTATTGTCGTGGGCCAACCAGTTCTATTCAACTCTACCGCCGCGATATGAGCGACGGCGCCAGCTCTACGCCTCGACTCATTGTATACTCTACTTTTTTTTTTCTTTTTGTTGAATACTAATTATGCAAGATTACAAAATAAAGATATTTAATAATATAATGTATTAATATTAGAGAAATAAGTATAATTATTATAGAAGTGTGTTTAATTTGAAGCTCTATCAAAATATATTAAAACAACAAGCGATTGCAAATTATTAACTGTACATATTTATTTTCTACACGTTAAAAACAGCCTGTAGAAGTAAATTATTCTTAACTTAATACTATCGTATGTTTATGTTTATCATATGTTAATTTCAAAACATAACTTGTTATAATGTAAGCTTGTAAATTTTGAAAAATGTAGAGAAACGTGCAAAGTTTATTAAAAAATGTAGAGAGCTGCAATAAATAATAGATAAACTAAAATAAAAACTAACCTGAACTAGGCCGGTCGCTGTATCTGGTGCAGAAGACCCAGGCCGGCCACAGCGTAGAGTTCCCGCTCTGGCTGTTAGTGTCAGTGCTGCCGCAGGTAGAGACCGCCCCGCTCGACGTCGACGATACCATGGAGCTGGCAGAGTCCGGCCTCTTCTGGGGTTCAATGTTCTTTGGTTCCTTCTCCTTGTGAATGTGCTCGCCAATATTAGAAATGGTCTGCCTCAGCCCTCCCAGCGGCGGAAGAGGGCCCGAGTCAGCCGGTTCCTTCGATTTTAAATAATCGAAATTGTATTTGGAATAATCTTTAGATAAGTCATACGGCTTGTAGAGAATGCTATGGCTCGGCCCGGCGGGTTTTGGTCCTTCGATTTTATTCGTTTTCCTTATTGCGTTCAGCCCGAATTCTGGATGTAGGATGTTGTTGATTGAAAACGCTATAGGTATGGATGGTTGTTGACGATTTCTCTTGTCCGGCTCGAATTGTATAACCGGCTTGACGTCCGGCGTCTCCGGCCGGTAGTAGTTTTGGTATTCCATCTCTTGTGCTGGACTAGGTGGCGGGGAATTTGGTTGTACTTTAACTATAGTCATGTTGGGAGATCTGTCATACCTGGATTCGATCGTAGTACAGGTATACTGGCTGGGGCAGTAGTTTACGCTGGTGGAGTTCGGGTGAGGTGCTGGCACTCGTCCTGCCACAGGCCCGGGACTGTTCGCCTGGTTCGGGCTACATCTATCTTCGAAAGCCATCTCGAATCTCAATGTTGACACAACACAGCCGCAAAAAGTCCACTCGATTTATGCGTATCCCTTGTTCGGATATCAGATATTAATATTGATAGAGCATGATTTCTTAATTCGAAATTTAAATTTCGAACGCGTGATAGACAGCCGCTGTCAGATTGAAACGTCAAATCGTGTTTGACAGCGGCGCGGAACTGCGCTCACGGCGACGGCGGCTGAGCGACTGCGCCCCACGCACGCTCCGCAAGACACGCCCAAGAACAAATAAGGTCCCTTCCCTACCCCAGCTGTTGTAGGCGTAAACCACGCTTTTCATTGCTCTACTACGCCATCGAACGTGTTCCGTCTCTTTCTTCTGGCATTGTTTCGCCTACATTAGAGGAGAGCGGCGAACGACAATTGATTTAACCTGATTGTGTATTTAGTAGGCTCGGTAGAGATTTGTAATTCAGTTGTAAATTACTATGGCTCTTTCGCGCGCTCGTAATGTATCAATAATACCGCGGGACGTTTTTGAACGCACAATAGAATTTCAATTTAAATTTGACAGATATATTTTGATAGGTCCGCCATTTTGAATAATTGAATAATAATATTTTGATATTTTTTTTAACTAGGTTAGGTATGTAGCATGTAATTAAGTTGTTTGTTGCGAGCGATTTAATAACGCTTAAGGTGTTTTCAAACAATGGCAATTTTAACATTAAATTGTAGTTTGTGATTAATTGTTACACTTTACTTCATTATTTTTATGTTTTCTCTCATAAAAATGTATATAGGTTGTAAATTACTTTAGAATTACTTTAGTAATTTACTAGTTTTTTGTTATTAGTAGAACAGTTAATAAAACTTTAAATATAGAATAATTCAGAAAATGCATAGGTAGGTGCGATAAGAATATCTCAATATTCATATTAAATTATATTTACCCATTATTTACCTAATATTACCTAAGTAGATAGTTACTTTTTCTTTCATTTTATTGGGAATAGAAAAAGGGGGATTTTTTGAACTTTTTCAGTGTATTACGATTATTTTATTAACATGAAGTTCATATTATCCGTAGGAAATTAATATATAATAGAAGGTATACATTTATTTCCATCATCCCCTATAACATCATTTATAAGAGAATGCTAAATGAATAATGCAGTCATAATACATCAATCCTTCGTACCTAACGATCTGTACCTAATAGAGTTTCCAAGGGCAGTTTCTATTCAGAAAATTTCAGCTCAATCGGTTAAAGATATTATGCTGCTTCAAAATTGAGTAGCAAGATTCCACCCGAACTAACATATATTGCAAGTTAAATAAAAGCTTTTAAAAAAGTAGATTTCTCAAATTGATAGACCCCGTCTACTCTTTCTGAATTACTTAATGGCTATTTTTAATGGATTCATTCAATATTATCATTTTCAAGTTAGTTTACAAAAAATTTACATCCATATTTTACTGTCAATTTACCTACACGGGATACCTACTTTAGATATTTCAGGTTATCTACACTAATACTGTACAAGCCAATTGCGAGTTTGACTCACGCATGAAGAGATCCGTACCATTATATCAATACTTATTTTACATGTTTACGTATTAATTCATTATTTTTGTACGAAGTTTTCCAAGTAAGCGCATTTTACGAGATCTGTATTTATTAATCCTTAACTAACAAAGTATGTAAGCCATTACAGTTTTCCTTCAAAATTCTTCACCGTCCAGGTGACGTACCATCATGATTTTATTCACTATGGGGTAGACGTGAGAAAAAAAAATCACCCCCACTTTACGTGTAGGGAAGGAACCCAAAAAAAATATTTTGCGTCATTTTTGTCGACGTGGTAAGCACATATCCATGCAAAGTTTCAACTTTTTAGAACTTACCGTTTAGATGGTTAGCCGAAGACTCACGGACATGACGTACTATACTATATGAAACTATATGTACTAGGTATATGTATAACTACGGAACCCTAAAAAAAGAAGGAATTGTCTATGAAAACTGAAGAGCGCTGTAATATAATATTGTGTGAAAAGTCTTACTAATATTATAAATGTGAAAGTTTGTTAGGATGGATGGATGTTTGTTACTCGTATAGTGCGATTCAAATGAGAATAGGATCGAGTCGGCGCCATATTGTTTCGAATTTAGACTGTTATGACAATTTAACTTATGTTTGGATAATTGATTACTATTTAACGTTTTTATTTAAATTCGATGCAAGACTTTAATATTTATATGCACATAAGTTTTTCTGAAAATCGCACTTTTCGAGTGATATTTGACAGAAAAAGGTCATTGACGTTCCTATTCTCATTTGAATCGCGTTATATGGTAGTAGTTTAATCTCTGGATTAATAAAACATAGGATACTTTTTATCCCGAAAAAGTACAGTGTTCCCGTGGTATACTGTATTTACGCGGGCGGAGCCGCGGGCAACAGCTAGTCTTACTTAATATTATAAATGTGAAAGTTTGTGAGGATGTATGGATAGATGTTTGTTCCTCTTTCACGCAAAAACTACTCAACGGATTTTGATGAAATTTGGTATGGTAGTAGTTTAGGCTCTGGATTAAAACAGGCTACTTTTTATCCCGGTGAAGTACAGTGTTCCCGCGGGATATTCGATAGTATATTTACACGGGCGGAGCCGCGGGAAACAACTAGTGTGTAATAAAATTTAACACTGTTACTATAGTATATAGAATGTAAACCGTTAACAGAAGTCCTAGATCCTTTACTGCCACAAAACAAGAATATGAGCTCTTACAACCTGAGCCCTTCCAAACCAAAGTAAGCAACCACATTTTAAAACTTCGAAAAATTATGAATATTTCTTGCTCGCAGATGTGGGTTCCCATGAGCAAGAAATAGATATCCTACCAAGAACTGTTTTTAGATATCCCCTCCTACAGAAGGATCTCCTTTTTAACTACGGTACCCTAACCAAAGCACAAAGGGATAGGCATAAGAACTTTGCGCCAGCACCAGGCATCAAACGCGAGTCATTGAAAATATTAATTCATAGCCACGCTTAATGACAACATAAAGTGTTGCTTATGTCATGTTAATGAGACGGTTGTCTCTGCATATAATCCCGTTGATTATACATATTATAAACGCTAGACGTTGCCCGCGACTTCGTACGAACAAAGAAAAATTACGTGGTAAATTAATCTTGTCGATAAAATGTAGCCTACATGTGTTTATCCCCAGAAACCCATACCAAATTTCATCAAAATCCTTTCAGTAGTTATTGGCTTGGCCCACTATTCTCGCTCGGTGCTATTTATTATTAAATTATTTCAAGTGCACAGACTTTCAGATTGGATTTTCTCAAAATTGAACTGCTTTATTATGAAAGTGTTTTCTCGCTTGCTCCGCCCATTTATTGTTTGAACCGAACTTATTAACCGAAAATGTATTCTTTTACTGTACTATATCTATTTGCACGAATAGGTGGGAGCTATGATTATCTGGGTTTACTGAAATAAAAACAAAGACTTACGAGTGATCCTGCCAAGTACAACCTATGCCTGTCAAACTTGAGCTTTGAAAAAGAAAAAGGAAAAAAGACTCGCAATCAGTCAAAAAAAATGGAAAGGAGTATGTCGAATATAAAATTAAGAGACAAAATAAGTATAACAAAACTCTGTATACAATAATTCATGACATAATAGAAAGATTCGACTTTTAAAATAGAACTGGCTGGCCATGTATGCAGAATGGATAATACTAGATGGATAAAAAAGAGTGGTTACCTAGAAAGAAAACAAGAAGTAGAGGGCGACAAATAATGAGACGGAGAGATATATTTACACATGATTTACACAAAGAGTTGGTGCAGACTGGACGAGAGCAGCTAGGGAGAGAAAACAATGGAAGTTACTGGGGAAGACCTACGCCAGAGAGGCGACTTACCTAAAAATAATAATATAATAAAATAAAATATAAAAAGTACTAAAAAATAATAATTCAAATGTAAATATTGTATCTTTTAACTTAAATAATAATGTTTAGTTATGAATAATTATACATGTATAAAAGTTAAAATATGAAGATTTAAATTTATAAAATTATTAGATTGTAATAACAATAAAATAATGTAAATAGTATGTATAAAGCGAATATTTAACTATTGATTTGTATGAATAATATTTAATTATTAACTATTGATTTGTATCCCATATGTAAATATGGGAATAAAATAAAGGCTATTTTTTTATATCTATCTGCACAGTATTTTAGAACTCAAAGTTTAAACAAGTAAAGGTTTAGAAAGTTTAAACGTAAAAAATTTGAACCGGAAGGAAAAATTTCGCTCGCTCTCGCGTTTAACATGAAAACTAATAATAATAATTTTACTAAGTACGATTCTGGTTGCTGTTGATTTCATCGTACATTTCTGTATCTTGGCCGTTGGCTAATGTTTTCATTAAAAAATATCTTGTTCTAATTAAATAAACACTTGTTTTAAGCATATTCCAATTTAGGTCATCATTATTGACACAAACTTTTTAGCCTTTAGGCACGTCATTACTTAATTTTAATATCACCTGCCTGCAATAATTAAAAGTTTAATGTATTCGTAGGACATTTCGATTTTCAAATGTAACTTTTATACATTAAGGGTTCCGTAGTTCACGTCTCGGAACCCTTATGGTTTAGTGATGTAGTCCGTCCAGTATCCGTTTGCGAGGTATTCAATTTTAAAGCGCATTTTCTGCTAAAATAAGAGCGTCTCCCTCCTAAGCTTAGCTAAAACTAAACGGCTGGCTCGTAAAATTTGAAAAAAAAATCATGTAATGAACTTTGAAGGAAAACTATATTACGGCTTTTATACCTTCGGTTTACCGTACAAACCGTTAATACCGATATGTGTATTAACCACGTCGACAAACTGCTAAAATAAAATCATGAAAAATATTTTACCCGTCGTATACACGTAACGTAGGGATGATTTTTTTTCTCGACTCTTCTACTTGCTTGATACCTAAAGTTATGGCATGGTTAATACAAGTTTTTAGTGTCTGAAATTACAATTTTAAATTGTTTATTCATAATACTTACTATGGAATATGAATAAAAAAGGGATAAGCAAACCCTCTGTTTGTGACAGTAATTAGGTACAGTTTGACAAGCGCAAATGCCTTCATCATACATCTAATACTGCTAAAGCTGAACCTTCTTCTTACTAAATACCCCAATTCCTTTGAATCTTGAAGTATTTTCTGCCCGAGTAACTATTACTGGCCAAGTACCGAATGTACCACGTCATTGTAGACAATGTTAAAATAAAAAAAAGAAAGCAAACATGGCGTCGCTAACGAGCCCGCGCTGTCACTCAGTCTTCCCGCCTAAATAGCTGTCAAGTGTCAATCCGCGAGCCATTGTGTCTGGGTTTCTGAACGTAATTGTTTAGTCATATCAGTTTCTATGAGTAAGTGTGTTTGTGTTAACACTTGTGTGTTGACAGACAGACAAATAGGTGGTTTTAATTGTAACCTTCATCAGAAACAATAAAAGAAAAACGAATATATTTAAAAAAAAATAAAGAAAATTTAAAATAATTATTTTAGATGATGCTATCCTCTGATTCAGAATAGTTGTAATAATCTTTCATTAAATTTTTCAAAAAATAAATTTCTGAAATGAAGGAAGTTTGTATTTCTATCCCTACTACATACATACTTCTACACTTATTTTGTAATGAAAGAGAGCTGAAAATAATTAGAACGTACCTATGTTAATTAGAAACAGTTTTTATTTTAACAAGTGGACTTATAATTTCCGTTCATTAAAATTAAAAGAGCCATTAATTATCCATAAATAAACTTTATCAAAGGAAATATATATGGAATACATAGGTATGGAACCACTATGGAACTGTAAGTAATATATAATCTAATAAAATTTAAATAGCCACTTTCCTCTGAAGCTTTTCAAAAAATCCGCGTTCCCGCTAGCGCTAAGGGGTAATAAATATTTTGATTCAAAAAACGTAAAAAAGTACATAACACAGATCTGTGGTTCGCAGAACTCTATCTTCACTTTTTTATTTCATCTGAATTTATAGAACGTACAAAACGACTATTTAATTAATGTGAATAAGTTTGTCAAAAAACATTATTATTATTACGGCACAAAACAGTCACGTACCTTTTTACATTTTTAAATCAAAACATTTATTATACGCCCTAGCAATAGCGGTAATGCGGATTTCTGAAAAGCTTCAGAAGAAAATGGCTAATTATACAACAGCAACAGCTAGTAAAATAGCAGAAAAACTAGGCAGAAATGAAATTTTACCTGAGCTAATGTTTTGTATCTAATAATATATAATATTATTATCTATATTTGATGGCATTGTTCGATCTAATAAATAAATAAAAAATTTTGATATTCCATGGCTTGTTCCATTGAAACTTAAACTGGCAAATATTTTGAAACTCGAACTCTCGAGCCGAAATTCTTTGGATAAAAAACCCATAAATTAAATGTATAGGCGCTTCAATACTTATTGAGAATACTGTAATATCTTCTTCAACTGTAATATTTTTGTCTATCGCTAACCTAAAAACAATAACAATAAAATAAATATAAAGCTAGTTAAAATATTTATTTGATTCTTAGTATTTTATTACGGTCGAAACCGTGGTTTACCGGACTTAGCAGCAACTAATCTTTAATATTTTGTGGTTTACAGTTATAAATTAAATTACTGAGGGATAATTAACATCCGGTAATCGGTTTCAAAACAAAGTCGGGGGCAACACTTTGTTTACACGGAAGCTGGACCACACACGTGGTACGCAAATAGACGGTTCTAGTACTAGGATAGTTTCGCTGAGGGTAATAGAACTCTATGGTGTAGAACTTAGAGATTATTTTGGAAGAGCGAAGGTGTAACGTAAAATGTATGAATGTAAGGACATAGGAAAGTAACTCAGTAGCTATTACGAATCAAAGTCGGTCATCGAAATAGTTCGTTTTCTAGAAAATCTGACCCTTTAGCCAAGATGACATCGCTAATTACGTAGACGAAGTTAGGTATTTACACATCGCGCGCTATGTGATATGTCACATTGTACGTAATTAACGATGGCATATTGGCTAAGCGCTCTGTTTGTTTATGAAAAATAGTTTAGATTTTAGAGTGATTGCATTTGCTTGTTTGCTGCAACAATTGCTTGCTGCAATTGCTGCGAGTGTCCATGGGCGGCGGTAATCGCTTACCATCAGGTGATCCGTCTGCTCGTTTCCTGGTTCATTACATTAAAAAAAAAAAAAAAAAAAAAAAAAAAAAAAAAAATTAAACAACAGTAGGTACTTCTTATATAATAGCAACAGAAATTGTAAATAATGTTTTGTTTTATCCAATTAAAAGTATCGAATTGTATTTGTGTATACTCTTACTAGCTATTGACCGCGGCTCCGCCCGCGTAAATGCAGTATCCCTCGGGAACACTGTATTTTTTGGGATAAAATGTAGCCATATTTAAATCCAGAGCTTAAACTACTACCATACCAAATTTCATCGAAATACGTTTAGTAGTTTTTGCTTGTAAGAGTAACAAACATCCATCCTCACAAACTTTCACATTTATTATAATATTAGTAGGATACTAGGGTTGCCAACCATCCTGTTTTTCCAGGACATGTCCTGGTTTTTATAGTCTTCTGGGCTGTCCTGGATAGTTTCAAAGCATTCCGGGTTTTTCAAGCGCCCTGATAAAGTCATGTATTTTAAACTTCATGCGCCACTTTTACAATTTTTTTTTGTAATTTAATTTTGTTCTAATACTTTCTTCCGTAATACATTAGGAACCCTTATAGTTTCGCTCCGTCCGTCCGTCTCTCTGTATGTCTGTCCGCGTTTCTAGCTTCTGTAATTAAGAATATAAATGGATGAAATTTGGTTTAGTTATGGACTGTATTTAGAGTTCAGTTTTGGCATCATAAAGTAATAATAATTTTATATTTTAGGGGTGGCAGTTATATTTTATGGAGACGTACATGAGAAGTAGGGATGAAAAATATTTTTTCATTCTACCCCATCGTGTGGGATATCCTTGAATAGGTATTTTAAAATAAAGCTAAGGTTTCATATATGACTTTTTTATAAAGTTGACCATTTTCGACTAATCGGCCTCCAAAGTGGTTTGCAAGTTGGTCCCCCCTGGCATTTCTTAACTATAAGAGATAGAAATTTCCGTGCTAATAGATCATACTAAAAACTTTTTAGGAAAATTATTTTAAGCGAAATCGGACAATAATTTTTGAAGTAATTCGAAGAAAACCTATTGCGCGTTGTCTTGGTTAGGTTATTTTAAATTTGGGGTTGGCAACCCTATCTTATACTAATGCCACTAGTTAGAGCGAACTCTGATGATGATGACAATATGGTTATCAATACCTAGTTATTACTGCTAATAATCCTAGACGAACCTTCTACCCGACTATGATTAGTATATCCACCGGTTCCGAATACGAATAAAAATTATGTTTAATTTAATTCAACCGTAAAACAACAATAAACGTTTAATTACATGCCATTACCTACTAGGCTTTCATTACGGTAACAGCGCATAAACAATACCTAGTATTTACCTATTACTTACTTAATACTTAGTACTTACCGTGCTGTATGCTCTACGTACCAGTGCAAATATTATACAGTGTTGTAACTTCATACAAATAGCCGTAGATGCAGTTGTGACTTTGGTTGTCGTGTTCGATAGAAACTCAGTATTATAGTACCTGGGCCTTTAGTCAAGATGCATTCGATAATTTCGACGACGAAGTTCGAAAATAAAATGTATGGGATTTGACATAAGGCATCGCATGCGACTTGTCACTTAGCGATGACTTATGTCCAATCCTATACATTTTTGTTTTCGAACTTCGCCGTCGAAATTATCGAATGCATCTTGACTAGAGGCCCTGGTCAAAAAGACGGTGCTACTTTTGAAAAGAGAGTTCGGCTAGTATCACCTTTGTAGAGTGTTTTCTCTTACGCATCGATATACACGAGTATATCAGTATTTATACTGATATACTCGTGTATATCGATAAAGTATTGACAATGTTTGATAGAAATGCATCTCTATTAAGCTGAGACTAACCAAATATCTCATTTTAAAGATCGACATGCATTAGTTTTGTACCGAACACAAATTGCGTAGCAAATAACGATGAATTTGTTGCATTTGGGGTGTGCGCCCGCCGTATGATTTTAATATTTTTCATAATAGGTTGGGGAAAAAGTCTTTTCGCATTATAGTATGTATGAACTTGTCATAAAATATCTTGGGCTATACCAATTGTATCTGGCTGATTTTGGTATCATTAAAAAGTTTTAATTTTACAGAAGACAATTCCAAATTCAAATTAGGTAAATTTGAGATTTTCATTTGTTTTTCTTATTGTTAAAATGAGTGATTCTTATGAAGAATTTCGATACATTTTAAAATTTTATTACAAAAAAGGTAAAAATGCAACACAAGCCGCGAAAAAAATTTGTGATGTTTATGGACCTAATGCAGTATCTGTGAGAGTAGCGCAAATTTGGTTTAAGCGTTTTCAATCCGGAAATTTTGATATCAAAGATGCACGTCGCTCTGGTCGCCCTGTTACGGACAAAACTGTTGCCATTTTTGAAAAAGTGGAGCAAGATCGGCATATTAGTAGTTACGATGTAGCTGAAGAACTGGGGATTGACCACAAAATGGTTTTGGCGCATTTGAAAAAAGCTGGGTACACAAAAAAGCTCGATATTTGGGTGCCTCATGAGCTCACTGAAAGAAACCTAATGAACCGTGTACTCATTTGTGATTCTTTATTAGGACGTAATGAAACCGAACCATTTTTGAAGAAGCTGATAACTGGTGATGAAAAGTGGATCACGTACGACAAGAACGTGCGAAAAAGATCGTGGTCAAAGGCCGGTCAGGCTTCACAGACTGTGGCGAAACCCGGGTTAACTCGCAACAAGGTGATGCTGTGTGTGTGGTGGGATTGGAAGGGCATTATTCATTTAGAGCTGTTACCGCCAGGCAGGACCATCAATTATGAACTGTACTGCAAACAACTGATGAGATTAAAGCAAGAAGTTGAGAGAAAGCGGCCGGAATTAATCAACAGAAGGGGTGTGGTTTTTCACCATGATAACGCTAGACCTTACACATCTTTAGCCACTCAGAAAAAATTACGGGAGTTTGGCTGGGAGGTGTTAATGCATCCGCCGTATAGTCCTGACCTTGCACCTTCAGATTTCCATCTGTTTCGGTCGCTGCAGAATTCCTTAGGCAGTATCAGGTTGACATCACAAGAGGACTGCCAAAACCACTTGTCGCAGTTTTTTCATCAGAAGCCCCAAAAATTTTATAGCAATGGGATCATGTACCTACCAACAAGATGGCAAAAAGTTATCGAACAAAATGGCACCTATATACTTTAGTCACTTGTAAATAAACTTTATAAAAAAACCTTTTGAATTTTTATATAAAATGCGAAGAAACTTTTTCCCCAACCTAATAAATAGAACCATGTTACAATACTGTATTATATTGCGCTGTGTCTATGCGGAACACTGCCGTTAGTAATATATATTCTTTGACACTGTCGCATTGTTATTTACGTTTCTATTATAGAAAGTTCGAAACTATTACTCTATACCCTAGGTAGAGTTAGAAATAAGTGTCTATACTGCCTACAGTAGACACTTAATTTCTTTGAACCATATTATGAGTAATAACAACAATTTTTATAAAAAACTATATCCCAACTACGTAAATTATAAAGCCTATTATACCCAAGCTATTATTACGAATCTATTGATATATCATTAATTAAGTTTGGACTAGTAGTTTAGCCGCTACGATGGAACAAACATACATACATAGATTGTCAAAATCATTACCCATCCTTTTGACTCCACCGTAGTCTGGGTAAAAATACCTAGTATAGGCCCACAGTCTGGTTAACATTTTATATATTTAAAATATTGTTAATATGATCCCTGTACCAAAACATTGTTGCAAACATGCTTGGTTTCATGATTCATCTAGTTGTTTCTCGCGGCTCCACCTACGTAAATATACAATCGAGTATCCCTCAGGAACACTGTATTTTTCCGTGATAAAAAGTACCCTGTAGCGGCTCAATCAGCGCACAGTCCTGAATCACGCTATCGAAGTTTCTGAAGTTCGGAACTATATATACGACAGTTGAGATGTATACAAGTGGGCTTCGGCCTAACCGAACATACAACCTCGCTCGGTCGGAGATCTACCTTTGGGGCTGCCACCACCATTTCTACAAGCCTATGTTTTATAAACTACTACCATACCAAATTTCATTAATATCCGTTCAGTAGTTTCTGCGCGAAAGAATAACAAACATCCATCCATCCATTCATACATACATCCATTTGTACATCCATCCATCCATCCTTACAAACTTTTACATTTATAATATTAGTAGGATATTATTCGCAATGTGAAAATGTTATCAGATCTTCTGTGAAGCCAAGTTATACGCCCTCTGTACTCGTACAAACACTAGCTTTACAAACTCTACTTTTCTGTGAAACCAAGTTATACGCCCTCTGTACTCGTACAAACACTAGCTTTACAAACTCTACTTTTACTAAAACCTGTAGCTAACTAGTGGTAACTCGTAACACTTTTAGCGTTTCCTTACAAAAACTATTTAATTTAAATTTTTAATAGACAAGTAAATGGTTTTTTCACTTTATGTCAATGTGACGGTGGCAAATCTGCCAAGGTACCATATTCTAAATAAAGTTTAGAGTTTCTGAATATTGCAGTTAAGGCGTATATAGTTAGAAGCTTTTAAACACAATTATTATATATATCAATACGTGAAGTAAAGTTTTGCGAGGATAGTATAACCAAGTCTGAAATAAGCCGGTAGTTTGAAGATTATCTGGCGAAAGGTGTGCAGAAACCTAAAATTTTATATATGTAATACTAGAGCACGCGACTTCATGCGCGCAGCAGGAAATCCCGCTGTAACCATACATTTTACTGCGATAAAAAGTGGTCTATGTCCTTCCCCGTGGTCTAATCTATATATATACCAAATTTCATCAAAATCGGTCCAGTAGTTTCGAAGCCTATTCAATTCAAACAAACAAAAGAACAAAAAACCATCAAACTTTTCCTCTTTATTATATTACTAGCTTTTACCCGAAACTTCGTCCGCGTGGAACAGTCCTTGGAATATTGCTAAAACATACCCGTGACTTCATTTACGTAGAAGAAGCGCTTCCCCCTCACGACTGCCCGCCGCGCGCCGTACATTATTATTGCGCCCTTGATTATTTTATTACTGCGATATCTTCTAAAATACTCATTGAAATCAAATGATGTAAAGGCAAATTTGATCTAAATTAAATGTTTGTAATGAATAACGTATTTACTTGGTTAAGGATTAATATTATCTTTATGAAAACACCCATACAAATAATGCTTAATTTTAGACCAAATTTGGTTAGCATAAAAAGGTTATTGTGAGCCAAGTATAGGTACATATATAGTCGCGGACTTTTTTTAGAACTTTTAAAGGGAAACAATTCTGTCATAGGTACATAATTTTAGCGAATCTTTAACCGTTTCCGCAGCGTACGCAGCGAAAGCTCTCAAAAGGAAAAAAAACGATTTTGAAACATTCTTGATTGGTGCTCCGATTGTATTGAGCTTAGTATGATGTTATATAGCCTAAACAGCCTCCGTGGTCTAGTGGTTAGAGCCTTGGCTCTCGACTCGGAGGTCGTGGGTTCGATTCCCGCATTGGAACAACAAAAAATGTTGTTTCCAAGTTTGGTTAGGACAATGCAGGCTGATCACCTGATTGTCTGACAAGAAAGATGATCCATGCGTCGGATGGGCATGTAAAAAGTCGGACCTGCGCCTTATCTCTCGTCAGTCGTGTCGGTTATCCGTCCCACTGGATTACGAGAGTAAAGGAAGAGAGAGTGCTCTTGTGTACTGCGCACACACTTGGGCACTATAAAATTACTCCTGCGTAACTGGCCTGGTTTCAATGGAACCGGCCACCGTCACCGAGATCGGTGGGGAGTCATTATATAGCCTAAAGCCTTCCTCGATAAATGGATTATCCAACACAAAAAGAGATTTTCAATTCGAACCAGTAGTTCCTGAGATTAGCGCGTTCAAACAAACAAATTCTTCAGCTTTATAATATTATAGTATAGATAAGTATATTATAATACTTAGAAATACATAAAATTACCAAAAATTTCAACCACGCATTTATTTCGTTCGCTAAGTACAATTGAGGATACTATTTTGTTACACGTTGACATTTATTAATCTGTCACAACATTTAGGTGCCTACTTTTTTTTTCTGTTTATGAGGCACAAGAACCCTTATTAAGTTCAAAGTATAGTAAGCGAGATAAGTAATAATGTTATGTAGAGATTTTTTTAGATAGTTTTACCTTTTCAATCATTTGTTTCTACTCCTATCAGGCGCATTACAAGTGCATGGGCCACGGCACAAACACTGGCCGCCATTGCTCGTTGACAGCTGTCAAGTTTCCCGCGGGGACGGGGCGTGTCATTGCCGGGTTTTCTGTAAATATTATTATGAAAATTTCTACCTTCACGATCATCGATTGTATACTGTCTACTTGATATGTGTCACTTATTATCTTTTGTGTTCGTAAATATACATGGCTCTAGGTTTGTATAGGAATATATAATATTAAAAGCTCTTTTATTCGGAGTTTGGAGTATTAACATATATATAATGTTGTGATACATTTTAAGAATATTATATCGAAAACAATCATATACAATACACATCCTGTCTCCAATAAAATTGATGAAAATTAAACCTTTTTATTTATCTAGTACTCTGAACATACTAATCAGTGATAACTATTTTAATATTATATATCTATGATACTAATAGTAAAAATAATTATTATTAAATTAAATACTAAAGTCAGTACTTACTTAGTAGCACTATAATTGGTTGCCGAAAAAATTAACTAATAACAACATAATTAAATCAATTGCTGGTAAATATTAGTACTATACCTGTAATTTAGATTTGAATGTTTAAAAACATAATTTCTATATAATTCTGTGGATACAATTTTAGATGTAGATTATAATATTATTTAAAATTGAGCCCTATTTACGTAATTATAAAGTTCAGGATTACGGAATCGGTACTTCCATTATAAAATTGAGTAATGATGGCGGACTATGTCATGTGAACATTATATAGGGTGACCAGGAGTCCTCAACTTCGATGTAACTAATGAAAGTTAATCTAGTCAGGTTCGCACCCAGGTAGTATTTGGTGGTAGGTCTAGTTCGTAATTCGTGGCCCGTAGGGGCCGTAAGCTGTTTATTATATCATTGATTATAACCAAGGGTATAATAAATAGCCTCCGGCTATAGGCAAAAAAACTCTAAGTTCAAACTTAAAAATTGTTAGAAAACGCACAAAGCGACCTCTTGTAACGTAACCTCCGGGCACCATAACCGGGCACGGGAAGTAAATACGTTTATAAAGAAAAATGTTTGGAGGATCACAAAATACCTATTACGTAGTACGTAGGTACGGACATACCTTTTTTCGCTACTTATCCGTGTATCCGTGTAAAGATTATTAAATTTATGTAGATAATGTTAAAGCTTGTCAACAGTCATTTTAGAACAGTCTCAAATCTAGGGGTAACTTTGTCACCCTACACAAAAGATTCGTAGCATAATCGAGCTCGCATAGAAATCGTTAATGGCCCCTAATGCTTTTCTTTGTTGTCGGTCGTTTACATATATAATTCGGTGGGCTTTTGTCCAATAGAGAAATTTCAAAATCCCCCAAAACCTTTCGTCGCTGAACATTACGTACTAGGAAAAGATCTATTAATTAGAGTACATTATTGTAAGTTAAAGTAATCAGTAGAAACGGCGATGAAGAGATATTTTAAGTTTTATACTGAAACCTTTCTAGAATGGCTAATAAAAAGTCGTAGGTAATATTATTTTAATTGTTTACGTTGTAATATAAAACTTGAAATTAATATTGTCATAGTATTTCACTTATTTGTACGATTTATAAAATTAATTTATTACTTAATATTAAATTCTTACTTTATTTTGCACATGTGAGTAATAATACATTACGATACGCGTGACCTGAGTTGCCTATTACTGCACGGCGTGAAGTTAGCGCCCGACCGGAGCGAAGGTGCTAAACGCCGTGCAGTAATAGACAACTTAGGCCACAAGTATCTTATATTATTTTATAGCAAATGTGACAAAAACCCGCACTTTACGCACGAAGCGTGCGTAAAGTGCGGGTTTAGGTCACACCGTGCTATAAAATAAATTATTCATAAGAATAAATATTAGTATTATATTAGTACGTGAGGCAAAAACTTTCAGTACAGTTTTACTTAAATTGTGCAACCGGAGGAATATGAAATTTGGCCGGTAAATTGAAGTTTAGACAAAGGTGTGCAGAAACCCAAAATTATATAACACTTAGGTTTCTAAAAATAAAATAATTAAATTAATAAAAATACAACCACACATACTATTTCAGATTATTAACACACACTAAACTCCGATTTTTAATTCAAGATCAAAAAAGCTACTACAGATACGTCACTGTCAAAGGTGTCAAAGTGACTTATGTCATTGTCAAGTGAATATCTCAGGTTTCGCCAACCTTTTTGCAATATGTTACTTTATTTATTATTGGCATTACTGGTCAACATAATGATTAAACAAGGTTTTTGTCAAATAATCCTTTAATGGTTTTTACTAGAATAGTCAAGTAGTTTATCGATATTATATCGATATACGTTACATCCCTGCACGTACACTATTGCAATGCACACAAGCAGAAAAAGGACACGCGATTGCTGGCTAAAACTCTCTCTAGTGGTTATATACTCAAAGGGTATTAGGATAAAATTTTATATACTTGGCTGAGTAGAAGTTAACCTGTGCCTGTTGAATATAAAAAAAAAAAAGTTTAGTTTATAGTCTATACTCGGAATGTGTATTTTTTTTTTCTCTGCGCCATTTTTTTTGTGTTCTGTACATGTGCAAAAAGTGTTTTCTTTATAATTAATATACATTATAAAGTGAGAACTCTTGTTATTTATTCAAACCCGAATAGGTTATGGGACCCAGGGTTCACGCGAGTGATTAACAAAGAGCAGTGGAGAGAATACAGTACAGAAGATCGTATTCGTCAAAAGCACGTGGTTTTTTTTCCTAACAATGGAGTTTGGAAAATCGGTGAACCTCGATAAATTCGACGGAACCAATTTTAAACAATGGAAGTTCCAAATAAAATGCGCCCTGCGTGCGAAAGGTTTGGACATAAACATTCCAAAACCTGAAAAGGATGATAGTCAATGGAATAGAAATGACGGTATGGCGATGTTTATAATAACTTCGGCAATGGATTTTAAACAGATAGCACTCATCGAGAATTGTGAATCTGCCCTCCAGGTGATGACTAAACTTGAGTCAATTTATGAACAAAAATCCGAAATGAATAAAATGATTCTACATGAACGTTTTTACCAATATAAGATGTCACCAACAGACAGTGTTGCGCAGCATATAGCTAAAATAGAGAGCTTGGCTAAACAATTAAAAGAAAATGGGGAAGAAATCAGTGAAACTGCTATTATTACTAAGATATTGAGTACATTGCCTGCCAAATATAGATCATTGCGTCAGGCCTGGATGTCTCTTGAGTCAAGTAAACAAACTGTGATCAATCTGACAGCCCGGCTATTAGATGAAGAGGCCAGCTTTAATGTGGAAGATGAAAATGAGACCGCTTTAGTAGTAGCAAAACAAAACTCAAGGAATAAAAAGTTTTCATGTACCGAAACAAAGAAAGAACCAAAAGAAACGGCACATCGGTTTGTTTGTTATAATTGTGGGAAGCGAGGCCATTTCGCGAAAGATTGTCGTGCACCAAAACAAAATAAAATGAAAAAGAATATGTTAGCCTTCAATGTAGAAAACAATGATTGGTGTGATGATGATGAAGGTTGCAGTTGGATATTAGATAGCGGTGCCTCAGCTCACATGTCTTACAAACGTGAAAATTTTGTAGAATTATATGAGTATAAAGGATCTGCACTGAAACTAGGAAACCAAGATAACATAGAAGTTGTTGGGCAAGGAGATATCTTAATTAACAGGTGTGTCAATGGACAGTGGGAGATAAGCATTCTTAAAAATGTGCTTTATGTGCCTAAACTTAGAAGAAATCTGTTTTCAGAAGGCGCAATTTCTAGGCAAGGTTATAGTATTGTAAAGAAAAATAATGACGCTTTGATTTACAAAGACAGCAAAATAGTGATGTGTGCGATTCTACAAAGTAACAATTTATATAAGTTAAAAGTGAAAACAATTTTAAATCAAGTATGTAATGTTGTGCAAAAATTAGACCTTAAAACATGGCATGAGCGATTGGGACATTTAAATGTTAAAGAAATTCAGAAAATGTGCAAAAACAATATAATTACTGGTGTTGAAATATCAGACTGTGACAAGTTTGTGTGTGAGGGTTGTGCTTATGGTAAGCATGCTCGTCGACCATTCCAGAAATCATCAAGGCAACCACTACAACCAGGTGACATTGTTTACAGTGACGTTTGCGGACCTTTCAATGTGCCATCAGTGCAAGGTATGAAATATTTTGTTATTTTTAAGGACGCAGCCACAAGTTTTAGATATGTGTTTTTTATAAAGAACAAATGTGATGTGTTGGACTGTTTTAAAATATATAATAAAAAAATTAAAAACTTATTTTCACATAGTGTGCGTACGTTACACACAGACAATGGTGGAGAATACACAAGTAAAATTTTCAAGGAGTACCTAGAAAGTGAAGGTATTTCTCATGAACTGACTGCTCCATATACTCCTGAGCAAAATGGCCGTGCAGAGAGAGAAATCAGGACAGTAATGGAAAGTGCTCGGTCCATGCTTTATGCCCGAAATGTACCACTGAACTTATGGGCAGAAGCAGTCAACTGCGCTGTATATTTATTAAACCGCATGTCTTCTAGTCAGACACCTAATCTTACACCTATGGAGCTATGGTGTGGTATAAAACCTAGCTTGGATCATGTTCGGGTCTTTGGATGTGAAGGATTTGTTCACATTCCTTGTCAGTTGAGAAATAAACTTGATTCCAAAAGTAAAAAAATGATGTTAGTAGGCTATGATAACACAAATTATAAAATGTATGATCCAAACACTAAAAGAATAACGATATCTAGAAATGTTATTTTCAATGAAATGAAAAGTCCTGAAGTAAGAAGAAATGAAACTGAATTCTTGATTCTTGATGATAATGATGAAGTTGGGCAAGAAACTGAAGAAGAGACAGACAACACAGAAAGAGAGAAAGAGGTGACTGATGAACATACTGTTTCTGATTGTAGCGATGACAGTGCACATACTGCTGTTGATGAACAAGATGAGACATACGAACCATCACAAGAATGTTATTCTTCTGACTCATTTGATTCAAACGTTACTGTTCGACCTCATAGACGTTGTAGGCAGGGAATGTTTGAAGCAAATTTAATGGAATTAAATGTGCCTATGACTTATGATGAAGCAGTTAATAGTAAGGAAAGAAAATTATGGTTAGAGGCAATTAATGAAGAATTGGAAGCTCACCATTCTAATAATACATGGAGTTATGTTGACAGACAAAATCAAAGAACTATAACTTCAAAATGGGTTTTTAATATTAAAAGAAAACAAACTGGTGAAGTAGAAAGATATAAAGCCCGTCTGTGTGCACGTGGTTTTACTCAAATAGAAGGAGTAGACTACACTGAAATATTTTCACCTACCACAAGGTATGAGTCAATAAGAATATTATTGTCAATTTCTGCAGAATATAACTGGGAAATAACACAGCTAGATGTCAAAACAGCCTTCTTGTATGGCGAGCTAGAGGAGGATATTTACATGGAAATCCCAGATGGAGTTCAAGCACCAGCAAACAAAGTATGTAAATTAAACAAATCTCTGTATGGGTTAAAACAGGCGTCTCGTTGCTGGAATAGGAAATTTACTGATTTCTTAGTAAAATTTGGTTTTATTCAATCACAAGCAGACAATTGTGTGTTTGTAGGTAATTTTCAAGGAAATAAAGCCTTGTTAATTTTGTATGTAGATGATGCTTTGATAATGTCTAAATGTAGAAATGTATTAGGTTATATTATTAGTTACTTAAGGCAAGAGTTTAATGTAAAAGAGTTGGAGTTAAACCGTTTTGTTGGTTTGGAAATTGTAAAATCTGAAAATTCTATATGTATTAGTCAAAAACAATATATTGAGCAAATTATAAGTAAATTCAATATGAGCACAGCTCACCCGTGTAATACACCAGTTGATGTAAATGTGCAAGTTACCAAAAATATTGATAATATACAGATTAATTTTCCTTACAGAGAAGCGATAGGGTCACTATTGTTTTTATCTATGGCAACAAGGCCAGACATTGCATTTGGTGTCAATCTTTTGAGTAGATATATTAATAATCCGAGTCTACAACATGTTACTCAGATAAAGAGGATAATTAGATATCTTATTAAAACAAAAGATATATGTATAAAGTATCAAGGTCATGAGGATTTAATTGGATATTCAGACTCAGATTTTGCTGGAGATTTGGATACAAGAAAATCGACAACGGGGTATATTTTTATGCTTAATGGTGGCCCTGTATCATGGGCCAGTCAAAAACAAACTTGTATTGCCCTGTCAACTACAGAGGCAGAATTTATGGCAGGATGTGAGGCTGCAAAGAATTTGCTATGGCTAAAACAATTTTTCAAAGATATTAGCATTTATCAAAATTGCACTACTTTGTGTATAGATAATCAAAGTGCAATTAAGTTAATAAATAACCCAGTATATCATAAAAAAACCAAACATATTGATGTGAAATTTAATTTCATTAGAGAAAAAGTGAAGCAAAAATTAATTATAATTAAATATGTACAAAGTTCTAAACAATTAGCTGATATTTTAACAAAAGCTCTACCTACTCTTAAATTTGAGCTTATAAGGGATGAAATACTGTGTTATAATAATTAGGTGTATAATGTGAGATAGAGAATAGTGATTTTTATGTGCGCTAATTGCTAATTGGCATTGAAATTTTTTTTGTTACAGTTTTTTTTGATACATATAATATGTTATAAAATTTTGTGGGAGTATTAGGATAAAATTTTATATACTTGGCTGAGTAGAAGTTAACCTGTGCCTGTTGAATATAAAAAAAAAAAGTTTAGTTTATAGTCTATACTCGGAATGTGTATTTTTTTTTTCTCTGCGCCATTTTTTTTGTGTTCTGTACATGTGCAAAAAGTGTTTTCTTTATAATTAATATACTTTATAAAGTGAGAACTCTTGTTATTTATTCAAACCCGAATAAAGGGATAAACAATATCATGGTGTCATGGCCGAAAAAAATGGCGGCGATAAGATAACGACCATAAAGCTACACACAATTTTTCTGCTATTTTGTAAATTAGGTACATGTATATTTAAATTATATTACGTATGTTACTTAAACCTGTAAATTATTGCACCAAATGTTATGAATACCTGAAGTGATACCAGTAAAATACCAGGTATACTACCAAAAATTACTGATGCTTAAGATTTTATTAGGGCGTTTTGTATTTATGTAAAATAAAATCCCACCAAAAACATTCTGTAAAAAACTAGCCAAGTCTCGATGGAGCTGCTTGTTTATCTCTAAAAAGTAATGAAATCTAGACAAAGTCGTGCCAAGTCTAAGGATCCTTACTGCGATTTATTTATTATTATAGTTAATGTTGTGTGACTTGGCCGTTGAAAATTCTTTATACGTTAGTGGGTACAAGTCAATTTTGTTTACACGTAATGTTATATCAGATTCTGTTGTAACTACCTATGTTTGTTAAGCGAGATAATAGCCCATACTGGTATTGGTAATTGGACGCTAGTGTCTTATTTTAGGCGTTGTTGATTGTATAACACATGTATTGGAGCAATGGTGTCATGGAGCCCCTTTTGTACCCTTGTGTACTCTTCAACGGCCAAGTCACACAACATTAACTATAATAATAAATAAATCGCAGTAAGGATCCTTAGACTTGGCACGACTTTGTCTAGATTTCATTACTTTTTAGAGATAAACAAGCAGCTCCATCGAGACTTGGCTAGTTTTTTACAGAATGTTTTTGGTGGGATTTCACTTCTTTTTGTAGAAACGTAGGAATATTGATTTATTTTACTAGATTTTAGTGTAATTTGTTTATTTAATTTGTGTAATGTTCGAGTAGAATAAAGTTAATTGTTCGACTATTTCTTCTTGTAAACTTGTAAGTATAAGTATAAAAGCCAGTCCAGTCTTAACCAGAGTTTTCCTTTAATTTCATTTATATGCGTATTAAAAGCAGAAGGGGAGGCATTCGCCCAGCAGTGGGACGCTAGGGCTAGATTAAATTAGAAGATGTGTCCTACTTCACTGGATTTTTGCAATGACAGTCGATTTTTTATGTACCAATAGTAGAAGGGGGCATTACCATATCTCTAATCAGCTGAGACCAGCTGAGGGTTCTTCATCAGATACTTCAGACCTTCGATTTTTGACATCAAATGAAGTGGCCCACCAAGTTGAATATTTTTTGTAAAGGCAGTATGTCGATCTCTAATAGTTTGGTTGGGCTCTTGTGTTTTTTAATAAGGGTCACCAGGTACTCCAGATCTTCGATTATCCTAGTTTTTACAGTTTTCCCTTTATGTGGCCATTAAACCTTACCTCTGTACCAAATTTCAGCTCTCTGAGTTTATGGGAAGTACTAGTTCTATTCTGATGATCATGAGTGTCATAAATGCGAAACTTTGCTGTCGTTTAACTTCGGAACTAAATGACCTACAGACTTAAAATTTTGGATTTTAAGTATGTGATTATACTTTACTGGATGACGAAAATTTCTGCGTTCTGGTCTTATCCAGAGGTTCTCAAATAAGGGCCTGAAAATGCGGCGAAATGGTTTCAGTAAATAATGGTACGGCAGTGTTTGCTTCGCGCTCGACTTGGCGGGGGCACTGCCGTGCCCCCAGATCGACGTTCTGGTCTTATCCAGAGGTTCTCAAATAGAGGGCTGAAAATGCGGCGAAATGGTTCCCGTAAATAATGGTACGGCAGTGTTTGCTTCGCGCTTGACTTGGCGGGGGCACTGCCATGCCCCCAGATCGATTATCTTAGTTTTTATAGTTTTCCCTTTATGTGGCCATTAAACCCTAACTCTGTACCAAATTTCAGCTCTCTGAGTTTATGGGAAGTACTAGTTCTATTTTGATGATCATGAGTGAGTGAGTGAGTGAGTGAGTGAGTGAGTGTCGTAAATGCGAAACTTTGCTTTCGCTTAACTTCGGAACTAAATGACCTACAGACTTGAAATTTTGGATTTTAAGTATGTGATTATAGCTTACTGGATGACGAAAATTTCTGCGTTCTGGTCTTATCCAGAGGTTCTTAAATAGGGGCCTGAAAATGCGGCGAAATGGTTCCAGTAAAGGATGGTACGGCAGTGTTTGCTTCGCGCTCGACTTTGGCGGGTGCACTGCCGTGCCCCCAGATAACTCAGGTTACTTATTTAAATCATCTGATTAAAATTACTAATAATTAAAATTATGTAAGCCTTGTTTTTTAGAAAAAAGGAATATACTCTTGTACAAATATTTTATTGCAGTTGCAATATTGTAGTAGTTTTTTTGATCTTGAATCAAAAATCGGACTTTAGGTACCTACCGTGCGTTTGATAGAGCTCTATGAGGCTCTATGCAATTTTGTTACACCTTGACGTTTGTTGATCTGTCAAAACATTTACATTTTTTTTTAATCTAAGAGGCAAAATAACCCTTACAAAGTTCAAATTTAAATATTATATGAATTATTATAGGCAAATTTCGACCACATGGCGACCTGTAGTTATTATTAACATATTATTGAATTTGATGAATTAAATCAATCAGAATAATTACTGAATCATTATAAGGTTCAGGTTTTAAAATTAGTGGAATAATAGTTAAAACGAATGATACATTTTTAAACTAAAAGTAAAGCCACTTTGATGTAGGTTTTCTCTTTTAATAGTCAATTAAATAAAAATAACCTTCGAAACGAACAAAAGTAACCACGGGAAGTAAATACACCCACGACGTTTATAAAGAAAAATGTTTGAGGCATCACGAAATATGATTTCACCGCTAAGGGATGGGACTAGTGTGACCATGATTATTGTAATATTATATAAACGGTTTTATGAGGATCATTTTGAAACATTATTATTGTAGAATTAGATTAATTGTATATTAATATATACACCGTAATTTGAATAGTGTAAGTTGACATTTGTCCAAAAAAAAGTACAGCTCCAAAAGTGATAAATTTTGCTTTCTACGAAAATATATATAGCATAGCTCTCCCATCTTCTACAGTAGAAACATCAAGGCCTCTCAGAAAATTTTTGTAAAGAATCGGTAACATTGTGTCAAAACTTAAGGTAAAGTGGTAAGTGCCCGACTTACCACCAAGGACCTTAACCTTATCTAGTTATAAATATTAGATGCTTATCTACTTATAAATATTATATTTGTCTTATTTTTTCATGAAATATGGCCACAAGGCATGGGATAGGCCAGGTGTATTCACAAAGGCCGCTAATGCACCGCCCCGGCGCGCCCTGAAACCGTGTTTATTTAATAATTGCTTTACAGATCTATAGATCAGATCTACGGGGAATGGGGAGAGATTAATCGCATCTTGACAGCACATGGCGTTTTCAGACACCACCTCAATTCTGCATCTACGCATTACCGACATATTAAAAGTGTGAAGCGTCCATAGATATTATATTATCTTTATTCTTTCAATATCGACGTTTATAATTATAAAATTTTATATATTAGAAATTCACAATTAAATGTTAATTTTCTTTAAACTAAAATATAATGAAAATAAGTAAAAAGTCTTTCAGCGCACTTTACAACTACTATGCAGAGTTTTGCCTAAATTATAGTTTGTTTGGAATGGGATATTCGATGTCGTGTTCTATTTTGATCTATAAATTGAGCATGTTCAAATCGTTATTGCCGACATTAGAGGTACAACGGAAGGCATAAGAAAACTTTACAAATTACTATTGTAATTAGGGGTTCGAAAAACTCATAGAAACTCAAACAGGAGGTATCAAAAGTCGTATAAAAACTCACCCGCCCGTCGGTGGAGACAAAACGTAATAATCTAAACGAAATTAGGAAAAAGGTCGATCGACATTAATATATCTCGGTGGATATACAGGCTGTTGTTATATCGTTAGCATATAAAATGTTATATTAGGTATTAATTTAGGCTTAAAAATATACAATCAAAAAAGACCAGCATGTGCGAATAATGTGCGATTTATTACGTTTAGAGTTTTCACTATCCTACTATTATAAATTTGAAAGTTTGCGAGGATGGATGGATCGATGTATGGATGGACGTTTGTTACTCTTTCATGCAAAAACTACAGAACAGAATGCGATGAAATTCGGTATGTTAGTAGTTCAGGCTCTGAATTAAAACATAGGCTACTTTTTATCTCAAAAAAGTACAGTATTCCAGTGGGATATTATATTTACGTGGGCGAAGACGCGGGAAAAAGCTAGCCTTCTAAAAAGTGTCAGATAGCTTATTCGGAAGTTTTGTCGCTGCTTCCTTTATATCAAGCGACAAAGGCAAAACATGAGAAACAAGACCTTAATTATATCTGCGCAGTGCACATTACTTCGTGTTACATGATGGTTTTGGTCCTATAGGATTAAAACCACCAAAACCATATAGCGTCTTTAAAAAAGTATCTAGTGCAGGAAAAACTTCTTTTTAACCGACTTCCAAAAAAAGGAGGCGGTTATACGTTCGGCTGTATATATTTTGTTTTTTTTTTTTTTTTTTTGTATGTTCGCGGATAACTCCGCCGTCTGTTGGCCGATTTTCAAAATTCTTTTTTTGATGTAAAAGGTATAATCCGAAGTTGGTCCCATTTTCAGAAAATTGGTGACCTGACGATGGGATCCATGAGGAAACGAGGGAACTCCTCAAAATTTATATGGACACATATGGTGATTTCGACTTTTTCTGAAGTAGTCCAAGTATATGCTACCAAAAAGTAAGATTTTGCTCCAAGGTATACCCTGGATCCAAAAGTACAGAACAGAACTCCTGACTCCTTATAGATACATGTTTGGGGATTTTGGCGTTGTTTAAAGAACTGCAAGCATATGCCACTTTGTCAATTAGAGTAATCATCATCATCACCACCACTATCACAGCATACATGATGATAAAGAAGGTACTTCAAGTATTTTACACTAACACGGAGATCTTTGAACATTACTCTGCCGTTTATGGACCTATTTGCAAAATTGTTTTATTGTTGTAAAGGGTTTAATTCGAAATTGGTCCTTTAGTCACTAAAGTGGAAACATGATGATGCGATCCATGAGGAATCGAGGGAACTCCTGGAAATTTATATCGACACATAGTGATTTTGACTTTTACTAAAGTAACACAAGCATATGCTACCAAAGAATAAGATGCTGTACCAAGGTATACCCTGAATCCAAAAGCACTGAACAGAACTCCTCAGTATTTAAAGATATGCGTTAGGAAATTTCGGAATTCTTTAAAGAACTGTATAAAAATATATAAAAATATACACTCTGTACCTTTTGGTTGACCGAACAGATGCAATTTACACAAACGACATTCTACCGAAAAATATAAATTTTATCCAAAAAAATACTGGCAGCTTTAAGCATGTTCCTTCGAAACATTGATAATTAAAAAACAACCAACATGGCCGCTTTCAACGTCCTTCGGCACCGATAAAAAAATAAAAAGCTTCCAAATTCAAATCGAACGCGGCTGGAGATGAAAAAGCGGGACTAATTTCATGCGCTCACGCAGTGTTCCATTTTCAAAATGACATTAGAAAGAGACGGGCAAATAATATCATGCGATAGAAAGAGATGTAGGCATTATAAATGTATTAATCGGGTCGTAATTCTGGTCGAATATATTATGTTGAGGTAAATTATATTTTTAGGGACGTCAGCTTTACGTTTATTTTTTGTACGTTCTACGTAGAGGTCGTAATCTCTTTTTTTAAACACATAAATAAATATGACTATGGACCCGATGACATCTTTTTAAGTTTGTGAAATGTAAATTATCTTTATACCTATTTACTACTGTACCTACAGTACCTACTTACTGTAAACCTAATGATAAAGACGTGGAACAAAAGGTAACGTTTTAAAATGTATTTAACATTTTAACACACACATGAAAATCTTAACTAATTTATAATAATTATTATACAAAGTAAATTTCTTGTAGTGTAGGGGTTACGCACATTTTGTTGTTAAATTGTACAATCCTTCTGTGTTTTACCCAAATTTATACGTACCTATTATTTAGATGAGGAATAGTAATTTTTTTATTTTTTTATTTTATAAGATGATGATGACGATTACTGTAAGTTACATACTGGTATATGCTTGTAGTTCTTTAAACAATGCCGAAATTTTCAAACGCGTATCTTTAGAGACTGAGGTGTTCTGTTCAGTGCTTTTGGATCCAGGGTATACCTTGCTAACATGGCAATAACCGCCGTGGTCAAGTGTTCAGAGTTTAAAACCTTATTTCATGTGGGCAAAGCCGCGGGCATTTAACGCTAGTTTAAAATAAGACAAAATCATGACTTACAACTGTTATGTGTTAAATAAAGTATTCATTAATTAATCTATACTTATATACCTCACAGAATACAGAAATCATCCAGACGCCGTCAACACGCTTGAAAGTGAGGCCGTCACAACTACTCCAAATTGGAATGGTTATCCACACATACACATGTGATCAAACACTCATTCTGCATGTTCTGTTACATTCTGTATTATCTATATATAAAAGGCAAAGATTATCAACGCGCAGGCCAAACCACATAGGCTAGAAATTTGATATTTTGCACACGTATTCCTCATATGACGTAGACATCCACTAAAGAAGGATTTTTCAAAATTCAACACATAAGGGGGTAAAATAAGGGATGAAAGCTTAAAATCCAATTTCACAATCAATGCTAGTTTTTAACCGACTTCCAAAAAAAGGAGGCGGTTATACGTTCGGCTGTATATATTTTGTTTTTTTTGTATGTTCGCGGATAACTCCGCCGTCTGTTGGCCGATTTTCAAAAATTCTTTTGTTGTTGTAAAGGGTTTAATTCGAAATTGGTCCTTTAGTCACTAAAGTGGAAACATGATGATGCGATCCATGAAGAATCAAGGGAACTCCTCGAAATTTATATCGACACATAGTGATTTTGACTTTTACTGAAGTAACACAAGCATATGCTACCAAAGAATAAGATGCTGTACCAAGGTATACCCTGAATCCAAAAGCACTGAACAGAACTCCTCAGTATTTAAAGATATGCGTTAGGAAATTTCGGAATTGTTTAAAGAACTGCAAGCATATGCCACTTTGTAATTTACAGTAATCATCATCATCATTTAATAACAATACCTAATGGAAGCTTGGCGCGTATTCAGTTATACATTCGATCGTTTATTTTAGACGTTTTTAAGACGTATTAATAATAACTTAACAAGATATATCACTAAAAAGGGTGAAATTATTATTTTTAAACAAAAAATTAAACCGACTTCCAAAGTAAAAATAACAAAAAAGTATGAAATAAAACTTATTTTATAAATAATTCCCCTTTTAAATTTGTCTATTTCTCTACTTAATCTTCTTAATTTTGAAGTCGGTACCAGCAAATATGAACGTGATTAATTCTATAAAATATTGTAGGATATCGTTTGGGCTGGTAGCGACTTCAAAATTAAGAAGATTAAGTAGAGAAATAGACAAATTTAAAAGGGGAATTATTTATAAAATAAGTTTTATTTCATACTTTTTTGTGTATTTTTACTTTGGAAGTCGGTTTAATTGTTTGTTTAAAAATAATCTTATTTATAATGGCGCTGCTTGATTGGCGTTGTTATACCACGCTTTAAAAATATACAAGAATTCTATAGAATAATATTCTTGTTAGTTTTTACCTAGTGTTAGATTTAATCCAATAACTATCAAGCTCATTAGAAATAAATTGGTTTAATAATAATTTTCTTAATTATCAATTTTCTAAAAGACATTTACTCAACCAGTTCTTTGTTAAGGCTATACTTAATTAATAATTACATTATCATAATTTATATTATCTTGAATAAAAAGTGTTTGATTTCTATTTAATTTAAAACTTCATTTAATTAAATATCCACTTACAGGCTAATTATTATAATGGTTACAAATATATAATTATTAAAACATTACAAAATATTTAAATAAAATACAATTAAAACCTTAATTATGTTCTACAAAAGTCTGAAATTAAATTAATTAATACTTAAAAATATAACGCTATATAAAATAATTATTGTTAAGTGAAAAATTTTTTTTAATTAGACTACTAATGTGAAACTAAATGAAATAGGCTTGGAGGTAAAACATTAATAATAACAATAAAATAGATAAAATAATTTCATTTCTAAAATATTACGGCTTTTACACGTTTTTAACGCTAAAGTAATTAAGTACTATAAACGGAAAATAAAGCCCGGTTTATACTATTACGTATTTATTATCTAAAAGTACTTATGAATAAAAACGAATAATATTTTTTATGGTTTAAAGTACATAAGTCATAACAAACATAATCTACACTAATATTATAAAGAGGGAAGATTTGACAAAAACAAATAATAGTTTAGTAGAAAGTACTGGACAGATTTTAATGAAATTGGGCACAAACATAGAATAGACTACGGAGAAAGATATAGGCTATTTTTTATCGCGGCAAAATGTACGCTTCCCGCGAGGTTTCCCTTTGCGCGCACATCTAGATGTAATACTGCAATACTAGTATTACAGTATTTTGTATGTAAAGTGACTTAGCATTTCTTTGAAAATTTGACACATAACCTAAATAAATTTAATACAGTCATGCTCGTGAAGTACCTTTATCTGTCAATCAATAATGTTAAACATTAAAATATGATGATCCTAGGCCTAAGCCTTAAAATCTGCAGCGGTTACGGAAAATAGCCATGTATGGTATAGACTTTCAATTCTACTTGTGCGAATAATATAATAAATTATGTTTCTTTATTATTTCTTTCTCAATATTCTGAACGAAAAAGTTTGTATACATGGATGTATGGATGTTTGTTACTCTTTCTACGATATTCTATATCCCTCTTACTAATAAACACTGTATACCTAAGCTTTGAAGCTTTGAATAGTTATACTAGAGCTAGCGCCCACCGTCGAAAAAGGAGCTCATCGAGAACAAGCATTGGACCACTGCAGATCGGTAGAGGCCCTAAAGCTTGATATAAAACCGCCGGTCTGGCGGTCCTAAACCTGGCAGATTTTTTTTTATTGACCAAAATGTGTGAAGATTTTTTGAGTAAAAAAAGCTCATAAGGAACAAGAAAACTGTTATTATACACGGGTGCGTGCCAACTAGAAACCGATAAAAATGCAAGTCTGGCAGTCCTACTCTTGACCAGTTTCCAGCCAGACCGCCCTGAACGTGTAAGAATTTTGAGTAAAAATAGCTCATAGAGAACAAGGTCAAGTTATATGTCAATCTGTTCGTCTCCTAATCCTCTTTTGAAAATCGTCGGTCTGGCATGTTCAAACCTGGCCAAAACTCAGCCAGACCGGGATGAAGTTATCTCCTGTGATACTTACTAAAAGGTAAATAATGAGTAATTTTCAGTTAATGAAACGTGATTTTAATAGATTTGTATGTATTCTTTCCGAATTAAAAATTTTCTACCCGATATTGCTACCACTCGATCCGCCATCTTAAAAAAATGGCGATATCTTTCAATATTTTGGCTATATCTCTTTACAAACTTTACGATAAAAATATGTTTCACGAATATAAACTATATATAATTTTCTACAATTTATTATATGAGCATATTTGTATCAAATTGATAGTTTTTAGCGCTGCAGATTCTTAGAAGGAAATTTTATTTGTGTTGTTAACATTTTTTGTAATCAACTATATTCTACTGTTTTTGTCCTTTTAGATGATACTTATATCGAGAAGTTTGTAAATAATTATAAAGTCCGCCAATTTATGAAGGCAGCCATTTTGAATTAACAATAATATTGAATATACGAAATTTTAGTGTCAATAAAACTAAAAGGATATACTCTTAATATCAGATCAGAATATCAAAGATAAAGGGGTCAAACTTCTATTCGAATGTTGACTGCTTACAAAATTGAGAGTTTTGCAAACTTTGGAACTTTGTTTCTTATAAAAATGATTTTATTAGCCTAAAATATAAAAATAAAGCATCACACAAATTTATTTTTTTAATATTCGCTGTACAGAAATTATTTTTCACTACTATTAATTTTACTTATTATAAGATATTAGTATAGTATACTTTTAGTTTTATTGCTACTAAAATTTGGTATATTTAAAAATATGATTGTGAATTCGAAATGGCCGCAGTCCTAAATTGGCGGTCTTTATAATTATTTATAAACTTCGCGATATGGGTATCATCTAAAAGGGCACAAAAAGTAAAATATACTGAATTATAAAAAATATCACCAACACGAATAAAATTTCACTCTAAGTCTCTGCAGCGCTAAAACTATCAAAGTGACACAAAAATGCTCATATAATAAATTGTAGAAAATTATATATAGTTTATATTCGTGAAACATATTTTTATCGTAAAGTATGTCTGTAAAGAGATATAGCCAAAATATTGAAAGTTATCGCCATTTTCTGAAGATGGCGGATCGAGTGGTAGCAATATGGGGTAGCAAATTTTAAATTCGGAAAGAATACATACAAATCTATTAAAATCACGCTTCATTAAAAGCAAATTACTCATTATTTACCTAGTAAGTATCACAGGAGGTAGCTTCTTCCCGGTCTGGCTGAGTTTTGGCCAGGTTTGAACATGCCAGACCGACGATTTTTAAAAGAGGATTAGGAGACGAACCGATTGACATATAACTTGACCTTGTTCTCTATGAGCTATTTTTACTCAAAATTCTTACACGTTCAGGGCGGTCTGGCTGGAAACTGGTCAAGAGTAGGACTGCCAGACTTGCATTTTTATCGGTTTCTAGTTGGCGCGCACCCGTGTATAACAACAGTTTTCTTGTTCCTTATGAGCTTTTTTTACTCAAAAAATCTTCACACATTTTGGTCAATAAAAAAAAATCTGCCAGGTTTAGAACCGCCAGACCGGCGATTTTATATCAAGCTTTAGGGCCCCTACCGATCTGCAGTGGTCCAATGCTTGTTCTCGATGAGCTCCTTTTTCGACGGTGGGCGCTAGCTCTATACAGTGTTTTGTTCCCGTCACACAAGTGACATTTTTAATTCGATTGAAGAAGACAAAAAACTGTATAACTATTCAAAGCTTATACAGCGTTTATTAGTAAGGCCGGGGTAAATGTACATACTACTGAACGTATTTTGATGGAATTTGATATGGTATTAGTTTAGACTCTAGATTAACATACAGGCTTTTAAAAATTGAGTTTTGGTGTAGGTACTGTATATATATTTAGTGCAAAGCTGAATTTTAAGTTACAAACAGACACTTCAATTTTATTTATTTACACAGATTAGATTAGTATTCTAATAACGTAGATATTTTGAACGCCAATGAAACAGAAGGGTTAACAAAATAACTATTAAATAGGTCCGCCATTACGGACGGAGTCGGGGGCGAAACCAGTCGCGCCTGATTACTATATCCCCACAAAAATGATTCGAACAAACGACGTATAAAATTAAGTTTTTAAACCTCCGAGCCGTTCCCGGCAAGATGGCCGACCGAATGTTATTTTTTTTGTTAGCGTGATAATTACAGGTTTAGACGGGGCCGACTGGATTTTGGGGAGTGATTTAAAATTGTTTTTTTTTTTAATTGATTCCGAAAAACTGTTTAGGAGGAGCGCACATACCCAACTAGAGACTTTAAATATTTCTGGTAGTTATTTTCTACGGAATCTTATTTGTCATTCGTTGCATGTTTTAGTCTCCTATTAAAATATTCGCGTTTTTAGAATTAAAAAAGAAATCTCATGTTTAAATCAATGTTTAAATAGACTATTCCCATGTAAATATACCTGTAAGACACCAGAGGGTCAATTCTGCTACATAAAACCTGCAATAATACAATTACAATCAAGTCCTGATACGCTAAGGCCCTTTTCACATGCATACGGTTGGTGCTAAACGGCCCGGCGCCGTGCCGTGCTAAGCCTTTCACATGTACACGGTTTTCGCACGGCCACCCAACAACGCGGCGGGTGGCGGTGGCAGTATTCATTTAGAAGTGTCCATTGATGGAACGCAAAAAGCTTTATATAAAAGATATCAAAACATCAACGTCTAACCCGGGTGAAGTTAGGGAGGGCCAACCCTCCCATTAAACTCTAACCAAACCAACTAGCCACCAGGCTAGTTATAGCCCGATTAAGCTAGAGCGGTCTTAACCCGACCGCTAGCGTAGACCCTTTCGAAAAAAAAAATCAACGTCTATGCTGTTTTCATTAGGCATTCTTGCTGCGGAAAACGTCCGGACCCCTGTGATGTTAGCGATTGAATGGTATTCCCCGCGCTCGCCGTGCCGTGTTGCACTCGTGTCATGTGAACAGGTCTATACTCGTCCATACATGACTGCAAAGACGGCTACCGCGCCGGAACCGCGTTTGTAGTGGATAAACACGGGTGACACACGGTCACGGCACGGTCGCCGTGCCATGTGAAAGCTGTCTAAGTAGCTCATACATTTCTACTTTGTACGGCACGGCGACCGTGCCACAACCGTATGCATGTGAAAAGGGCCTAAAACTGCCAAACGGTATTTTTGTAAACGTTAAACCAACGTGAAATGCACTATGATTGGTGCAAACTTCACAAAATCAGTTTATGATAACAAGTCGCTTCTCTTATAATACAATCAAAGTACTTATATTTTTAATATGAATAATAATAATAACTCTCCACACCCGGTATCATTGAAACCAGGCCAGTTACACAGGAGTAATTTTATAGTGCCCAAGTGTGTGTATGTGCAGTACACAAGAGCACTACTCTTCCTTTATTCTCATAATCCAGTGGGGCGGGTAACCGACACGACTAGCGAGATATCAGGCTGGTCTAACTTTTTACATGCACACCCGACGGATCAAGAATACTCAAGCTTTAAATATTATAGTAGTTGTAGTTTTTGTAAGTTTTCTTTTAACATTATAGTTGGTCATAAATTTCAAATTGACTTTTGTTTATATCGTCAATGTAAGCTACGGATAGCTACAATTCGTAGCGGTGCGTCGCGACACAATAGTTTTTAAAGTTGGTACATAATTAATAATTATGTAGATTGTAGGTATGAAATATAAACATTTAGTTAGAAAAACCTCTTGCTGATTATGTGTAATATTATGTATTTATATTTTTATAAAAAAATCTATCTATATTTATACAAAAGGCAAAGCTGATTGAGTGACTGATGTATCAACGCACAGGCCAAACCCTTAAGGCTAGAAATTTTAAATTTTGCACAAATATTCCTTATATGACGTAGGCATCCACTAAGGAAGGATTTTTCAATATTCAACCCCCAAGGGGTTAAAATAGGGGATGAAAGTTTAAAATCTAATTTCACGTGGGCGAAGCCGCGGCCAATTAATGCTCGAAATAAGGTTCATTCGTTCGACGGAAGAAAAGTGAAAATCGTTATTTCGTATATTGGCATGGTGACGGTACCAGACAATCCACTAGCTTTTACCCGACGCTCCGCCCACGCAAAAACCGTATACCGCGAGAACACTGTACTTTTTCGACATAAAATGTAGTATATGTTTTAATCCAGAGCTTTATCTACTACCATACCGAATTTCATCTAAATTCGTTCAGTAGTTTTTGCGTGAAAGAGTAACAAACATATTGATGTTTGTTATACAATGGATTGCCAATATCCATCCATCTTCCGTCCATTTAGTTTTAAAATTCCGTTAAGGACTTTAGTGTAATGTTTTCGGATCGACGCCACGTCTGCGTCCGTCCTAAAAGTAATGACATCGTCTTCCCGTAACTGACACAGGCCGTATTAATTGAATGCCTCTTCGTTATTCTTTTTCTTTAATTATAAATTTTACCTTACCTTTTTTAAGTTTCAACGAATTGATACTTCATGGGTTCCAGCTTTACGACGTGCTCCAATCAATGGTTATTTATGTGACAGTATTTTCATATATGCTCCATTGAAAAATTAAATTAAGTAGTACCTTCTACAGAATCCAAGGGGTTTTATATAAAAAGCACCATGTGAGCGTCTGGTATCTAACATCTAGACTCCGATACATATCTAATGCGATAATAACTTTATTTATGTAGCTAAGGCCTACTTGCGCAGATCTGGAATAAATATCATATTGTTATCTTCCTCGTTCTTCGTATTTATGAAAGAGAAGGCATGATATAGCCCAGGGTTAACTCTAATCTAGACTTGCGCAAGTAGAGTAGTGCCTTTTCCATCAATTTAGATACTTATTAACGTAAGAGACACACATAATAATTATTACCACTTACCTAGAGATCGCCTTGTGGTCGAAATTCGTCCATAATAATTCATATAATTTTTAAGTTTTGAACTTACGAGTTCTTTTGCCTCAAAAAAAATAAGTCCAAGTGCGAGTCGGACTCGAGTACCGAGGTTTCCGTACAAACCTGTATTGGGTCTACTATGACTCGATTGTCGTGATGGGTGAACTTTTACTTAAATACGATATTTTACATAATTTCTTATATATGGTACCTACAGGTTTGTACACAGTACTACAAGTAAGTTTAAAATTAATAAAAATATTTTTATTGTATTATGTAACTAAAATAATCCGTTTTTCGCAATTTATCTTTTATAAGACGTTGCTTTGTACCAAATTTCAAGATTCTGATTTCACGGGAAGTACCTTGTAGTTTTGATTCCCTGGCAAGTGTCGAAAATTTGCGGAAATTTGCAGCATAAACGGATGTATCTTTTGATTTCTTTAGGTTAGAAGTTTGATTTTTTCACAGCTCTAAGGGACAGTAGACTTGAGTACTTGATATAAATTTCAGCTTGATACCTCCTCGCGTTCCTGAGAAAAAGGATCTTGACAGACAGACTGCCAGACAACAAAGTGATCCTATAAGGGTTCCGTTTTTTCCATTCGAGATACGGAACCCTAAAAATATTAGCTTTCTGTACACCTTCCTGCACATAAACTTTAATTTACCGGCCAAATTTCATACACCTCCGTTTCTCAAAATACTAAGAGAAGAGAGAGTTCTGAAAAAAATATATACTGAGAGTTTCTGCTTCACGTATTTAAAAAAAATTATAATAATTAGTATGTCAATATAAGTACATATATTCAAATATTTGACAGACAGACGAACTAAAAGGGTTTCTCGAGTACTACGGAACATTAAAAAGGTAATATAGGCAGGTTTATGTATCCTACTAAAATTTTAAATGTGAATGTTTGTGAGGATAGATGTATGGATGTTTGTTACTATTTCATGCAAAAACTACTGAACGGATTTCGATAAAATTTTATATAGTAGTAGTTAAGCTTTGGATTAAAAACAAAGGCAGTAGCCTGTACCTGGAGCACTGTACTTTTTCGGGATAAAAAGTACAGTGCTCCTTTGGGATAACGTTTTTACGCGGGCGGTGACGCGGGCAGCAGCTAGTATAACTTATATATTGCTGATTAAATTATTTTACAAAAATTTGTTTTAAACCTTCGTTTGTTGGCATTCGGGCAATTATTTCATGTCTGTTGTTTATATTTAAATTTGAAGTAAGTAAGTAACTGAATCATTATCAACCATTATTAAGATTGACAGTAGTCATACTACCTACGTTAGTAATATATAATAATTATATTTTTTGACACTATTGCATAGATGTATTATAATAAAAAGAGGTGCTGTTGCCAATATTTTATAGTCAGACACTGTACACAGTTTAAAGAGTTTTGAATTTTTCATTTGTAAGTACCTATTTTCATTTTTCCAACAACAGGTGGAACTTATAATTTATCGCCAATTCCTTCGACGTTTTCATATTTATCACCATTTTTACATTCACGGTGACGACAAGACTCGATTTAAAGATGTTAACTGCTAAACAAAAAATAAGTGACACCCATTCATGGCTATTTTACAGTTGTCATAATTTCTCAATATACTTTAATACATTTATTTATTCTTATTTATTCATCATCAAACTTTTTTACACCTCAATAAAATATATTACAAGTCACATTTATTATGCCTGTAAGATCGCATTTATCTATCTATATACATAAAAGGCAAAGCTGATTGACTGATGTATCAACGCACAGACCAAACCCTTAAGGCTAGTTTGAAATTTTGCACACGTATTTCTCATAATATGACGTAGGCATCTAAGGAAGGATTTTTCAAAATTCAACCCCACTATAGAGTATAAAATAGGGGATGAAAGTTAAAACCTAATTTCACGCATGCAAAAGAAACAGGACATACCGACCACCACTGTGAGCTAAGTGGCTAAAATACATGATAGTTGATACCTTACATATTTTTGATCGCCGAATCTGAATATGTTATTTTTCTCTAAAGTAACAGCATCATCGAGAAAAATACACTTTCCGTGGAAATCGCGAAATAATTATTTTTAACTAGCTTTTGCGCGCGGCTCCTCCTGCGTAAATACACTATCGCGCGGGAACGCTACTTTTTTCGGGATAAAAAATATCCTATGTCCTTTCCCGGAACTCAAAGTATGTCTATACCAAATTTCATAAAAATCGGTTCAGCGGTTAAAGCGTGAAGAGGTTACAGACAGACTGACAGACACACTTTCGTATTTATAATATTTTTCCGTGTTCAACTCGATGTTACTTCACTTTTACAATAGGTAGAAAAAAATTTAGAAACTACAAATCTGTTGTTTTGACTCTTTCTCTTATTTCAGTAACAATGATATATTCATTTGGTTTAGTTAAAATGTTTTTTATGAACACAAACATATCAGATGCTCGAAGGTCGAGGGTGGAAATCAAATAACATGCTTTGGGAGGAAAATATTCTTCAGAACATTTCTAAATATACTTCTATTATGCGATTTCAAAGGACTGCCTATCGTCAGGGGATCAAAGTTATATAATGTTTACTTGTCTTCTTATGCCTCTCTAGGTTTTTGTTAGGTTTCATTATTAGATACTGGTATGGTACTGCGCATTGGCTGTTTCGTAGAATCGTACAATAATAAACTAAAATAAATCGAACATACAAAACATAGAAATAACAAACATAAACACGTTCTAATCTTTACGATATAGCTGCTAATAAAATTTCGTCAATATAAACAATATATAAATACCTACCCGTCGTACCAACCAATTAAAGGTAAGACCACACACGTAGCTCATTAAACTGGCATAACAATAATTACACACGGCTTATAATTTCGCGGTGTTGCAAGTAAAAAAAACAACTTATTAATGTGCCAACAACTCAATTTATGGCGGGAAGCCGACGGTGACGCCCTCTGCGTAGCGGATATCGACCAATGATATTACCTTGTCGTAGAATACGCCGACGACAGAACTATGGTTTTCTCTTTCTGGCACATTAGGTCAATCGTAACATGAACAATGTTTGATCTCGCTTGCACAACCAGTTTCATGAAAGCTTTTAGTTGCCCGCAGGTATCCCTTGTTAATCTAAAGTGTTAGGTGAGAAAGAGGTGAGGAGGATCAGGTTATGATGGTTATTTTGTTTGTTTATTCTATAATTGTTTTTTGTTAATCAATACGGGTTTTACGGCTCAAGATTGAACGCATTGGTTAATGGCTTCCATAAAGTGGTAAATTTATTATTTAACTTTATAGATTTTCTTTTGCATTTAGAGAATTTATATCGATTGTACATCAAAGATTTGATCATACTAAACATATTAAAGTAATGCTGATTAAATTATTTTTTTAAAGTCACACAATATTTTTTTCTTGTTCTACGACAAAGCTTGTAATTTCTGGTTCCTATCAGTAAACTTTACAAAAAAAAAAAAACCTTAAAATTTTCCAATCTATTGAAGGTTAGCGCAATTTTTTAAGTAAAGTTCCCTAAACTATAAAAATGTTAATTTATTAATCCAAAATAATTCTAACAAAAAGAAACTATATCTGTACTATAAAAAAAAACTACTGTAACAATATAAATGAAGGTAAGGAACAATATAATTTCATACCTGTGACAATGTGGATACATTGCAATAATCAATTTACCGCGAAGTATACAAAACAAATGCTTGTTACCTCTCATTTTGCCATTTTGAACCTTAAATATACGAAAATATGGGAAGTGGTATCTGAACATCGTATGCACGTACAAGTTTCTAAGAAAATCTAAAATGATTTTGTTAGAATACATTAGACGCGACCGTAACGTAATTGGTATTTGAGAATTCAACACAGTGAATATTGGAGTTCCGCGCTCAATTTAAATTTCGAATAGAATATTTTTAAACATAGGTATGTGTTTATCGTTATTTTAATTTTAGAATGCTACAGCATGGATAGCTACACGTTTGTACATCATACAGCTTAGAAATGCCAGGGTGGGACTTGTAAACCACTTTGGAGGTCGATTACTCGAAAATGGTTTACATTACAAAAAGTCGTGTATGAAACCTTACCTTTATTTAGAAAGATCTATTCCAAGATACCATTGTGGACAATGAAAATTTCATTCTCACTTCATGTGTGATGGGAGCTACCCCTAAAATATAAGTACATTTTTTATTGTTTTATGCTGCCAAAAATAACGTCTATACGCAATATATAAGTGTACTAAATTTCTTCAATTTATATTCATAATAAGTACAGAATTTTACAGGCGGCCCGTGGCTAGGCTTTGATATTGTTATGGAAGAGTCATTCATACAAGCTATAATGATTTGACAAGATTTCATTGTGTAGGTATTAAGGTATTCCAATTAATTATATAAGGTAAGCATTAATTATACGGAACCCTCCTAGTCCCACCATTCCCAATGCGCCTTCATCCTGTTAACTCCCGCCAACAGCGTCACTAATACGCCAAAATATTGACATTAACAGTGACATATCACAAAAAAAGAGAATTGTCCCACACGTCATCCGGCATAGACAATGCAGTGTTTACACCGTTGAGAATTGACTCGTTCTTTTTTTTTTCAATGGCAACTTTTGTGGTATTGTTCTGTTCAATAAAGGCTTCAAGTGCCCACTACTGTTTTACGCGTGCCACGTTGTTTATATTCAGATTGGCTTTTGTAACACAATACAATTATTTGTAAACAATATCAAACAAAAAGACTGTAAAAGTGCGGAGACGTTTTGATTTATTGCTTTTAAAATAACGAGAGGAAAACAATGCCGTAACTGAAATTGGGTAAATTATGGTTTTAAAACAAAGCTTGTTGGCTTTGCTCTTATAATTACATAATTAGCACGTAATCTACTGGACTGAATCTTCTAATAATAAAGGTTTATTTGCGTATTAAATAATCTGAAGAGGCACTTGTAATAATTTTGCGGGTGCGGGTGCAACAGTTCTAGCTAGTATATATCTGTATAATCTATGGTTCTAGCTTTCGATTTTCTTATTCTGTTGTTTATTTTCTGTGAGTAGGTATTCTTTTTTTTCAATCTTAATTGTAGTAATGATCATAGACTCTTTGGTTGATAGCTGAAATAAAAAGAAATAAGTTTATCTTAAGTTTTACTGTGTTTATCTATACTAAAAACGTACAAGTATTTTGTATGGCCATTGTTAAGAAACACTAAATAAGATTGCATAATTAAAAGCAGGTGGTTACTAAATAATTAAAAAATAGGAAACAAATAGATTAAAAATAAATGTTCACTAAAAAGACAATTTATACATACTCTTTTTGTTTAAAAATAGCTTATAATACAGCAGAATTTTATTTCACTTAACACAGTGATAAGCTTATAAACGTGACAGATAGTAAATCTAAAAGATATTTTATAATTGATGTATTTATTATGCAGAAGGCATCCATTTTGATTTGCCACTTTATATGAAAATGATTAGAGCCATTATGTAAATGGGGTTACATTAATATTTATAAGCGACATTTTGAAATACAGATAATATATTATTTACCCGCAAAGTGCAGGTGTTAAGATTTTATGGCATATCGAAATAGTATTTTTCTTGTGTAAAATGTAGATATAATATTATATACGTTTAACTCAAGTCAATCTTGGCTACTTATTTGGTCTTAGATAATATTTCAATTTAAAGGCTTTAACTTTTTTATTTTATATTTACCAACGACATGACAAAAGGTGGTCAAGTCGTGGTTACGTGTGAACCACATCGCAACCACAACGCAACCACCAGCGATACCGAGTATTTATACCGGTAATTCATAACAAACACCGATGGTCAACCCTAATGTCAATGTTTTATCAAATTTACCTAACATATACCGACGACAGACGTTGTTCTATCTTAACTACGAACTGGAATAATTAAATAACTACAAACATACATTTTATTGCAGTTCAATACCAATATGCATGGGTAAATTTTTGCTGTCGTTTAAGTATTATCCTCTTAATTTTTGGAATATTAACCATTTAAACATTTCCTGAACCAACTTCCACAATTATTTCAAGACCAAAATAAGCCAAATCAGTCCAGCCGTTCTCGAATTGTTGCGAGACATTGGAATTGCAATCCATTTTAATAGGTATATAAGAAAGAGAAGATTAATAAATTTGGTAAACTAAGCCAATAAGAATGTTTATGTTATGAGGTAATAAAAATCTTTCAGACGTTAGTCGATTTATTCAGATTTTTTCTTACGTTTGTTTAATACCTCTAAGTTCTAAGTACCAAGTATATAATATGCACCCCTACTTAATCAAAATCCTGTTTCAAATAAGTACTCATCGTTATTTAATTTAGATACCATGTCCGATAAAAGACGTAAGCGAAATTAAAAGGAATCAAACGCTTAAGATGAATCTTCAATTTCGGATGAGGGGTAAAAAAGGTAAAAATATTTTGACAGCGCACATAATAGCTGGCGTGATTGAGACCGCATGGCGAGAGGACCGGGTCTGTAACACCATTACCTGTAGAGAACATTTACTCTATAGACAATCGCTTTTAACCATTTATAATAACTAATACGGCCAGTTCGACCGTGGTGTCACAGAGTAGAAAATTTATAATAGAGATGTTTTAGAAATGTATGAGGCTTGGGCCAGCACTATGTACATTATATGTAAATGTAGCTACATAATATGGTAACCGTTTCCTATTCTTTATTTTATTAACTTCGCCAAGGAGAGTAACACAACGTATAATAAAATATGGCGGATCAGTTTAACCAAATAATGTCGTTTTGACAATGACATGATTTTTGCCAAAAAAAGACGTATGACATTCAAGAAGAAGAGAGAGAAGACTCTACCTATACAATTGTCAACTACGTCAAAATTCATGTCAAAGCAACTGCCGTGGCCGACTTAAAAATAGGAAAATCGCATTAAAAACTGTTCAAATAAAATCATTTTTGTACGTATTTTCCCTTTTTCAAATAATTGTTTTAATATTTTTATGAAATTCCCAAATATTTTTGTCCTATTTACCTATATGATGTACATGGAGCTGGCTCAAAATCAAACATCTCTTTTGAAAATTTTATGTACCCTTCAACAGCCCACAAATTTTCCACACATTTGTGGATTGATTGCACTACTACTGCATGCTTGTAGAAGTGCAATCAGTCCATGTCGTGGCTATGCTACGCGTCGTGAGGCTGGTTGGGTATTTGGGTCCACGCCATTACCAGTAGTGAACGTAATTACTCTATCAGTAATCGCTTGCTTAATAAATTTGCAATATTAATGTGATTCCTAATTAGTAGTTGTGACATCACGATGTAACGCATCGCCATGCGAAAGGTTGGCTTTCTTTTTTATTTTTTATCGGCGGTGAAATATTGGTGCGTTGGGTGTGGTGCTGTAACGAGTCGCCACACACATAGCGCATAGATTTATATATAGTCTACACCAGGCATGACCAACCTGCGGCCCGCGAGCCTATGACATGCAGCCCCTGAGCTAATTTAAACTTCGAACCATCTAATTGAGACTGTTTAGAAACACGATCTATAGTAAAATATTCGCGGAAAAATGATAACCGGTCCTGTTTATATTGTTATAGAAATAGGACCCGATATTCGCCTGGCCCGGCCGAGCGTTTATAACAATATTTGGTAATGTTTGTGAAACATTGATTTTTGGGGTTTTGTAAACGAATTGTGGTGAAATACCATCAGGATTTTGCTAAAAAAATGGCACGCAATCTTAAAAGGTTAGGTTGTGTTAGCTGTTATAGTCATATACTCTATTGGCAATCGCTTGTTTTAACCAGCTAGGCGATTCTCTAAGCGACGTGTTGAGGCTGTGCTCGTCGCTGTGATCACGGATGTCACAGCCGTCACATCGTTCGCTGTGGTCAAGGCGTTATTTTTCGTATTCTCTAAGCTCTATTAGCTCGTCGACGATCTCTCGGCTGCGTGAGCGCACGGCTGTCCGCAAGGCTGTTTTTGAGGGATGGGCGCAGCCGTATTTGCACTATCGATATAATTTTATCTCGTAAATATTGGCTGTTTCTTTGTCATAACTATCATTTTATTAGCACTTTTGAATACAAAGTTATATTTACGAATTACTTGAATGTATTTGTTTAAGAATAATAGCAAATGGCTGAGAAAAAGGTAAAAATATTTCTAATAAATGTGGTCTTAGCATTATTAAAGTGACAGTTAAAAAAAATTACCTGTCAAATCATAAGCAGAGTTGTTTGTAAACAAAAACACCAAACATGTAAAAAACGTAACCTATTTAAACTCTTTTATGTGAAATAATTAAAAAATCCACTCGAACATGTTAGAAGGTCAAGTGCCACACTAATGTCTTGTATGCTTTAAATTGGATATGGGTCGATTCGAGCGACCTACGAAAACCACTTAAAATATTTTGTGATACAACACGGGGAACATGTGAAATAATGTGTGTTCGCTAAATCAGTGGTATCTAACCAAAACGTTATACTGTTGTCTGTTGCGAATTGTTGTGCATCGCACAGTGAACATAAACAATCTGATTTGAACAAGTAAGTAATATTTTACTATCACGTATTATGTTTCTCGTACGACGACCGACGTACCAGTATTTCTCTTCAGTATTTTTCAATGCCTTCTATGTAAATATGTCAACAATAATTTTAGATATTTAAGTAATTGCCTACTCAATGTATTTGGGTTTTAAAAAGTATATTGATTTTTAGGACGAAACTGCAGCTGCTGTTGTGGGAGACACAGTAGCTGAAAATCTACTAACACCAATAATTGCTACTTCACCGGATGAGTTTTAAGGTGTATGAAATGAAATTATGAATACAAGATAGAGTTGAAATGGTAAATTAATACGCAGACATCTCCCCTGTTACAGGGTCGCGTCCGCGTCATTTCAAGATGGCAAGCCTTGCTGAATTGTTTATTGCCATCGAAGAGCAAGCGGGAGGCCTTATCAAGGGCGCGGGAGGCCGCTGCACAGGGCCCCATCATAATGGCGGCAGCAATAGACCGCTTAGGTGATGTCACATGGCAATCACTTGAAGCAATAGTACAGTTTAGAGCTCCTAATACCTAGCTCTAACATGAAGAATGAAATTTAAGTTTTTTTTTTGTGGTTAACAATAATAAACTGATTTTAATTTCATAATATTTTTATTTAAAATAATTACTATTATATAGAGAAAGTAATAAATAAGTCATATTTAAAAAGTAACTTTGATGCAAAATAGAATAAAAGCTATGATTTAGTTTTTACTCCAATACTATAATGTAAAAAAAAATTAATTATAAGTACTACTTAACTATGTATGTATTAACAATTAAGACATACATGTAAAAAAGCAATTTACACTATTATTTATCGTCTCCCAGACCATAACATATAAGTTGATGTTGGCAATCCCGACCATGTTCTAGGGTACCTATAGATGCCAGTTCTATGTGATGACGCTCACTTTGCAACACTTCATTTGCCCAAATTTCTTCTAAACATCTAAATCTGCCTTTAAACATTGTAATGGTTCTTTCGACACTATTCCTTGCTGTGCTATGCAGTGTATTGTAGTGATTCTCTGGAGAACCAGGCTCAGGATTGGCACATGGGGTCATCAAGTAGGATCTCTGTCCATAAGCAGAATCACCTGTGAATAATTGATATTATATTAAATAAATTATCAACTGCCTTTTCACTATTAAATGTCAACTGCAAACATGTATTTTTTTCATACATAACAAATATGCTGTCTCTATTTAGTTGCTCCAGGTGATGTTGTAACCCCCCCCCCCCCCCCCCCTTGAAAATCATTTTTCAAGATAACAAATATTTTTATTTAAAGGTTAAGTAAATACTTTTATATTTTAATAAATTTATATTATATAATATAACACCTACAATTAAATAATTTCTTGAATGGTAGCCTTTTTTGCAGTAATAACATTCTTCTTGTATTTTGGGACGAATCATGGCCACCAAAGTACCATTAACACAGCCGATCACACGAATTTTAATTATGTCATAAAACCTGCAACAAAAGATAGAGTCAAAGAGCTAAAGTGTCGACACAGGGAACTTTATATAGGTACATATAATATATTATATATAATTACCCCAAGTACCTTTGTTTCAATTTCAATAAGCAGATGGCTGTAAAAAGAGATTTTCCAACTATATTCTGGTAGCTTCCAATGGCCAAAAAAGATAGTTTATAGAATCTGGAAAAAATAAAATAAGGTTGTCGTCACTTCATGTATAGTAGTAGATAGGTAATAATAATAATAGATTAGTAAAAATAGAAATACAAAGTTTCACTATAACTTATACATAGCATGTACATACTTATACTTAGGCCCTACTTTGACTCAGTGCGAACTAGGTGTAAGTTGTAACACAGAAGGTAGATAGTAGATACTACACTGGATCAAATATTTAACTACAAAGGTCAATTAATAAGTACCTAGACAATTATTAAGGTAGGTAGGTTAGCTTCTTTTAGAAGGTACAACATACACAAGACTTGCGGCCCTGTTATCACAAAAAACAATTAAGTAATTTCTTTAAATTACTGCTTCATGTGTTCTGCATTTTTAAATAGATTGTAAAGTAATATATTAGGTAGGTATTAAATACTTACATTTTTAAAGAGTAATCCAACTTCAAATATCACTAACATAAACTAAACACAATGTAAATGGACCGAAAATCCTAGGCTACAGCCACGAAATTGTAGCTTTTCATTTGACATTAAAAGTTGTAAGCGTACGTCGAGGCTGTAGTCGAAGTTTGTGGCTGTTTTGCTTAGAGAATACCGATTTCATATAAGAAAATTTAAATATTTAATTTCAAATCACGCCGCCTACAGCCATGCGGCGCTAGTGTCGAACAGCGTAGAAACTAATCTTAGAGAATACCGATAAAGCCCTCATCACTGTAACAGCCGCTGCCATCTAGGCTGTTACGATGTTTGCGCTTAGAGAATCGCACTGCAGGAGCGCACTGCACAACACAAGACCAGGAATCAGGAACCTTGCGCAACACATCTGGTGTCACATTACTATCAGGCGATCCTTTTGTTCGTTTCCTAGTTTCATAAAAAATATCTAATATAATATGCCATAGGGTATATAGGCTAATACGCTAATAGTGGTGACGTGGTGGTTTGACGCGTCGAAGATGTAACGAACGCACAGACTACACGGGATGATTACCTTACAAAGTAATTTTCTCGTCCCGTCTCTACTTACAACTGTCAGGCATCGTGCGACGGTAGTTTTTTGTTTAAATAGCAATATCAGAATTATATTCGCTTTGTCTCAAGTAAACCATACCTTTTGACTACAAAAAATATCTATACTTAATATAATAAAGAGGAAAAGTTTGTTTGTTTGTTTGTTTAATTGTTTGCATCGAATAGGCTCCGAATCGAATACTGGAGCGATTTTGATGAAATTTGGTACAAATGTAGAGTAGACCACGGTGAAGGACATAGGCTACTTTTTATCGCGGGAAAATATACGGTTTCTGCTAATATATGAAAATGTTATATTATTATTTAATTAGAATAAAACGCATTCCAAATATAATTAAATGCACCTAAATTATTGGCATCGAAGATATTCGCCTAAGCCCATAAAACTGCAATACAACTTTTATAGCTACAAAAAGCAAGGAACTGGCTGCAGATACATAAACAGATAATATACGACTTATTTTATCCCATTACAGGCGCGCATCGCGCTCTAATAGGATAATTACTGGGTTGCCAGGTAAGAGCCGCACTCGCAATTACAGGAGTACGGCAACACTGCGCCATAAATTACTATAAACCCTTTTCACGTTTGAATAAGGTTATTTTTTTATTGACTCGCATAACCGTTTAGTGATTGGATTCACACGAAATGCTACGCGATATTCATATTTTCTGCTTAATTGGCCTTTATCATATAATTGTTAATTTTTCCAGAGAAGCTTTTGTACTTACAGTGGGTGCAAAAAATATTTGTGTTCTTGTCCAATGGGACAATTGCGAATGCGCAACTTAGAATTTGTTATTATAAAATAGTTTACGAACGTCATATTTAAAAGTAAAAGCTTAATTAATAAAGTAAGAAGGACTCAAAAATTTGTTGCCTGAAAGTTATGTGTAATGAAAAATATGAAGAAACCTGTAAGTAGCAACTTGTGGGTGGCTAAAAAAAGCTTTATTTTGTAAATTAATTTGGTAAACAATAAAAAAATCTTCATTTGTAAACATTAATCGACAATGTTTAGAATTTCCAGCTCAGATGATTTTGTTCCTTCTGCGCGCATACTTGAGTTTTATTAGAGGACTCGGTTGGTTTCATTGAATCGAAAACTAATGGCTGGAGAAATACCTACTTGGTTCTCATGCTGTGATCTTAAACGTCTTCTTCGGCCACAAAAAGTTCTAGATGCCGTTGGAAAGTCCAGAAATTACCAGTAGAAACAATTTATTCATGGTTTTAATAAGATATTTTATTATTTAATTAGCTTTTCCCGTGGCTGCACCCACGTAAATATAGTATCTGGTATCCCACGGGAATACTGTACTTTTACAGCATTAAATGTAGCTTTTATTCAATATAGAGCCTAAACCACTACCCCACCAAATTTCATCGAAATCAATTCATGACATTTGGTACTGATCTATGTAGAGAAGACCATGGGGTTCCACGTGTTTATTTTGCGCGCATTTTACGCTTGCAAATTATGTGCAAAATGTATTGGTACAAAACGAATTTTTAAAATAGAATTATATCAAAGTGTAAGCACTAGGCAGGTGTGGGAGGACATGTCTTGATCCTTATCATGGGAGACTTGGTACACTATTACACTCAATTACAAACTGAGCAGCCTCCGTGGTCTAGTGGTTTAGAGCTTGGTTCTCGACTCGGAGGTCGTGTGTTCGATTCCCGCATGGGAACAACAAAAAATGTTGTTTCCATGTTTCACCTGATTGTCTGACAAGAAAGATGATCCATGCGTCGGATGGGCATGTAAAAAGTCGGTCCTGCGCCTGATCTCTCGCCAGTCGTGTCAGTCATCCGTCCCACTGGGTTACGAGAGTAAAAGGAAAAGAGAGTGCTCTTGTGTACTGCGCACACACTTGGGCACTATAAAATAACTCCTGCGTAGCTGGCCTGGTTTTCAATTAAACCGGCCACCAGTCACCGAAATCGGTGTGGGGAGCTATTATACACCCAATTTACAAAGCCTGCATGAGTACCAGCTAACTTTTCCAAATTAGTAGAACCATCTGATCAGACACTTTTTAAAATAGTGGACGAAAAAAATTTTTGTTGCAATCAACTTTTATTTTGTAAGATTTTATTTTGATCAAATATTTTTTTAGTAACTATACTTATTTAAAATGTGTAGGAATATAAAACGAATGCTTACCTATATGACTTTCGTTTAATTTGAATAAAAGAGTTAATCTTAATCGACTTTTATAATTAATATGTTTAGAGCATAAACCAACTCACGGGTACCTACACATGGTACAGTTATTCGAGGAGACTTAATCGCACTTTAATTTATTCTTAACTACGTATTAATTAATTATTCTTTTTATAGAATATTTCCGTAGTCCTAAGGTATTAAAAACAAGACCCAAAATACAATACCAAACAATAAAAAAGTTTCGGTGAAAAATGTTACAGTGAAATTAATTCTAAAACATTGCATAAAAATACTATACCTAATAGAAATTATCAATATTCCTAATTAGTGATCTAATAAGCAATAAATGAAGACTAAATAACAATATATTTTTTTTATATTTTAAATTTGAAAGTAACTTTATGGTCGGTCTAGAAGGATTAAGTGTCTTTTTTTTAAAGAATATAGATAACTTTAGTTTTTGTAAGTAAATTAATATTATGTTTCACAAGTTCTTGTAGCCAGATAAATTCCACGTATTCCAGTGCCTTAATTCTTTCAAATATGTAGAATTATCTAGGCCATATATATGTAGTAAATAAGGATAAAAAAACAAAAGGGGGATCAAGTGTCCCCTCTATGATTTCCTAAAACCCTATTCGAGTTAGTCTATTCGTGTTAAGTTTGCCATGAGTCATAATTTCAAATGTCAAAATGGATTACTTCAATTGATGAATATGAACACGACTTAAGTGTCATTGGTAAATTTTAATATTTGTAGATTTTGTACTGATGACTCACTACAAACTTAATGTGAACATACTATAATACTGCAATATGGTTTATGTAGTCGCCGTTAATTTAATAGTTATAAGTATAATAGTTTGTTATTCTCTAATCATGTTCACGAATCCTGATCGAATAAAGAAATTTAATTTTTCACGGTGTATTAAAATATTTTCAAATTCCCGACGGATTCGGATTTCGTAGAGGCCCTTCTCACGGTTGTAGAGTCTCGAAATTCGGGAACCAATCAACTGTCCTAAGGATTTTTATCTATTTTCGCCGTGTGGTGAGTCGCTTAACAAAACGCCTTATCATTTTTATTGGCAGAATTTCCTAGCAGTCTAGCCGAATGGCCATACAGAGGGTAAATTTTCGCCGTGTATCTTTAGTAACCCGTGTAAATCCCGCATAATGGAACACACATTTCCATGATAATCAAATTATCTTATAAAATGAGTCAACGTGAATTTTAAATTAAATATGGCATCCGACCACCCGTCATTTCAATACTGTTCAAATTCGGAGTAAGAAAAGCCCGCATTATCCACAATTAACGTCTCAACTCAATAAAACTAAATCATCTCATTAAATATGGCCGTCGAGCGTCCGTATAAAGTTACCGCATATTAAAAGGACGTTTACTTAATACAAACTTATCGGACAATCGCGACGTTCTCACCGAATCTTCCCCGAACGAACCTCCTCTGCAACTAAAAACATTATAACCTCACCTACTTTATTACTGGCCGATAACAAACTAATCTTCAAAGAGCCCCCTCAAGAGGATATTTAAAAAACTATAAAAACGAACCTACCTACACTGGCGGAGGATCAGAAGCGGCCGAACCTAATAAAGCAGGCTAATTTATATCGGACCGAAAACTCGCCACACTATAATAATACGACCACAACAACATCATTCGGCTTATAACATTTTTTAGCTGGCAACTCGGAGGAGGCGTGCGGGGCCTATGTATAAAGCTAGCTTTAAAAAAAAACCGATGATGAGGTAACGAAGGCGGCGCGGTTGGTGCGTTCCTTTTTTAAGGCCTCGCCGCTCGACGTGTGTGGTCCGCTCCGGGCTCAATTTAAATTATATTCACTCCTGTATCGACACCGTACGTTCGATTTTCGAACGCTCGCCTCCACAAATTTCCCGCTCGCTGTCGTATTTATAAATTGAAAATTAAAGACGATAATTGGTAGAATATTGTTTGTAATTTCGATTGTTTTAAATATTCAAATGTTACCATTGCTGGTTTGGCTCAATTAATAATGTCCAAATATTTTGATGAACTTTAAAATTATAAAAGTTAAAATTAAAGGTGTCGCTCACTTTAATTTTAATGTGATATCCCTTAATTTATTTTCTTTCCAGGGTTCCGTAGCTAAATCGAAGTTTCAAAAACTATCTTTGTTTCGTGTTTAACATTTTTTGCTGTTTGTATGTTGCATACTGCTTTTTACGAAGATTAAAATAAAAAAAATGTTTGGTTTAAGAGAGTTAATTGGCCTGAGACTTAGTAAGAAATGTGTACCTAATTTTAAACTAAGTGTATGGATGAGGTTCAACTTCAGATTGACCATAATCTGTATAACCATAATTATTATTATCAGTACCGGATAATGAACATAAGCTGTGCATAAAATGATGAGCCAGGATAAGATGCCAGGAGGTATCTTTCTAATTTAGTGATCATTGCCGCGTAAGCCAGTTAGTATTTAAGAGATTTTTAATTTAGGTTTCAAGTAACCGTTTTTACTCCTGCTGTGCCAAAAGTTATATTGCAATATTTCTTTTTATATAAAATTTAAAAAAAAATGCCTTGCACTAATAATTTTCGTCGGTCTATCGCCGTCTACTACTGAACGTAGGCTAACCTAGGAACGCTAACCATCCGGATTCGGATGAGTATAAAAGTAATTAACTTTTTAATAAAAACCGCATTAAAATCGAATTAGTACTTTTGGAGATACGTGGTAATATTAAACGACAAACGCCCTCACATATTAAACCCATATTCCGTCTGCGTTCCGTCGCGGTTAAAAATAGATAGGTTTATATCCTCCGTATAGTGGTAAATTTTAACAAGTTGACGACATTGTACAGAATATTTAAAGCACCATATCCATATTTTACAGAAAATTATATAGTTAAGCTCTCGTGTGACAGGGCTACATACATACTGGCTCCAAGGCGTTATTAATTACCTACAAGTTAACCACGCTAAAAAAAACTGGCAGGTGACATGTCTGTCGACGAAGTAATGAGCTGATGGAAGATATACGTAAGTACTTGGTTAATTATAACTATGTTACACTAAGGCAAGTAGCACGAGTTGCAAGCATGTTGTTAACAAAGGCCTATACGGATATAGAGACATTATTAACAATTTAACTTAAAGGCTTTTGGGGATGTTTGGGGCCATTTTCACATTTGAGGTATGGTGAAATCAAGATGGCTACCATTTGAGGTATGGTGAAATCAAAATAGCCAACATTTTAGGTATGGTGCAATCAAAATAGCCAACATTTTAGGTATGGTGAAATCAAGATGGCATAACTTTTTCTTGCATGAAGATTTGTTCTGTCAATTGTACGTCATAGTCCATCTTTAGTTTTGAAATGTTTGGTTAAAGTTAGAGTATGTGGCCTATAGGTATAATCTAGATTTTATTAATTACTACATTTAATAACTGTCGCGAAACGGATGGTTAATATTATCATAAGTATATATTACGTGAAGCAAAAATTTTCAGTATAGTTTTACGAGAATAGTGCGAAAAGAGGAGTCTTTACATCCGTTAATGGATGATTTATACAATATTCTCCGAGCGAAGTAACCACTCTTGAAATACTGTAGTGCCTGGAACAGTTGGTTTTTAAATGTCGTATGGTTGCCTAAGCATATACGGCATTCTCACAACATAGTCAGCCTAGTCCAAAGGAATGAACTGGTCAATACGTCTGGGGCCAACTATGTGCGGGTTTCCTCACGATGTTTTCCTTCACCGTTAGAGCGTCCGTTTAATGTACTTGAGATCTGAAAAAGTCTCATTGGTACACGGCACAATCTGGGATTTGAACCTGCACTCTCTCGAGTGCGAACCAAACGGTCTACCCACTAGGCCACGGAGCCTCTGAAAAAAAAGAGGAGTAGGATGTAGAATTATTATTTTTAAACAAAAAATTAAACCGACTTCCAAAGTAAAAATACACAAAAAAGTATAAAATAAAACTTATTTTATAAATAATTCCCCTTTTATATTTGGCTATTTCTCTACTTAATCTTCTTAATTTTGAAGTCGCTACCAGCCCAAACGATATCCTACCATATTTTATAGAACTCACGTTCATATTTGCTGGTACCGACTTCAAAATTAAGAAGATTAAGTAGAGAAATAGCCAAATATAAAAGGGGAATTATTTATAAAATAAATTTTATTTCATACTTTTTTGTGTATTTTTACTTTGGAAGTCGGTTTAATTTTTTGTTTAAAAATAATAATTTCACCCTTTTTAGTGATATATCTTGTTTAGTTATTATTAATACGTCTTAAAAACGTCTAAAATAAACGATCGAATGTATAACTGAATACGCGCCAAGCTTCCATTAGGTATTGTTATTAAGATGATGATGATGATTACTGTAAGTTACAAAGTGGCATATGCTTGCAGTTCTTTAAACAATTCCGAAATTTTCTACGCATATCTTTAAAGACTGAGGAGTTCTGTTCAGTGCTTTTGGACTCAGGGTATACCTTGGTACAACGTCTTATTCTTTGGTAGCATATGCTTGTGTTACTTCAGTAAAAGTCAAAATCACTATATGTGTCGATATAAATTTCGAGGAGTTCCCTCGATTACTCATGGATCGCATCATCACATTTCCACTTTAGTGACTAAAGGACCAATTTCGAATTAAACCCTTAACAACAACAAATTTTGCAAATAGGTCCATAAACGGCAGAGTAATGTTCAAAGATCTCCGTGTTAGTGTAAAATACTATGAGAAGTACCTTCTTTATCATCATAATGTGATGATGTATGGTGTGATAGTGGTGGTGATGATGATGATTACTCTAATTGACAAACTGCCATATGCTTGCAGTTCTTTAAACAACGCCAAAATCCCCAAACATGTATCTATATGGACTCAGGAGTTCTGTTCTGTACATTTGGATCCAGGGTATACCTTGGATCCAGGGTATCCAGGGTATACCTATAATCTTACTTTTTGGTAGCATATGCTTGGACTACTTCAGAAAAAGTCGAAATCACCATATGTGTCCAATGTCCATATAAATTTTGAGGAGTTCCCTCGTTTCCTCATGGATCCCATCATCAGATCACCAATTTTCTGAAAATGGGACCAACTTCGGATTATACCTTTTACATCAAAAAAAGAATTTTTTAAATCGGCCAACAGACGGCGGAGTTATCCGCGAACATACAAAAAAAATTGACAGCCGAACGTATAACCGCTTCCTTTTTTTGGAAATCGTTTAAAAATAGGGAGATGAAAGTTTTAAATCCAATTTCACGGGGAGGGGTATCAATGCTATAATAAAACAACACATATAATACAGGCAAATATTTTATCTATATGTTCCGTAACTATGACTACACGTATATTTAAACCATGTTACTAATGGCCCTCGGCAATCTTAGTTTTTATATGGAAATAACAGACGATGTAACAACGACGATGCCGAAAGTTATTGAGGTCGTGGTCATACTGCAGTGTTGCCAACCCTACTGTTTTAGCAGTAGATTTACTGTTTTCGGCCTGACATCCCTGTTTTCTGTTTTAGTTCGTATTTCTACTGTTTTTTAAATAATAATTAATTTCAAATGGAAATAAGTCATAATCAACAGGTCAAACCGGAATAATCTTTTAGAGAAAGCAATAAAAATAGTACTTGTATGCGTCGGTCACGCGCCTTTTTACAATTGTGAATTGTCATCAATAGCGGGCCTCTTGCAGGCTGTAGCATAGGGGATCCCCCCTTTACTGAGGCAATCCTTTTGACTTACAGTAAAACAGGATAGCTACATTTGTAATATAATATTATGTGGAACAAGTATAGCTGTGCTTTACTTGTATTTGGAAAATTATTTTAAATTAAATTTTGACTTTATTTACTTTACAATTCCCAGAAATTCCTTAATCAGATTCAATTTGTGGTAAATCTAACAGTAGTTGTATAACTATTTATCAATTCTCCGAATGTTATGTCGGACAGTAGATTTAATGTTTTGAAATTACTATTTTACTGTTTTCTGCTGTTTTTTCAAGTACCATTTACCGCTATTTGCTTTCCTGAGGTTGGCAACACTGTCATACTGTATACAGTCGTAACAAGTTCACAGTTACAGTTGTAACAAGTTCACAGTTACACTTGTAACGAGTTCACAGTTACACTTGTAACAAGTTCATTGTTACAGCTGTAAAATGTTCACAGTTACAGTTGTAACAAAATCACAGTAACAGTTGAAGCAATTTCACAGTTACGATTGTAACAAGTCCACAGTTACAATGAAACAATTTTACAGTTACAGTTGTAACAAGTTCACAGTTAACGTTGAAACAATTTCACAGTTACAGTTGTAACAAGTTTAAAGTTATCGTTGTATCAAAATCACAGTTACAGTTGTAACAACTTTACAGTTATCGTTGTAACAAGTTCACAGTTACAGCTGTAACAAGTTCAGCTGTAACAGTTGTCACTTTAAGTTTTCATATAGCTACATACCTAACTACATATATCTAGGCAGTGTAAGTGTTAGAATATAAAATACTATATTCTTACACTAATGCACCAGAACAAGCTGCGTGGTAGCTAATGGCAAGACCCATTAAAATCGAAACTTGATAATATTAAAAATTTACTGCCGTGTAACCCGATACACGAGAGATATAATACGAGTAAACGACATTTTTATTATTTCGTGACATATTTATCTTATTTACTAGCTAAAAGCTCGGACCGCATAACCAATCACTCTTAAATTATCGAGTTATTCTGAAGCATTTAAAAAAGTAACTTTATTTTTATTAAATACTAGATATTTCCCGCGACTTCGTGCGCGCAGTAGTTAATCTTGCGGTAACCGTAAATTTTTCTGCGATAAAAAATAAATTAATACCTTCCCCGTAGTCTGCTCTAAATATCTGCCAAACGTCAATTTCTGCCAATTTGTCCAGTAGTTTCGGAGCCTATTCAATACAAAAAAAACAAACAAAACATACAAATAAACAAACTTTTCCTCTATTTAATATTAGTATACAAAATATGTTTATCTCACTTGGCTAGCAAATCATAGTTAAAAATGATATTTTTAAAAATCCTATTCTGACTAAATGTCCTAACCTAATAAACAACTATTAGAAGATCAAATAAAGAATCCAGTTCGGTAAGCCCCCACAAACGTTTTCAATGATCGCACGACTCACACGATCCCTCCTGATATAATTACAGCACAAATTACCCACATCCAAGAGCCCTCAGACTCCCCGAGGTGAGGCAGTAGTGTTAGCGAGCTCACAGGCGGAAGCGGTAGCGGAGCGATTACATTGTATAACAGAAAAAACATTACGTGTACAGAATACACGTGGCAGAAGTGAAACTTCATTCATTATTTAAAACTCAAAAATGGGTCATTGTGCCTAAAGAAAATCATTCAAAAAAGAACAGAAATTTTATTTTTTTACGTAGTGGCATTGTATTCGGCCGTACTTTAGGAAGTTAAATTGTAATTTATGAAGTATATGTAGCTTCCGACAGATGGCATTATATTCAAAATCGTGTCGTGTGATCGTGTCGTGATGCGACCTTGAAATTTCACACTAATCGCCGCTAAAGAGTTTTCACTTCAAAAAAACAATGGACTATCGAAGAACTCCCAACATTGGCATTCCTGAAGACGATTTTATACAGTTGTCGTAGAAATTGCTAAGCTTGGTTGTCTTTTCAAGAAATACGTTACGGTGTTACGTCATGGGTCGACTATTTAAGTACTACGAGTACTTAAATAGTCCTAAAACAAAGCAAAACAAGTAAAAAAAAGAAATAATGTTAAAAGATTAAAATGCAATATTAATTAATATAATCGTAGCAGAGCGCTACGCTTCAATTGTCTACGGCGTAGCTCGTAGACGTAAACTAACTTTTTAAATCAAATGATTTCAACGCATTTTTTCAAATCATAATATCAATTTGCAAAATATTTCAGCACAATATAGAGACTTTTTGTTCCTCTTAATAGTGAAATAGATCAGGGATTTTTAAAATCTACCTATAGGGATTTTTCAAGAAATTAAGTACCGCTTAATTTCTATAACTCTTTTTCTCTATTATAAACATAATAATAATAATATAATAATATCTATGGACGCTTCACACCACGTCAATCTGATCCCGTGGTAAGTTCTCGAAGAACTTGTGTTACGGGTACCAGATAACGGAAATATATTTAACACTTTTATACTATTATATATAGTATTTGTTATTTTAATAGAAATATATCGCTATACAGCGTATGTGATAATCCGCTGGTTCTCGCGCCCTATCCCTAGGGAGTCTATTTAAAACTGGGATACAGGGCAGATTATTGAGTGTGTAATTTATATACGGCTGACACTGTATTGTTATTAGATCAGTTAACCACCCCCAGTGCTGTCCCCTTGATTTGTTTATGTTTTAAATAATAACTAGCACACACAAGCGTTGGCATTCTCCAATATTACATACTTACATTCATATGATATTATAAGACCCATGTAATTTAATAATAAGTCTATCAGGCCCACAGACACATGTGCCTAGTTAACATTTAAATATTTATAAAGAGAAAAAAAATTAAAATGTAAAGAATGTTGGTTAAAAAAGTAAAGAAACAATTTTTTGCTTGCAACCTAAAACATACAAAAAGAAATTGCAAATTATAAAGAAAAATTGATCACGCGAAGATAAAAGCCGTGTGTATAAACGGTGTAACTCAGTAGGTATTATATTATGTGTACGGCATTAATCTCGCTGTTGTTTTATGTTTTTAATTTTTTATATTATGGCGGCTGTACACGCGAAATAGCACGAATTGAAATGTTAAAACAACTTCATTTCCAATTTAATAGAATTGTTTTTCTGTTTGTAATTAGCCTCCGACAGATTCTTGACTACTAGGTATATCTTAACTAATTTATACTAATATTATAAATGCGTTAGTGTGTCTGTTACCTCTTCACGCTTTAACCGCTGAACCTGATTTTTATGAAGTTTGGTATAAACATACTTTGAGTCCCAGGAAAGGTCAAAAAAGTACAGTTTTCCTGCGGGATAATGTATTATATGCGGGCAAAAGCTAGTCTTAGATAAGATCAAAAATAGTAAATACATTTAATATTGGGGACTTTTAAGTGTCACTTTAGGTAACCTATTTATGCTTTCAAATCAATCGCATAGACTTGTTTTGTATTAACGAAATCATTGATCAATTGTACCTAATATAAAGAAACTCCCCACACTGATTTCGGTGACGGTGGCCGGTTTTACTGAAACCGGGCCAGCTACGCAGGAGTAATTTTATAGTGCCCAAATGTGTGCACAGACATGATCACTCTTTCTTCCTTTGCTCTCACGTATAACCGACACGCCTGGTGAGATATCAGGCGCATGTCCGACTTTTTACATGCCCATCCGACGCATGGATCATCTTCCTTGTCAGACAATCCTGACCTGGCTGCATTTTCCTAACCAAACTTGGAAACAACATTTTTTGTTGTTCCAATGCGGGAATTGAACCCACGACCTCCAAGTAGAGCGCCAATGCTCGAAACGCTAAACCACGGAGGCTGTTAATAGGAGGCTGTCAATAGTAATAAAAACATAGTTAAATAGTAATGGTATCGTAATGCCTCAAAAAGCTTGGCTCGCTACACAACCTTATAATCGAGAATGTCGTTAGCAGAATCCAATGGAAAATCCATAACGAAACTTTATCTAAATATTGCCTAATGCAATTAAATTATCCAGGTTTAATATAAGACGGTATAAAAATCCATTTATTAATCTCGGCAAGTATTACTATGGCCCGCTACTTCGCTCGTAAAACGTACCTAACATTAACATATAAATTGTTATTTGTGTCGTGCGCGCGGCGGCCGCCGATAAGGCACGGCCTGTTTGTCGCCGCTGATCATATTTTACAGGTAAACCTTAAGTAATTAATTACAATTTTAAGCTAATATACTGGGACGTTTTTTTCTTTTAATTTTTTTGTTCCTTTGTAAAAGTCTCGAGTGACTTTAATTATTGCGCGACTATTAGCTGTTTTGCTCTTACTTAAGATGTTAAGCCTACATTATTATTTTAAGATGTGGGTAGATAATTAATTATAAGTTCTGATTTTTTTTTTCAGAGAAGCTGGCCGATAGATAACTCTCTACACAAAAGGTTATATGTATAATTGATATCTCGTCGAAAACGGCTACAAGTTTGCCATAAAATTAGGAAAGTTACCTAACAATCTTACTTTTATATAATAAAAATAATAATTCCTGCCTATGTGATCGTAATTTCATTATTCATTATGGCCAGTGTTTACTACACACGAAATCATTAACACGTCGCATACGACATAACATTTTACGCCTCGCTATAAAAGAGACAAATATAAACAGATATTTTATTGTTATTTTCACATAAACTAGAAACATGTGCGTAAACGCCCTAACCGAAGACAATATGAATCTGACAGATGCAACTAATGTTCCCGCCATCTCTAAACGACCAATGACGGCCAACTTTTTTTTCTTCGCCACAACAGCTGCGCGTTTTCAGCCAGAATGCATGTTATTGGGTGTTTTTGTAATCTGTGGTAGGGACTCTCAAATATTAGGGATGTAATGGGGTTGTTTTTTTCTATCGATGATTTGTAGCGATGATGATGTTATTGTGTTATTAAATTGAAATTTTGTTTTATCTTCTTGTGTTATCTATCATCTGTATTACAAAAATTCAATTTGATATTTTAGATTATGTGTGGGTAAAAATGTTGCATTAATAATACGATGTATCATACATGCTGTAGCTATGATATAATAATATTATTATGTATGTACATGCGTACAACAACGCACCTTTAATGATTAATCCTACTGCTTTTATGTGAAAGTTTGTGAGGGTGGATAAATGGATGAATTTGGGGATATTTGTTACTCTTTCACATAAAACTACTGAGCGGATTTTGATAAAATTTGGTAGCCTCTGTGTTAATCTCGAGCTTATCGATATTAACATATAGACTACTTATTTTTGCCGAAAAATTATAGTTTTCTTGTGGGATATTTTAGGTATTTACGCGGGCGAAGCCACAGGCAAAGGCTAGTTAAAAATAATGTTGCAAGAATTAAAAATAATATTTAATATATAATAATATATCATCGTAATGACGATATTCAAATGAGAAACTTCTTAAAACTTATCCGTAATCTCAACAAATCTCTTTCTGGGACGCAATAAAATGACATCTGCTCTTTCGGATTAATATCAAAATTGGGTCTTGTTGCTGACTCGGCGAAGTGAAGCAATATCTACCATATTGCCGGCACTTGGTGATAACGGCTCCAATGTTTCAGCTGAATTTTCCAATTTGTTATATATGAATCTGCTGAAACTTCCAGAAATAAGAAATCTTATTACAATCCCGAATTTTCTGAGGACAGATTACATATAGTTAATTCTATGTCTGTTTCATGCTTGTTTCTCACTGTAATAGTGTAGGTAAGTTGACCTCAACACGAGTCTTCATTTTATTAATTATTAATAAAAAGATAGGTATATTTAAGAAGCTAAATTATTATTTTTTTACTTTAATTCATCTGTCAGTCTCTTGGTGACGTCATTACATTAAAATACGTAATGAAGTTAAGAATGAACGCGGTTCTCTTAACTGATGGATTAACTGAATAAGTTTGCTGGAAGCTGAATTTTTAACTCTTGGTTCTATTTTTATTGAAAATAGAGACCACGCCAGTCTTACTAGATCAATATTTTATTATTGTGTCACCATAGCAACCATAGGCACGCGAGTACTTTATATAGCTGTACCAACTGTCCGCTAAATATAACGGTGGAGATCATAATATTAGGATGAATAACTTTTTATCCGAATAAATAATTCGTTTAGAATTAATTCTAGTATTATTGAACCTTTATTGAATTGGAACCTGATACTTTTGATGAGCACTTCTTGTATAATATACAAGAATTATGTACAATTGTACATATATAGTGTGTATAATCAGAATCTAGGAAACGGCTTCTAATATTTCAGTGAAATTTAGTATGCAGGTGGTTTTAAGAGAGAAAAATCGATCTATTTGGGTCTTGTCCCTGGAAAATTGTATATTTTAAGTTATTGTACATTTTTTCTTCCATCAAGCAATAATATGTTAATAATTTCGACTCAAATAATGTAGTAGTCTCAATGGCAAATTGTTATACGTATACTAGCTTTTGCCCGCAGCTTCGCTCGCGTGAAATTGGGTTTAAGTTAGAGGGAAAGCTTGTTCGGAAAAATACCAATAGGTACCAAAATTGAATACATAATGGTGTAGGCACTGCACAGCCGTATCTGTTGTATTTTATTTGAATGTTTCCTGCTACTTCGTAGGTACACTCAAGAAATCTACCGGGAACTGTACCATAAATAAAATTTAATAAGCTGAAAAAAGTATTCTGTGTTAATTCTGCAAAACCTACTACCATACCTGATTTCATCAAAATTCTTTATGTGTTTTCTTTACTTTACTGCTTGAAAAACTAAACATATTTCTTTATGTATACATATATTTATGTAGTTTGTATGTATACATAAATTCTTTAGGTATACATACAAACTTTCGCGTTTAGGTATAATATTAAGTAAGGATTTCTTTGTAGCCGATAATTAGTTTTTTAACAATTTCGAAAATCTTTTGAAAGGAAAGACGTTGTGGACTTTGAATTTAATAAAAATAATTTGGATTGTGATCGCCCATCCTAGTTGGGACCACGTCAGAGTTTGAGAGAGAGATGATTTAGCAGTACGACCACGAAGCCATCTATCTAGCTTCTCACTTATTCCTCATATAATAATAATACACAATCATTAATGTTTATTATTGTGTGTATATTATGTGGATTAACCTAGGTATAGTTTTAACCAATTGAAATATCTGGTTATTTTATAACATTTTATACTTCGTTATTTTTTAGATTGATAAAACATTTTGTAGGTATGAACCGATTGAATTGAAATACCTACACAAAATTATAAGCAGAGCTATCCTAATTCCTATCCGCGTGGAACCCGTAGGAAAGGTACCCAACAATTTTCCGCGATAAAAAGTGAGTCGTATGTGTTCATCCAAGGGCTAAACTACTACGGTAACAAATTTTATAAAAATCCGTTCCGTAGTTTCTGAGATTAGCGCGCACAAACGTACAAATCAAAAATATTTTAAGAAAATCTTAAAAATCATTGTTTTGAGTTAAAAACTAAAAACCTATATATTAAACACTGATAAATCAAGCACAAATAAATTAAATACTTAGTACATATAACAACAAAAGAGAAAGAAATTTAATTATACCTACACTAAAAATATTCTATTGAAATAGTATGTACCTAATATAATAAGACGTATTAATGCAGCAATCGCAAATATTTAGGTGCCTAGCTTTTCCAAGACAATTTTCACCAAATTTAACTTTCGCATTCTTGTCAGATTTATTTTTCAACATTATGACAATATATTATGTCAAAATAAAAATAAAGCTCCCCACTCACGGTCTATCGATTGCTTCGGTCAAATTAGAAATTAATTTGTATTTGAAAGTAAATTGCTGACGACAAACTATTACACAAAATGATTAGTGTAAGACCTACCAGCTAGTTTTTGCGGTGGGGGTCAAAAGTGGGAACAAAATTTACGGGTATATATACGACTTTCATATAAAAAGTGTAGTAAGGTGGTCCTAGGATCTCAGACTATATTAAATTTTTATCCATACCGATTTACTTGTAATTACGAATCCAGTAAATGTTTAAATTGTAAGGACTAAATTGATCGATCGCTTGTGAGTGGGAGCTTTAAATCAAAAGCACTAAGGAGTATTTATATCAATTTTAAAGCAATTCGCTCCCAAACAACTTTCTTTCCCTTTTTATTCCCGTTAGGGGACGAATTTCAATAAACTATGATACACGAATTCCATCAATTCTGTTACATAATCTTTGTGCAAAATATGAAGTAGATTGGACCAAGGAATCACGTTGCCCCATACAAACTGTTTTCCCCCTTTTCACCCCCTTAGGAGTCGAATTTCGAAAAATCCCTTCTTATCGGATCCCTACGCATTACAAAGAGCAAGCCCTGCAAGTTTCAGGTCTCTACGATCAGCGGTTTAGGCTGTGCGTTGATCCGTCAGTCATTCAGGACAAAGGATTTTATATGTATAGATATAATATTTTCGTTTGTGATAAATTGGTGTCTCGGGTTTGATTGAGTCCGTGTTTGTGATTATTTTTTTAATACATATCACCATCTGTTATTTCTTTCAGTACTAGGTACTAGAGTTCTAGTACCTAGAACGGAAAGACCTCTAGTACCCAGGTATTATTTATTAAAATAATTATATTCTCATTTAATACTAACTAGTTTAAAATTGCGCTAATCTCACGTACGAAAAAATTTAAAACAGCCATAGCAACAAAACATTGTAAGCTCTATATTTTGCTAATGCAATCATAATAAAATTATTCGGATGACAGATCTCATTCGAGTGTAATATGCCTGAAGGTATCGACCCGGAGCGGCATATAACAGCCCACAGAAATAGCGCACCTTCGAAAAAAAGATTAAATCCTCTTTTTGTCATCGACTTTGAGGCTTATTCTGAACAGTTAATCTTTTCAAAAAGTCATTACCAATTTAACGATGTAAGTTATATCCAATCTTACGCCACGATCACAAAGAACTTGTACAATGATATCAAAGACATCCTCTTAATTTTTTCAATACATTGGCACAATACAGCCCACACCGTAGCCGCGTAGCAGCGAGATAAAAATACATTTTGGCGGGCTTTTTGACATGGCCGCGTAAACATCTTGTTAGTACGGACCAAATACGTACATTTATAAATATAAATAAGGCGTAGATATAATACTTTACAATACAATGGGGCTTAACAAATGTTTTGCGTCGGGCGTTGTCACTTTTTTCTATGTAAATTGCGTGCGTAATTTGTGATCGTACCTTTGTCGCCCGCTCTCTTTTTACCCGGCTGACATCTGAAAGGCTGGACTCGGAGATAGTTATATCGAATGGTTGTTCTTATTTTAAATTATTCTTTGTATATAACTTATTTTTATACTATATATACATAATCAATGCATAATTAACTGATGTTCATGAGATAAGGTACGTCTGTTCTACAGTATAATACTAATAAAACATTCAAACTACGGCATATCAAAACAAATCTCATTACTTAAAATTAAAAGTAATATTTTTACTAAACAAACTAATTTCTACTTGCTACATCAATCCAAATTATTATAAGAGAACATTGATGATTATTAAAGATTAAATAGCGCTAATAGGTAGTTTTATAGCCACTTCTTTCAATTATTAAAAAAATATATAATGTCTTATCTTGTATTTCTCCTTCATTTTAGATAATTTTCAAAGTCAATTTCTAATAAGTACAATTGTTTTTCTCATTATACAGACAATTAGGTAAGAAAATAGTAGGTTTGAATAACAAACATGATTAAAACTTCATCCGCATCAACTCACAAGTAACAAGCTCAAGAGTGACAAGTATAACAGCAACAAGGCCGACGACACACAATGAGAACTCCATGTTACAGGCAAAAGCGATTTATACGCTGTAAAATATATAATATTATGTATTACTAGCTGGTGCTACGGTTCGTTTAACGTGGAACTATTATTGGAAACGGAAACCTATTTTTTTATTTATTAACCCCAGCTATCCATAACATCAGCTATCTATCAGTGAAAGTCCGGTTAAAATCGGCGCAGCCGTTTCAGATATTAGCTGGAACAAACAGGCAAATAGATGGACAGACATTATTTATTTGAAATTTTTGGTGTAGGTTACCGTACAAAATATAGATGTCACCGTAAAATTGTAAAACCGTAGATTGTAATATTACTAGAGATATTATAATATGTCGACAGATTGTCAAATAAAAATTTCTCCTTACAATAATTGTAAGCATTATTTTTCGTTATAATTATTATTATGATGAAAAAGCAAACAAATATGGCGGCACGGGGCACATACCTTAACCAATCGGCACGGTAAATATTACAATATAACAAAAAATAATGTGTAAAATTGTAAAAAGAATTTTTCATTTGGCAATATGTCGATATTTTATAATCTCTCTAGTAATATTACAATCTAACGGTTTCTACAATTTTACGGTGACATATACATTATATTTTCATATGCATTAAGTGCAAACTGCAAAGCTGCTAATTTGAAATTACAAACAGACTTTTCAATTTTATCAGCCAATGAAAGTCCGATCAAAATCGGTCAGTCGGTTTCAGAGATTGCCCGGAACAGACAGGCGAAAATTTTTAAAATTGTTTTTTGGTGTAGCCAAAAGGTAAAACTTGGCCTTCCTCGTGACTTAAGCCAAACACAATTTTCACTGTAGAACATTGAGTAAAAATAAAATGTTTTCTAAGAAATATATTACACTTTAATACTTACTTAAATAGAAATCAGTTCTTAACTTGTCACAATTTACGCGAACATGCTAACGATTCTCCTTTATATAAATTATATTCAGCGAATCAATTACATTTTGAACGCTGCTGAGTAGCTAATTCACTATTAGGTATATTGCTTACAAACAAGTGACAAACCTTTTCAAGAGAAACATAAATCCATACATTATTACATACTTTCGCGTTTATTATAAAATATATTGTATACTTAAAGCAAAGATTAGCTGTTACGTTTACAAAAATAGACTAAGAAGTTTTTAATAGCATCTAACATTTTCCGCAATATTTCTATTTTTTTTTATTATTTTTTTTCATTCATTCATTCAACATTCAATATCAACTCATAAATCCTACTACTATCATATATCAAAAGTTTGTGAGGGTGGATGCATGGATAGATGGACGGATGGGTAGTAGATGTTTGTTACTCTTTCGTACAAAAACTACTGAACGGATTTTGATGAAATTTGGTATGGTATTCTCGAAATAGTATTCCTGAGGGATATTGTATTTACGCGGGTGGAGCCTTCGAAAAGAGCTAGTCATTAATAATTACTAAAATCAGTTGAACTAAAATATTAATTCCACATTTTAACAATTTTTAATTTAAATCTATTTATGCAGAAATACCTATAAATTGAATATTGTTCTATGTCTAAAAGAGAACTACCTACTTACTTATTTATATAATATGTGATTTTTTCTTAAATCTATTTATTTGTTTTATGTGTGACTTAAACTTTAGAAGTTAAATTAATTAAAGTCTTAAAATATCTAACTAAAAGACTGCTGTTTGCCAAATATAAAACAGAATATAACACAATCATTGTTGTTTTGGATAAGGGAAATGAACAAACCCGATGAATAGATTTTGAATTATAAAATAATAATAAATAAGGATTAAAAATAAAACCATTACAAGCCAACCCCTTTGTAAGACTATAAAATCATCCCCTCGGATGTTGCAAAAACTTAGTAATCGGTACAACCAAAACCGCTAAGCGTGGTGACGAATAAATTAAGCCTTTATGATCTAAAACAATTAGGCCTCTGCTACGGATTGAGCTCTGAGCGGCGCGGCAGCGGGCAGTAATCGCGGCAACGCGCGCAGTCGGGCCGCGGGCGCCATTATAGTCCTCGTCCAGAAAGGCGAATTATAGTGCGATTCAAATGTTAACAGGATCGAGTCGGCGCCATATTGTTTTGAATTTAGACTGTTTTAATAGTTAAATGTATGTTTAGATAATTGATTACTATTTAACGTTTTTATTTAAATAATGCAATGAATAAATGCGATGCAAGACTATTAATAATGATATGCACATAAGTATTTTGAAAATCGCACTTTTCAAGTGATATTTGACAGAAAAAGGTCGTTGACGTTCTTATTCTCATTTGAAACGCGTTATACGCGCGTAAACCTACGTGCGTAGAGCTTCAAGACAATATGTCTGGCGGCCTACATGTGATGGACGATATCCGCGTTAGTAAAAAAATACGCGCTTAACTTCTGGACGCAAAATATTGGGGCCTAGTGCCTCTACACGCGCGACGGCCTTACGTGCGTATGATTACTAGCTTTCCATACGTGTGAAGTGGGGATGATTTTTTTTTATTCTAGGGTCATCGTGTGGAATATCGTTGAATAGGTCTTTGAAAATAAAGGTAAGGTTGAAGCATTCATGACTTTTTTACGTCGACCATTATCGAGTAATCGAACTCCAAAGTTAAACTATTAGAGATATAAAACTTGTAAGTTTCCATGCTGATAGATCATGCTAAAAACTATTTTGGAAAATTATTTGATACGAAATCGGGCAGTAACTTTTGAAGTAATTTTAAAAAACCTATTACGCGTTGATAGTTACGGAATCCTTCTTAGATATGTCCTGGTATGCTCTTGATTAGGTTCATTTAAATTTGTTTGCATAAAAAAATGATAAAATGGGAAATATTGGCTGTGTTCGGCGGAAAAAATCGCTTGTTAGCGCTGCAAGAAAAGAAACTGATTATCGGCCAGGACACGTTTACTAAATTCAATACCGCTAACAACATCCGCCATTTTCCTTTTTTAACACTAAGTTCACTGTTTTGCTTATGCTTTTTTCTTAGTTTTTTTTCCGCCGAACACAGCCAATCTTTTGCATCAATGTTTAAAACAAAACACTCTTGACACTAATTTGGAATTTTACCGCGCTATAACGCGTTTACGTTATATTGAGGAGCGCCCTCTAAGATTAACTTTGCGTAATATTCCTAATATAAAGTACTCATAACTTTGTAGTTCAGAAGTGGCAGCAGAAATTATGGTAATAGGTGGTAATAGTAGGCTTTTAGGTATACGGCATTCGTGTCTTGAAATTTCGTCGCAAGCTTTAAAATGTGTTAAACGTAAGTATATTTATCTATGTTTAGTAGATAATAATAATTTGAAATAAAAGCTCTTGGCAACATTTTACCTACCTACATAAAAATATATCGTGTACCAACTTAATAAAAAAACACACCATCTGAATAAAGCTTTAATTTAAGGGTTGTAACACACAATAATCCGATTTGAGTCTATTATTTGAAAATCAGTTTTTATTTTATTTTTAATTTTTCCATGAAGGTTTTTTTTATTAAATAGCTTTAAGATTCCCTGGCCTTATGTACTATCGAATAAGTTGCCGTTCGGCCAGGCATAAGTTTTAGGTTTTAGGCATCCCAGTGCACAGGAGAATGTTTAGAAACTGGTTGAGCAGGAACTTTGCCGATATTGTCCCTGGGATATTTCCACTTCGCAAACAGGGCCTCTAGTCAAGATGCATTCGATAATTTCGACAGCGAACTTCGAAATCCAAAATGTATGGGATTTGACATAAGCCATCGATAAGTGACATGTCGCTTACGATTCGTTATGTCAAATCCCATACATTTTTGATTTCGAAGTTCGCCGTCAAAATTATCGATTACATCTTGACTAAAAGGCCAGTTCTTTTCGGTCATTATTGCAAGCCCCGTCATTGCAACTGGTTTTACTTATTCACATGATGATTACGACAGACAGACAAAGTAAAATGTATGTTATGGACATTGATTGCCGTGATTATATTATATTGGTCAGTTTGCGGTTGACAGCTGGTGACCATTTGCTACCATTGATACACAAGATACAAAATTGCCGGAAACAAATATAATATGTAACCAAAAAATATATTGTACAAAAATGTGGAAGTTTTATTGAATATTCTAAAATAATTTAAGTATAAAAGTGTAAAGCAAAGATTTAAATTTTTCTTACACTTGTATGACTTATATTTTTTAGGAATGAACAATACGGCTTTATTTCATAATAAAATCTTTAAAAACAGAGACGGCGAAGATACTATAGTATTTTGTGTTAAGATCAAATATAGCTTGCTATACAGTATATTGTATGAACTATCACAGATGGCTAAGATACAATATATTTTCTCTCAGCGAAACAAAGGCATCTTAAGATAAAATAAAAATATTATAGTATCTTCACCGTCTACGACGCCCTCAGGCAGGGACTATATAATCCGGACTCCGGCAGGCCCGGGTAAATTCAGAGAACTGACAATAGGGCTCTTGGATATCGCTAGTGGCGCGGCGCGTGGCAGTTTCAGGCAACATCCGGTCGTCTAAGTGCGATCAGCTGTAGCCTGAACAGTTTACGTTATTCCATCAGTTGAAAACGTTTAAAATTCCTCTCAAAAAAAAAATGGGTGGTACGAGGTACTGTTGTGTTGTGGGATGTAAAAATTCCCAATATATACTTCTATACTGATATATTACTAATATAATAAAGAGGAAAAGGAATTTGTTTGTTTCTTTGTTTGCATTATTTAATGCAATGCTCCGAAATTAGTGAACCGATTTTGATGAAATTTGGCACAAATGTAGAGTAGACAACGGGGAAGGACATATGCTACTTTTTATCGCGAAAAAATGTACGGTTTCTGAGAAATCAACTTTTGTTGATTTCTCAGAAACCGCAGAAACAACATCTAGTTTTAAATAAACTTTCAATGATTTTGTATAATTATAGGATTAAATGAAACTCTCCCAAGGAAGCTGGCAGTTCAAGCATTGCTTGTGAAACTGATGCGTGAAAGAAGAGAGTGCAGAAGGAAATACTTTCTGGAGTTGGAATAACTATAGGAATTAAGGTTCGATGCAGGCAAACATTTACATTGGGAAGCCTGAAAAAAAACGAATTATAGTCAAAGGGTTGAAAACCGTCGCCACTAAGTCACGTGGTCCTAACCATATTGTACATTATCTCAAGATTCTCTGATATTGAATCTGACAAAACTATGTTGCAGTTAGGTGTAGTTTCTCTAATTTTTTATAATGTTTTGCTCGATCTGATTAGCGTCAAAACAGACGGTCAACCAGCTTACTTACCGGCCGGCGTTATAATTCTATGACTACCGGGTATTAAATACATATTCTGGTATGTGGTATTACTTTTCCACGGATAATTCGTGCTCCACCATCATGGATTTCGAACACCTCCTGAACATGATGGCTTTGGAATAGTTTGTGACCTATAATTTTTAATTAGTTGAACATCCTGTTATTATTAGTAATACGATGATCGTGTGCGGTCCCGCTTACGAATTTTTAGATGCCGTTTGTACTCGTATGTATATACTACTAAGATGTGCATACACCAATGTTAAAGATTTTAGTTGTTATGTAGAACACTTTTTTTTTCTTACGATAAAGGGTATCAAAAAAGCCCCTACCTAGGGCACAAAGGACCGTTACACATTTATTCTTATACCAATGCAATAGCCGTCTTCGCGCTATAAAGGAAAATGACACATGTCGTTTTTTTCTGCAATAAGGAGTGGTCAGTGTTTCCTGTGTACAACCGTGTAAAACCCATTGTCCGATAATTTGTTTGGGCACGTGTTCAGAAAGTAAACAAGTGTTGCCATATTGTGTATCTAACACATTGTTTAATTGCATTGGTTTAAGTAAAGCAAGGAAAATCCAAAGTTGTGGTGGGTCGCTCCGGTACCTCTGGTTATTAAAGAAGCATGCTGAGGCAAAAAGTGTCTACAGTTAAATGGCCCATTGCCATGGCCCAACTTTTGACATTTTAGGGGGCCATTTTGACATTTTATGTATGGTGAAAACCAAGATGGCGTAACTTTTTATTGTATGAAGATTTGTTCTGCCTAATGTACGTCATAGCCTATCTTGAGTTTTAAAATCTTTGTTCTAAGCAGTAAGCACTAAAATATAACAGAGGCTCTACTAGACTACATAATATCTAAGAGGTAGAGCAACTTTGGTTTGTAGTATATATACGTGGTATTGAAGAAGATAGTTATTATATAAAATATACATGCACATATAAACGAAAATGCAAGACAATAAAAATTCCCTCTTTCTCAATCGGCTATGTAATTAGTCTTCATTAAAGCGTAGAGGTATTTAAACAAGTGAGGCGATAATGAAAATGTTTGTAATCGTTATTTTCCATACATCGACGAATTAACGACTTGTTTCAGTGATTAAAGCGAGAAACCTATGAAAAACATTAATAACATCGGATAACATGGACATCTATAAACACGGTAATGTAATTAAAACGCAATAATTATCTACACTTAATTCCATCGACAGACCAAACCCAAAGTGATAATTGACTGTCAAGAATCGAAAGAAAATAATATACACCTACCTAAGTGTTAAAACAACCTTGAAGTAAACAGCAAAACTTGAATCTTGATCAATTAAGCAATTTGAATTCAAGTTATGTTTCGCTATATTTAATAGTTGATCTCGATGACTTAATGTCGACGTTACACCGACATTAGCCGGCTCAACCTCTGCGCCAGATGGCCAATTTGTTTTCTGACCGTGACCTAAATGTGTGGTACCGTGACTGTCAATATTGCATTATTCTTCTTTTTCACAAACACCACAAACATGAATTGCTTTTGTCGCGTCAGTACGCGTTCAGGATTTACAATCGTTGAAATTCTCCGCTTAATAAATTACCTGTTTAAATATCGAACACAATTGCGAAAGTTTCCTGGCGGCAAACTAAAAAAGTATCCAACTGTGCCCAAAAAAAGTAACATAGAGCCCAAATCCACTTTTACGTTGCGGTGCATATGTGCGGTGTTTGCAAAGCGATGCCTCCAGCGTGGAACGTTCGTATTTTGAAAATATTTTGACATTAATGGTCGTCTTTGTGAGTGGCCAGTGATGTTAGGTGACGTATTGTTTTTTTATGTTCAAAGCTTAGCGCAAAGGCGTTTGGCCGTTAACTAGGTTCACAATACGGAACACGATTTTTGTAATACGAGTAAAACTTATTGTGCGGCCGAATTGAATTAACTTTTATAATAGAAGTAATTTAATCATAGTTTTTTTTTTAGAATCATGTAAAGTTATTCGATTCGTATCAGACTAAAGCTAATGTTTAATTTTGTGAGTAGGAAAAAATGTTTTTTTCCATTGATGCCCACTTATGATGATTGATGCTACGGCACCTGAATAACGAATTGAAATATAAAAATTGTAATGTTTTATTCATTTAAATTTGAAATCGAAGTGATGCAATTGTAACCGAAAAGAAAAGAATACACTTGAAAAAATAAATAAAATATTAGACAGTGACATACGTGACGATTTCATAACATATAAATATTAATCAAAACGTTTTGGTCGTCAGCAAGGGTCCACATTTCAAAGATAAAACATGATTCAAAAATATTAAACAATACTTACATAATATATTCAAAGTTTTCACACGCTTCCAAGAAATACCGTCTGTTTTTTATCAGGGCTTAGAGAATTTTAAAAAGTCAAATGTCTATTTTGAATTTCGAATGTCGTTTAGGCGCGAAAGCGGGACCGCACACGACGCAAATATGCGCGATCAGCGATTAAGCACGCGTCGGACGCGACAGTATTTTTGCCAATTACAATTTTACAATTATTATTAATACGATAAAAATTTAAGGGAATCGTGATGTGCGATCTTTTTTTGTTACAGTATAAAGATAAATTTTATTTATGTCATTAAAATCTGTTTCTTTATTGAGAAAGGCAAGTAAGTTTTAGTGAAATTCTACTATTCCGATTAATTATTAGCATAAGATCTTTTTATTTACTAACGCGAACGTAAGTAAATTTTTTCTAACGTATGTACCATTTCTATTACTTTTCTTAGCACGCGTTGAAGCCTAAACCGCTTGATAGATTTTAGCTTGAAAGGTGTTGATTTGTCTATAGTGAGTGTCATTAGGTATATTTAAATTAGAATCTAGGGAAATAAACAATAAAATAACAAAAGCAGTAGCTGATACACTTAAATAGTAGATTATTGAGTATCAGATATAGAGTACCTAAAATAAATTACTATTTCCTGTAAAAATATATATTTTGTAAAACATAATATTATGGAAGAAGCAACATACTTAGAGAAGTAACTACTACCTATAAAGGATTTACTTATTTGTCCCTTCGCCTTGCTATTTGCTAATTTGTCGTCAGCTTGTAGGTATCCCGCGGTTAAAGTGTAATTATGACTAAAAAAGTTATCGTAAGCAAATCAGATGTAATGAGTGTCATTATGGTTTTTCGCATGCAATTAGTAGAAATTCGTCTTAATTGTCCTTCAGAAGTCCCTGAGTTGGTGTAGTATGAGTTGTCAACTATGTTACTTATGTCTCCTGCGTTGTATAGCTGGTAGCTGCTAATACTTTTTATAGCTACGGAGCTGGTGGTATTTTTATTATTTAGGTATATGATTTCATCACATTTCTACGTCGTTGATGCCTTATTGAATAATACCTACATAACCGAATCCTTTTTTTTTAAAGACTTAAAAAAAGTACTTTTGTTCTGATTTTTTAAATAAGTAAATAAGTTCGAAATTTTGGGTAAAAACTATACTTATACGTATATATTTACGTTTTTATCATCAAATATATCTTATTAAATGTATTTTTAATACTCCATATTATAACATAAAGTAATTATATAATAAAAGACAATGAAAAGAAATTTATTTTTTAAATTAAATAAATATTTATATAAAAACTCCCTCTGCCAGATTTAATTCCACTATTTATAATATTTAACAGTTTTTTTTTAATTAAAATTTCGAACTTATTTATAAAAAAATCAAAGCTACCGCCTACCTCGGCTTGCCCCTATTTATAACCGACTTCCAAAAAAGAAGGCGGTTGTACTTTCGGCTGTATACATTATATTTTTTCTCTAGTTCACAGAGTTGCAGACTACATTAGATATATCTTAGTAACTATCAACGACGATGTTAGCATAATAATATGTCACCAGCTCCGGCAACGTGATATATCAAAATAGTTCTATTAATTGATTTGTCGTCGAAAGTTAGCAATTCTCTGGTAATGTCTACTTCATCCCACGTTGAAAACTTATTAAACTCTGAAATGGCTGTGTGAAAAATAAAGAAACAATCCATTATTTAGATATTGAATAAAATAATTTACCAAAACCGTTATCAATACAAAAGGTACAGTAAATCCTCAATCACAAATTTAGATTAAAGCAAGTATTTTTAAATAAAGAATAAAGATTAATTGCGGCATTTTGTCGAAATGTCATGCTGACATTAGAAATGGCGGGCCACGATAGGCTTAAATCTTTTATTTGATAACAGGCACAGGCATTAGGGTTGAAGGCAATCCTTATTTAAATGATTCTAATTCGCCTATTTCTATTCGAGTCACATATAGAGCGGAAGTATAAGTTTTTTTTTTATAATCGGCCTGTAATGCCACTTTACAACATCCGGTATGTTTTAGTGTTTCGGTTCACTGGCTCCTGTATTATAATGTAATTTATACTAATATTATAAAGCTGAAGAGTTTGTTTGTTTGTTTGAATGCGCTAATCTCAGGAACTACTGGTTCGAATTGAAAAAATATTTTTTGTTGGATAGTCCATTTATCGAGGAAGGCTTTAGGCTATATACCATCACGCTGCGACCAATAGGAGCGAAGAATCAGTGGAAAATGTTGCAAAAACGGGGAAAATGATTCATCATGAACGGTTCAAGTTACCTATAAAATATGACGCGGACGAAGTTGCGGGCAACAGCTAGTGAAATATATACCTAGTTCTTTACCTATGAAATTGCCGTTTTGTATGAAAAAAATTAAACGATTTTTTTTCATGTATTTTTTATTTGTATTAATCGAAGTAGGTAATCACCCATGCAATCAATACATCTTTGCCAACGCAGTGGCAGTTTATTGACGCCCTTCTTAATGAAATCAGCTGGACGAGAGGCAACAAATTCTTCAAAGGCATTTTGTACTGCCTCTCGGGTACTGATTTTTTCCCCGCCAAGAAGTTATCCAAATTCTGGAAAAAGTAGTAGTCTGTAGGCGCAAGGTCTGGTGAGTAGGGCGGATGACGGAGAGCTTCCAACCCCAGTTCTTGCAACTTGGAGACCGTCTGCTGGCAGTATGAGGTCGCGCGTTGTCGTTCAGGAGCAGTGGAGACGAGCGATTGACCAATGCTGGTTGGAGATATGCCTGCTTCTACATCATTGTGTTCAGTTCTTCACAGTACACAGCTTCAGTAATGCTCACCCTGTTTGGTAAAAAGCTGTGATGAATCACACCGGCGCTAGACCACCAAACAGTGACCATCACTTTTCTAGGGGTAAGTTTTTATTTAGGGCATTGTTTAGGTGCTGAACCAGAATCCAACCGACTTGCTGAGCGCTTGCGGTTATCAAACAGAATCCATTTTTCATCGAAGGTAACAATGCGGTTCAAAATTCCTTCATTTGTGTGTCTGTTGAGCAGTGCAAGGCACGTCTCGATGCGTACTTCGCGCTGGCGATCATTGAGTTCGTGGGGCACCCATTTGTCAATCTTTTTTACCTTGCCAATTTGACGCAAATGGACCAATATTGTTTTGACGCTAACGTCGAAAGCTGCTACTAATTCAGCCGTAGATTGTGTATCATTTGCTCCCACAATCGCCTTTAATTCGTCATTGTCGACCAAAGTCTTCGGACGACTGCGAGGTTCATTTTACAGGTCGAAATTTCCAGAACAGAAGCGAGAAAACCAATAACAGGTGGTGTGTTGGTTTGTAGTGTTAGCTCCGTAAACGTCGTTGATGTTGCGTGACGCTTGTGCCGCGTTGCTGCCACGACGTTACTCATATTCCATAATTACTCGAATTTTTAACGTATCCATGATGACGAAAAAGATTGAAATGCGATGAAAATGAAACACTAATCAATAAACAAATGACTACTTTTAGAAAAAGAATTCCATGTTTTTAAAATAAAATTAATTTGAAATTAGAATTCTTAGCCAAACATAAATTACCTATTTTGATTTGAAATGGCCAGTACTGCAGAACGGCAATTTTATAGGTAAAGACCTATTATATCTTATTACGTGTGGTTAAAACAAATTGAAACTTTAACTAGAGTAGCTTATAATTATATTCGTAGAGGTTGATTAATTCAATTACTATATTTATCTATGAGAGAGAACGTCTTACTACTATTATATTAGGTAATGTAAAATTTTGTGAGGTTGGATGGATATCAAGTGAAAAAAAAAAAACAAGTGAACGGATTTTAATGAAAAAAATTGGTATGATATTTCCAACAATACCATACCAAATTTCAAACCAATATTGTTGCACGAAGAAAAAAATCATATATAGCTTAAAAATGCGCAATTTCCCAGTGATAAGACCTAGCTAGATCGATTTTCTACCCACAAAACTCCCTGCGGCCTGCATACTAAATTTCATGGCAATACCTACTTGCAGCTCTTTTCGAGATGCCGATTATAATATATTATACAAGATTTTCTCGTTTAAAGTAGAAGATTAACATCCCAAAACGGTCATCGATTGTTCGATTTACGATTACAATAGATAAACAAAGTAGGTAGTAGGTAGGTACCTATGTTTTATTTCACCAATGTAACCTAGTTATTTTTTATTATGTATTCGCCTTGAATCGGTGGAAAGTTTCAATTTTAAATGTCGAATGCCCAAAAGTTGTTGCGACATTCAATGTATTTGTTAGTCCCATTTTTTTCTTCAAATTTAAATTGATCTCTACAAATACACAACAACACAGTAACTCTACATTTTATAATGTAACACTGTTCTTTTTTGGCATATTGATTTATCAATAAAAAATATAAAAAGATTACATTTCAGCGCAATATAAACTTGTACAAAATTGAAAATATATTCTAGATAAAAGATACTACGCGTGTGCAACGCATAGTATCTTTTATCATCCTGTAGTTTTCATTTGTAATTTATCATTTATTTACAAATATATTTTGATATTTATTATTATTGTAAATAAGCTTTATTAAGTACCTATTAAAATCGTAGATAGACCATACGGCATAGACGTATATATTATAGAAGAGGCGTGTTGAGGCAAAAAGCAAAGATTTCAAAACTCAAGTAGGCTATGACGTACATTTGACAGAACAAATTTGGTTTTCTCCATACTTCAAATGTCAGCCATATTGTTTTCACTGTACTTCAAATGTCGAAATGGCCCCAAAAATTCCAAAAGTGGGCCCATTTAACTGGAGTCACATTTTGCCTCAACATGCCTCGTCTATGGCAAATGGTGTCTCCAACTAAATGGCCCCACTTTTGAGATTTTTGGGGCCATTTTTACATTTGAAGTATGGTGAAAACCAAGATAGCGTAACTTTTTATTGTACAAAGATTTGTTCTGTCAAATATACGGCATAGCCTATCTTGAGTTTTGAAATCTTTGCCATACGATATCTAGGTATGTCATATGAATTAAAGTTGTCTTTGTAATTCAACCACATTATCAGATCTGAGGTTAACAGCTTATATTTTTTAAATCGCCGCCGCAAAAATCGACACAAAGAGCTTTCTTAGTCGGATAGGACTGATACTAACACACGACACGACTTTTTGTATTCAAAACTGATCATGAACTTTATCTAAAACCTAATTCAATGCAAACAAATCTTTCCTCTTTATGTTTATAATATTAGTAAAGATAATAGATATACATTATACTTAATATTATTATGTATAGTATGAATACGTAGATCAGGGAATTACTACTACATTTTTAAAGTAATACGATAGCAAAAAATAGGTACGCTCATTCAGGGTAACTTTGACAGTTTGTTCACAAAATTCTTTTCCATTGTTTTATGTGGGAAACAATTGGCGCTTAAAATTTAATAACAATTCGTGTACGTAACATACTTCGTAAACGAAATCTAAAAAAAGCAGCTGTTAAAAGAAGATAATATCAAAAACCTTTGTTTTTAACCGCGCGCAACATAATGGGTAAAAATCAGTGTAAACTTTAAAAAAAATCTCGTTAACTTTGCTGCTATCAAGGTATATAAAAACATAATGCAATGTAATAACTTTATGGTTTTTTTGACTTGTCTATGACCCCACTACATCAATATTTGATAAAAACATAAACTAATGTTATCCTGAAGCTGTAAAATAATTAAAAGTTAGTTTGTGTCAAAGTTACCCATTTATGGGTGGTAACTTTGACACACGACAGAATTGCCAGTTTTTAATATAATTAGTCATTTTTAAAGACGTTATAAAACTTTATAGCCGCTATCCCCAACCCGCGGCCCGCGGGCCGCATGCGGCCCGCGGGCCGCATGCGGCCCGCCAGGCCTTTATCTGCGGCCCGCGTGAAATCTGTAACTTAAAAATCAGCCAAGGAAAAGCCATTTTAGGAAAAAAAATAGACAAAAATTGTATCTTTTATGAAAACCCCTTTTATATTAATTTTTATTTTAAATTATATATTGGAGTAGAAATCAATTTAGTATCTTGTGAATATTTAAAGTATTGCCATCGACTAAAGAAAGGACAAAAAATCGCGTTTTGTTGTCATAAAAAGGACTTCTCCTTATATTATTTCTTTTATCTTGTTTTTTAGATATGATAATTATTATGTTGTTATAGCGGCATCAGAATTAAGACTTATGAAAATATCAGCTTTCTAGCTAAAGTGGTTCTTGAAATACAGCCTACGATGTAATAAGGATAGTATGCAGCGACAAGCCAGTTCTAGATAAAGTTGTGAAAAAGCGTTCACAATTCCAAAAATCTCACTGAGTGAACATAATTATTATAATACATATTTGTTATTTAATTTATTTTTTTTAGTTTGTGTCGTTATCTCATCTTAAATGTTTAGTTTCACTCTTTTAACTACCTTGTGTTTTTTTTTTCTATTATTAAATCGTTAAATTTAAACACCGTATTTTTTGTCCCTAAAAATTTTGGTTGCGGCCCGCGACACCAGGAGTACAACGGGTTTGTGGCCCGCGTAAAAAAAAGGTTGGGGACCACTGCTTTATAGCATGAAAACCAACCTGAGAGCACAGATTAACTAAACTCTTTTGACTAATTCTTAACATAGTAAAAGTTTGTTTAAAAAATATGTCGATGATGATTCAAAGTTACCCTGATTGACTGTATCTGTTGTGATTTTTTTTTTGGTATTTCACTAACACAATCTCAAATTCTCAAGCCATTTGCATTATCAACGTTACACGAAGAAAGAAGCTATTAAATATTTAATCAAATAAAAAACGCCCTATCTATGATACTTTAAAATCAATCCCGCTCAGAAAAAGGAACTACAATTGGGTCGTCTAGATACTTATCTAAGGGCTCCTAATGGCCCATTGTCTTCGCTCGGAATTTTGAATTTGGAGGACTTTTTCTTCCTCTTCTTTAATTGCGGCAATTTTTACGGATGTCACTTGACGCGTTAGGGCTTTTTACAAAACAAGACTGTTTGATTTCGTCCAGTTATACGATAAGATTGTTTTAATACGTTTTTATTGCGCCGTCACCAAGTGGCCAAGAACGGACTGCTTGAGTTACATTTTTGGAAGTGGTCCTGGGTACTAAAATAAAGAATTAAAGTATTAGGTACCTACATATTTTTATTTTATTGCAAAAAATGTTCAGGGCATATTTACGTTAGTAATATTCTTTGGCATAGTGTAGTGTAAGGCCACGTAATAACGGTATTTTTAACCAACTTCCAAAAAAGGAGGCGGTTTTACGTTTTGGTAGTATATATTTTTTGTATGTTCAACGATAATTCTGCCGTCTGTGGACCGATTTTACAAAATATTTATTTGATGTAAAGGGTATAATCCTAAGTTGGTCTCGTTACTTTTTCTGAAGTAGTCCAAGCATATGCTACCAAAAAGTATGATTTTGCTCCATGGTATACCCTGGATCCAAAAGTACAGAACAGAAGTCCTGACTCCTTATAGATACATGTTTGGGGATTTCGGCGTTGTTTAAAGAACTGCAAGCATATTCCACCATATCAATTAGAGTAATCATCATCGTCGCCACCACCATCACACCATACATCATCACATTTTGATGATATAAATGATACTTCACATAGTATTTTACCACAACACGGAGATCTTTGAACATTACTCTGTCGTTTATGGACCTATTTGTAAAATTATTATGTTGTTGTAAATGGTATGATTTTAGTAACTAAAGTGGAAACTTGATCCATGAGGAATCGAAGGAACTCCTCGAAATTTATATGGACACATGTAATGATTTAGACTTTTCCTGAAATAACACAAGCATATTATACCAAAAAAAATAAGATTTTGCACTAAGATATACCTACTCTGGATCCAAAAGCAATGAATAGAACTCCTTATCTTTAAAGATACGCGTTTGGAAATTTCGGTATTATTCAAAGAACTGCAAGCATATGTCACTATGTAACTTACATTAATAATCATCATCATCTTATTTACAATACCTAATGGAAGCCTGGCGCGTATTCAATAATAATAATACATTCGATCATTCATTTTAAAATAATAATTTTTAATCGTTCTTAAAATATTTGAATAATAATTTAATAAATGACACTGAAAAGGGTAAAATATTTATTTTTAAACAAAAAAAATAAACCGATTTCCAAATTGAGTAGATAAAAAGTTAAAATTAAGACTAATTTAAAAGAGGACTTATTTAGAAAATAAGTTTTATTTCATATCTACTTTTTTGTGTATTTTTACTTTGGAAGTCGGTTTAATTTGAGATTTATCTAAGGCAAATACGAAACTACATGCCGACGCTCAAGCAGTTAAGAAGCTAGAACAAACCTGCGACCTTCTTGATACCTCCTAGAGCTCATTACTTCTATACCCGGCACTTTGATTTGCCTTTTGGTGACATTAAATTTAAGTAATTTTAAGTGAACTCATTGGCGACCATTTCATTGAACTGTCAATTCTGCGTTTTTTTTTTAAGGATTTTAGACCATGTCCGTTCTTTTTAAGGGAAATGAAGCCTGCCAACGTCCACTATGGGCTGGCGTGCAAGATAGGATAATACTCAAAGAATAATACGTATCTTCATTGTCAGCCGAAAACTGGAATTAATGGCTGTTCCGTAGAAAAAGGCGCATGTAAGCGCTTGTGCTTTGGCGATTGCTAAGTGGTAAGCGGTGTCAATGCTAAATTATATTTTCCTCTAGGACACGTTATCCTCTAAAAAACACTACTAATTTCAAAATAAATAAGCAAAAACGCGGATTATATCAGCGCTACTGAAATTAGTAAACGTGTGCAGGCCGACAACTGTCGTTTTCTTTTTAGAGCTAATAAGAGCTAAAAAGCGCCATTCCGCGAAACACAGCCATAAATAAATTATGTGAAGTTATAGGTAATTCGGCCATGGAGGTTAGAGAAAAGGAGACCGATCGCTGTAGCAAATAATGTCCCAGAAATATGGACAAAATAAGTGAGGCGCTGTGATCGCTAAGTTGTCTCAATAAAAGCGGGCCACCAATGCCGCGAAGAAAATTATACCTACTACTTACTGACGGCAGCACGGCTGGTGGCTGAAAAATGAATTATAAACTCTACAAATTTTCAGGGACAGGTGGGCAATGCTTTAGCATGTAGCATCGGTCTCCTTTTCTCTAACCTCCATGAATTCGGCTATGACAGCGACATCCTGTGAATCAGAGGGCTCTTCAGAGCTTTTCAGTATTCGGATATTTCAGTATTCCATATAGATAATAATTAGCGTAGGTACATACATACTTAGTATACCTACCTACTCGAAATATTTTAGAGAGACCCGCGCCCCAGAAATGGAACCACTTAGAACATTATTCCAATGCTCACATTGTATCAAGCTACAGTAAAAACATTAAAAAATATGGTACCTTTTAAGTTTCTGTGTGTCCATGAGAGCAATTTTACGAGGACATAGACAAAAGCTCAGCTGTTGACGTAAACAAATTGGCGCGCAGGTACGGACATAAAAAGTGACAGGTTGTTTTTTTTACATCATTGTTGCAATACGCCGACGACAATGCGCATACGACCGTGCGTGACAGTGCGCCCACAGTCACAACAAACATTTGGCTTTTTGTGTAATTACACGCCGATGTGATGCTGCAAATTCTATTGATGACCAGGAACTAAATTGCTTTTGGTTTTAACTCGGCGCAGGATCTATAGGACTCGGTTAGACGAGGCGAGTGACCGCCGCGTGGACTGCTCCTTTAACACGACAAAAATAAAACATGACGTCTGGGCCTAAAAGAAAACGGCATAAAAAGTTAGTTCTAGACCAGTAGCATGGAGTTCCTATAACTCCATTCATATCGGCTTCACCCACCACTTACCTTTTGATGACTCTCATCCATTTCCCTACCTATTATATTATAGCCTAGGGCTTCCCTATGAAGGAGAAACAGCCTTCGCTTTTGTTCTAGACTCATTATGATTTTCACAATCACAAAATTCTTGGTAGTACGGAGTACCCAAAGATTTCAAAACTCGTAGCACCATAGAACAATAATCCATACTAATATTATAAATGGGAAAGTGTGTGTGTCTGTTTGCCCGTCTTTCACGCCAAAAATATTAATTATGGTACATAAAATAATAACAAACATAACATCTTTGTCTGTATTCTTAATTTCTCTATACTAAACACCACTAGATTCTGAGGAAACTAATTTTAAAAAGACCCTTTTATTTTTCTAAAACCAAAAAAACATAATAATGATCTTCAAACTGCTTCACCTATCTCTTTTTAACATGAGTTAGTTGATATAATGCTTTCCTTGTTGCACTACCAAAATGGTGGAAGCAATAATACTAGATCCAACATAATATGGCCTTGGAACATAAAATAAATAAATAAGATCTGGGGTCAAACAGGGCCGGTCGCTAGATCACATCAGAAACATGTAATTTACTGGCCCAGCGTAAAATAATAATTAACTTTAGTTTTCGGTTCTGTCAAAGGGATTTAGGGTGACCATATTAAGGTACTTTATTTAAAAATACTGTCTAATTTTTAGCTAGATCATTGAGCAATTCAATCATTATTAGCTGTACAGCTTTGTTATATCTAAATTCTAATTAAAAGCTTAGAATATTGACCGATTGAGTTTTTTCCGCAATATAGGTATCTAACTAACTCGAATTTTTACAAAAATAAAAGATATGTAGAATATAGATATTCTTATTTATAAAATACTAGATATTGCCCGCAACGTTTCGCGGAAATCGTACATTTTCCGCGATAAAACTAGCCTACGTGGTCTACTCTACATCTTTGCCAAATTTCATCAAAATGCCAGTAATTTTCAAACAAAGAAACAAACTTTTCCTCTTTATTATATTAGTATAGATATAGATTACACGTTGTATACAAAAATCCTATTAATATTATGTATAAATGTGAAAGTTTGGATGGATGGATGTTTGTAACTCTTTCACGCAAAAATTAATGAACGGATTTTATTTAAATATGTTATACTAGTAATTTAAGCTCTGGATTAATACATAGGATTTTATCTCGAAAAAGTATAGTGTTCCATGGGATACTGTATTTACGCAGGGGGAGCCGCGGGCAAAACCTAGTATAATATATATGATAATTTTCTGTTTACTTCAAAATGTTCACGTAAAAATAAGTTATACTAAGTACCGAGTTGAAATTACACGGATTCAAAAGACACAGATTATAAACCACTAAAACTCCATGAACTTAAGTATTATACTTACTTAACAATCGGTTATCCTTTTAACCGACGAGTACGCTGTAATTTGTGTTTACATTACGTTTACAAAGAGTGACCTACTTGTAAAGAATCGGTTTGAAAGAATGATGAAAGCTTGGGTTATTTTTTTGTTTTTTTTTTTGTGGTAAAGAAACCCTTAAAATTGTAAAAAAAACACCATGTACAGATAATATATTCCGTATAGGTTACTTCCGTATGCTGGATTCATGAGCAGAGGGGAAGCTAGAGGAGGTTCATCTACAGTAAGTGTAATGTAATATTGTCTAAGCCAATTAGGCTCTAGAAATCTAAGTCCTTCCACAAAAATCTATATAATTACACGCTAGTCCATCAGCTCTAGCCTCCTCAACCCCTGGATCCCTGCTTGCCAATCCAAACTGCTTGCCTAGCGCGCGCGGGCATCATAACATAGATCTTCTATAAAGTTTATAATAGAAGGTCCACGAAATCTTATAAAGGCTCTATATTTGTAAACTAGATGTTGCTTCGCGACTTCGTGGGGATCCAAAGGAAATAACGAGAGAAACGTATATTTTAGCGCAATAAAAAGCAGCCTATGTCCTTCCCCGTGGCCTACTCTATATTTGTGCCAATTTTAATCCAAATCGACTCAGTAGTTTCGGAGCTTATTCAATTCTAACAAACAAATCTTTCCTCTTTATTAAATTAGTATAGATTACCTAGGTCCATGAGGATTCACACATATGACATGACACTTGGTCTCTATTTTAATAAAAGTTATGGCCACCCTATCCACAAAACAGCCGCCATGCTGGATTACATAATACTAGCGGGATGACTTCATATAATCTATGGCTCTATGACTCTATACGTTTTCCAAATTACCTCGCCCTGGAAGGGCATCATTAGGGCCACAAGATGGCGGGGATTTTTTATTATATTCTTATTTCTTGTTGGTAGTTTTTATACTCGTAGATATATATTTGCATTTCAATTTTTATTTAAACTCGACTCTTAGATAGTGCCCGCAACTTCGTTTGCGTGGAACTATCGATGGAAACGGGACCCTAATTTTTTTTTAAACGGAACCCCTTAGGATTAAAACCCCTTAAGATTAAAGTTAAGTTACTCCTTATAATATCAGCTATCTACCAATGGAAGTCCGGTCAAAATCGGTACGGCCGTTTCAGAGACTAGCCGAAACAAACAGACAGATAGACGGACAAAAATAATAAAAAAATGCTGTTTTGGTGTAGGTAGTAGGTGGGTACAGTAAACACTATCATACTAAGCATTTAGTGCAAAGTTGTTAATTTGAAATCACAAACAGACACTTCAATTTTATTTATTTGTGTAATGTGTAGATAATATGGGATAAGTAGTTATCAACTATGATAAACAAACACTAAAGACACAAACTCGGAAAATATTTTCGTAAAATACTATTTTACGAGCAAAAGAGATAGCCTGTTGTTTTTTTAAGATGCGATACACAAGCTTGCTATCTACACACTAAACCATTTTATCGCACTGTATCTATTGCATAGAAAACGGTTCTATTCAACCGCTTAAAGTTGCAAATAAAAAGTAGAAAAATTAATATATCACCCGGACCACCCATGTATAAACAGGCCGACTTACCTTTTCAAAATTACCTTTTCAAAAAACGTAAAGATACCGCCCATAATAAATTATAGTAGGAGACGGCGTGTTGTCAAAACACGCGACAATCGACGGCGACTGTTGCCGAGATTTACAACCCTGACGGACACATATCACACGAACAATTAGTGAATACACACAAAAGATATAATGCCTAATGTTGGTCATATTTTGTGCTAATGCCTTTGATATAGATCGAGAAAATCTACTTACCTGTTAAACCATCATTTTCCTGCCTACTATACCTGCTGTATTATAGTTTTGTAAATAAAATATTATTAAATAATCTAAGTATGTTTACTGAAATTTAATGGATATTAAGAATTGTTCTTATTAGGGAGTCTTTTTTAGGGTTTAGGTTTTGGGGTTGAAAATCGATCTAGCTAGGTCTAGTTTCGAATTTTTTGAGTTTTTTACATTAATTTTTTTCTTTCGTTGAATAATAAAAAATTAGTTATTTCGCTCTTTGTTTATTAAAGCGCGTGTCTGTTGCGTTTGGGTAGGACTTTTTGCGTTGTTGGCAAAGTGTTGTCTCGGGATCGAGTCTTGGTCTGTTTATTATTATTGTGATATTTTTAATACCTTTATCCATCTGTTATTATTTTTCTTAAATACCTACTAGGTGGTAGTAACCACCACGAACTCCGAGCAAAGCTCAGTATCTTAGTTACATAAAGTATTTTAATATCTAATCATAACTAATACTTATTTTATTTATTTATGATGTTTTAACACTTTAAACAAATTTATTAATATTTTATTTTCTATACTTCATAAGAAATAATAATAAGAAGCGACCACTCTTCTCTCTCAAAATGTATAGTCAATCCATACAACTCATGTCTCGTTAAAATAATCCACAGTCGCATACGTCCTCATAATCATTAGCATATAGTATGTAATTTGTAACGTAATTTAGTTAAGCCGCTACTGTTGCGATTCCCTGAATCTGTCATTACGACGTGGTCATGCAGATTGTGGCCAGTGACCACAGGAAGACACATGGTCGCTGTGGTCACGACGAAAAAACAAATTACGATATTTGTTTAGTATATAATTTCTCGTAATAACATACGGTCAAGTAACCGAAAAAGAAAGGCCCCTACAGATGGCTGGGTCTTGGTGGTGGGCCGGTGGTGGAAGAGTGAAACTTAAAAGAACAATTTTCCATTTTTTTGGTAAAAGATGGCCCCGCGCGAGTTTCTTACGCCGGTTCTTCTCGCCGGGTTAGTTCCCGAACCGGTGGTAGGCATCGTGTATATCGACGAAATAATCAAAAAGAGTATGATAATACCAACTGAAATAATTTATGATTTGATTTGATTTTGAAATCGTCGTCGAACTATTGAAAGACAAAGATAGCAAAAATAAAAATTGGTACTTAGTCGCGTATTTTTTTTATACCTGCGTACAACTCTACTTTCCTACTAAGATATAATATAAATATCCGCCCTAACAAATTTGTAGCTACCTAAGTTAGGAAGATTTGTACTTTTTTTAAAGTATTCATCTGAGTTAAAAAAGTACGACTAAAAATTGAATTCTATTAAAAAGTGAATACGTTATGCGGTATTAATTCTTATTAGTACCATTGGGTACTAATAAGAATGAATTAAAAAAGAAATACTACGTAGGTATTGACCTACCTACACCTATCTCTAAATTCTCCATTTTCAAAAATCTTTATTACCTCGATTATGAATCGGCGGAACAAACTCAGATGACACAAAAGTTACTTTGTAACCGAATGTTAGTACACTAGTTAGTACGCGTAAATACGCGAGTCCGTGCAAAATTACGGCCACGGAAATATAACTAACCACATTATCGTCGAGGAGCGCAATTTGTTTTAAAAATATGAAGTATTATGTTATTTGCACAGTCAACAGTGGCCACTGATTTTCCGCCGCGCGCCGTGAGCCCTCTGAGAAACGTGTAATTTTAACTTCAAATAATACAGTTTGAAGTATTTCACTGATTGACATCCACAGTGACAAGAAATGATGAGTGCGCTAGTCAACGGCTCGAACTCAGTGCGGCGCGCGAGTAAAGTGCTTGTAATTTCATATAACATCGGGGGAAAAGGATATACCCATAAAATAGTAATCTATCATTAGAAGAAAAGCTATAGTGCACATATTTATACTGCTTTGTAAAGTATTTTAGTAAAGGCGTCCTAAAATTAGGCAAATTGGTGTTTTATGAAAAAACTACACATATAGGGTAAAAGCCGGATAGTTACCTTAGTTGGATACTTGCCTCAGTTCTGAATTCGCTATGTTAGGAATTAAGTAGGTATCTGATTACGATTGGAAGAACTTCCTTGAAGACATTAATTCCATAAAAAAATATTATTTTAGGCGCACCCTATGTGAGCAAAAATCTTTCACGATGAGACTTGGACAGACGTTATAATTATACTGGCAAGTCAATTCTACTTAATATTTTTATTAGCGTAGGGAGGTCCAGTATTTTTTTGGTAACTTTGTATGCATTAGAGGTTAAGTTGCTATGTTTCTTACTTTCTACTGTAGAAAACCTTTATTTATTTTATAAACAGTAAAGGCAAGTATCCGTATCAAAAAGCATAGTTGCCCTTATCTTTTCAGAGGATAGTCGCCCCTAGAGCTGCTCTAGGAGCAACTATCCACACCTAAATAAACTTATACATTCTAAAACAAGTAAGGAATAATAATTATTTGTTTTTCAAACATTGGCAGTGATCATAACTATAAAAATATAGTTTTAACTAAAATAATATTCGGTTGTTTAAACAAGTAAAGACAAATTTATTTTATTGTTTGTTTAAAATAAAATATAGTAATCATAACTATAAAATATGGTTCTGATTAAAAATAAATATTCGATTGTTTAATTTTCTAATTACACGGTAAAAAACAAACGAATAGGATACATGACCAACGTTAGGCAACTATCCCCCGATGCATTTGTAACTAGGGATGGGCGTTGAATGAACGAACAGTTTTATTAAACTGTTTATTTGTCATGAACGGGTAAACTAGTTTAGCGTCTACTGATAAACTAGTCTATGCGTGAACGGTTGCCATATGCCGGAACGGTGCGTGCGACAGAGACCGTTCGTCGCGACGCGACGACACGATCGACGGACGGGCGCGGGGCACGACGACTCGGTACAAGCAATACGTCTATCTCTGTTCTTTACAGTAATAAACCTGCCTGCCTGCCAGTCCTAAGCTTGGAAAAAGTATGAAGGGAAGTTCATTTCCACCGCTCACAGATTAAACCGTCTCGTCGTTCGTCGTCATCACTAGTCGCGTCGATCAGCAAACGACAACAAGTTTGTCAAAACGGTTAATGCAGAAAGTCGTTCATTCAACAAAACTACTTTGTTTGTCATAGTTTATTGCACAGTTCAGTATTCGTCGAACACGTAAACTAGTCGAAAAAAAAAACTAGTTTACGATGAACGATAAACGGTCTCGTTTCGTTGATCGAAAAAGCGTCGACGACCCACCACTATTTGTAACGTTAGGGGCCCCATACACGGTCCGGTCTGCCTTCAGTTCGGCCTGAACGGATGCAAAATCGTATCATGTGTGGGCTCGAATCCGTTCAAGCCGAACTGACGTCAGTTGGGTCTAGGGTTGCCACCTCTTTTTTTTGCAGATAGAGTCTGGCTACTGAAACTGAAAAAAGGCGGCAAATTAAAAAAATCGATGTATGGCAATCTTGTCTATAGTTTTGATACTTGATTATATTTATGACAATAATATTATATTTTGCTATCGTAAATAATCAAGTATCAAAACTATAATTCCGGCTATAGACAAGGTTGCCATACGTCGATTTTTTGAATTTGCCGCCTTTTCCAGTCTTATCTTTCAGTAGCCAGACTCTAAAGTACAATGATTATTATGGGTAGGAAAAAGTACATTGGATTTAAAATAAAGTACAATTCATTTATTATCATTATTATGTTTAAATACATACGTACTTTTATTGTTTTTTGCACTTTGTATCAAATTATCTACCTTTACAGTCCATATTTAAATTAAATTTAATAAATAATACATTTTTTATCAAATTCATAGACACTTTGTTTCTTTCGTCTCTCCATTTGCTACTCTCAACATTTTCGGAATATATAATAAAAATGAAATGACTTTATACAAGTTTAAAAAATTATCATTTCTCTTATTAAACACTTGCTGTCTTTATTGTGCAGTTGATAATTCTAAAGTATATTGTAATAAAGTTAGCTAGTTAGTATTAGTAAAGAAATGTTTCCTTAAGATCATCCATATCTACATTAAGTTTTTGCAGATTTATATTTTCAATAATCTTAACATGCAATCGACATCGATTGAGCAATCGATGTATTTCGCTATATGTACAAATAAAATCATAATATTATTATGACTAAAGTTTTCGAAATCCTAAAAAAACAAATCGTGAAAATAAAGTATTTTCGTGCACTTTATTATTCTCATAAACTATAGAGTACAATTACCTGAAATAAAGTACAATACTTTATTATAAAGTACGGGTGGCAACCCTAGTTTGGTCGGATGCGATTTCTTCCGTGTGTGTGCTCGAATCCGTTCAGGCCGAACTGACGTCAGTTCTAACTGAAACGATCGGCCTCTCGTCTGTGGGGGCCTTTAGACGACTATCCGCTATAGGAGGCAACTATCCCCTTATTTAGAGGTTCGGTAAAAATGGATTTACTCAAAACTCGTATTAATTAGGCTTACAAAGATTAGTTATTATTATATAAAAGATTAAATACCTGCCTTTGGATGAACACGTTGAATTATTATTATTAATTTGTATAATTTTACTAACTACAGGATTTTTTTTAAAGTGGGGCAACTATTCGGCCTTTACCCTAATATTTTTGTCTGAAGTAGTTATCTTAATTGCTGAATAATCAAACTATGTCGGTATGTGCTTGCTTTTTTATTTTCATTCTTCATTTGTTTTTTTATTACGGTCAAAGTTGCGCTAAAAATCCGATGTTTCCGATAATAGCCTTATTATCTTCTAAACTAATTTAAATTTTAGAAATATAAGTACATACTAACCTAGATAACTGTAATAAAAATCAATATTACGCTAAAATTTGGGTCTAAAATGTTTGCCTTTACAGTAAATCACCTACTGCTATGGAGAAAAAACCGACTAATGCAGCCTTAAGTCTGTCTTACACCCTCCGTGGTCTATTGCTTAGAGCTTGGCTCTCGACTCAGAGATGGTGGATTCGATTCCCGCATTGGAAGAAGAAAAAATATTGTTTCCAAGTTTGGTTATAACTTAGGACTACACAGGCTGTCTGACATTACCGTCTTTACCATAAGAGCACACAGGGCACGTGCCCTGGGCCCCCATCCTGAGGAGGCCCCGAAAAACTAACAATTTCTCTCCAGTGGGACTCTTGTGTACTGCACACACTTGGGCACTTAAAACATTACTCCTGCGCAACTGGCCTGGGCCTTTAGCCAAGGTGCATTCGATAATTTCGATGGTGAAGTTCGAAAACAAAATACAGTATGGGATTTGACATACATTTTGTTTTCGCAAGTGACATGTCAATTAGCGGCAACTTATGTCAAATCCCATTATTTTTGCTTCGCCGTCGAAATTATCGAATGTATCTTGACTAAAGGCCCTGGTTTCTGGAAATCGGTGTGGGGACTGTTATCCCACACACGCAGGATTTCTCACCATTTTTTCCTTCATCATTTTGAGCGTCCATTACCATAAATTATAACCTAAGAAACCTAAGTCTCATTATTAAACGAAACAACCCGGGAAACGGACTACCAAGTGTGTAGGAAACGGTCTACCTACCCGGCTGCGGTCGCTCAAAAACTAATATAAAATTTAATAATAATACTTTAATTATAAATATTATTAAAGTAAATAAGAGACAATTATAAAGAAGGTTAAGCTGCTTATAAAACGAGTACCTATTAAGCAGTGCCTGGCGTCTAATAAGAAAAAAATTAAACTACAATTTGGTTCTTCAATGTATATAGTGGGGATGTAATTTGAATTTTTACTAAACTTCATATAATATTATCTATTACTAGTAAAGTAGTAGGTTTTTGTTATTGTACTGGATAATAAACAATTAAGTTATTACACTTTAAAGATTTGCCAGTAAATTGTGTTCGCGCCCTCTGTTGACAAATAGCTTAACTAAGTAGATATCATGAAATCTATTTGTCAATAGATGGCAGTGTTTTTATTTTATAGCGCCATCTATTAGTGAAATTTGTATTTATAATACTGCCATCTAGTGATATTTTCATAAACTAAAATAGCGCCATCTATTAGTGAAGTTTGAATTTACAATAATGCCATCTAGTGATATTTTCATTAACTAAAATAGCGCCATCTTTTGTCTAGTAGTCATACTATCTCGAAAGATGCTTAAATAATAGAAAATAGTACTACTTAAATTTTGAAGATGGCGCTTTTTTACAACCGCTTTTTAGTAACCGTTGCGTTGTACAAAATATCAGACTTTATTTCGGGAGCAACAATAATGATTGTTTATTTCTAATTTTGTTAATTAATTGTAATTAAGAGGAAGTTAAAAAAAACTGTAGGTATATGACGAACCACATTAAGTATCACGATAAATGAAAAAAATGTATTTTTAACATAATATTATATTTTACTTAAAATCTATACGACATAAAGTATATATTATTACAATTTAAAGGTTTTTATAAAATTCAGGAATGCGTTCTATTTACTATAAAAAAGTCAAATTTCGTAACCAAACTTCTCGTAACATCTTTATACAAATAAATTATTTTAAGTAATTCCGTTGTCTAGTTATTAAATTTGAAATTAATTCTCCCATACACATCTTACAAGTCTCAACTATGTAATTTGTTTCATAATTGATATATATAATCATAGTGCATCGTGTTTAAATTTAATAAAAATTTTCACAAGTACATACCAAGTAATTTTCCTGTATTTAATTTAATTCAAGAAAAACCGATTAAATTTATATATCAGAGAGACTTTTAAAACACTAGCTGTAAAATTTTAATTTCAAAGCTCTTTAGTACTATTGGAAAACAAGGGCTAACTCTCAACAAGCATCAAAACTTCACACACAGAATTTTCATTTTTTGCTCACAAAGTTTTGTCATATAATTCTTTCTATTTAGACGAATATGAATAATTGCTTTTGTGCAAAATATACAGCCATAAAATGCTGAAAATAACATTAATGTCGGTACAAATATGATAGACTAGCTGTTGCCCGCGGCTCCGCCCGGGCCGCGTAAACAGTAAACACCCACATTCACCCGCGTTAATTCCCACGTGAACACTGTACTTCTTCGGGATAAAATGTAGCCTATGTTTTAATCCAGAGCACAAACTACTACCATACCAAAATTCATCAAAACCCGATCAGTTGCTTTTGCGTGAAAGAGTAACAAACATCCATCCATCCACACAAACTTTCACATTTATAATATTACATAGTAGGATTCGAGTTATTGAAACATACCCGCTCATCTGTATAAATTTTTTGCACAAAAACTTCTCATCCCAATTTTCCTTAATGTTTTCCCTTTTTCTTTTTCTTCCTTTTCTTGATGTCGTACTCGCACACGGTCCCACTCAAATCCTGATAACCATCGGACTTATGACTTTCATAATTCGGAAAGTTGATGCCTTCAGTTTGTTGATAGTTCTCCGAGAAGGTCTCCGAGAAGTTGGTGCTCAGAGACTCGGAGCCGAAGAACTTGTTCCCGATCTCCGCTTGGAGGTTCTGGTACTTGTCACTGTTGGGGTATAGCGTGGTGAGGATGTTGCTGGCGATGGTCACGGGCGAGGCGGGGTACGCCTGTTGTATCGGTCAGAATTTCAGATCCTGGAATACACGTAAGTGGTTTAATAATAACTCCCCACACCGATCTCGGTGACGGTGGCCGATTTCATTGAAACCAGACCATTTACGCAGGAGTAATTTTATAGTGCCCAAGTATGTGCGCAGTACACAAGAGCACTCTCTCTTCCCTTCCGGACGGATAACCGACACGACTGACGAGAGGTCAGGCGCAGGACTTTTTTCTTGCCCATCCGATGCATGGATCATCTTTCTTGTCAGACAATCAGGTGATCAGCAAGCATTGTCCTAACCAAACTTGGAAACAATATTTTTTGTTGTTCCAATGCGGGAATCGAACCCACGACCTGCGGGTCGAGAGCCAATGCTCTAACCACTACACCACGGAGGTTGTTGTGTTTGTTTAATGAAGTGATTTAATATTAAGTAATTATTATTATTATTACTGATTATGGTCGAGCAGTTTTTGTCTGATATGACCATGTCTCACAAGTCGCAGTGTTTTTTTTTTTTTATGATATCAAATAAGTGAGTACTCTCTTTTGCTAACTTTGAGCTCGGTTTGCTCCCGACTGCGCCATAACGAGGGTTTTGTTTTTTTGAGTGTATGTATGTATGTAGGCATGCTCTTGAGCCTAAACGGCTTGTCGCATTTGAGCTTGAGGGGTATCATTAGATTCGTCAGTCCTAAGTGACACTGGTACTTAGAATTAGGTATTTTAATGTACCTAACTACTACAGTTAGGTACATTAAAATGATGCAGTCGAGGTTTTGTTTTTTTATTTTATTTGACAATAAGGTTATTTATTCATTTCCGATGAGGCAAAACGTCAGCGGGTTGTGGTAGTCACAATAGTTCTCATGTGCCCGCCTAAAGCGTGAAAAGGGACATCGAGGGAGGTTTTAGTTGGTAAACCGGTGCAAAGCACTGTGGAGTCCAACATAACCCTGCGACCCTCCCCCGAGGTCGAGTGGTATGCATGGAACCCTCATTTAAAAAAAGGTTATTAATATTCATTTACCAATACGTATGTATATCATCATTAATTTATTAGCCAATGACAACCATTGCTCAAACGTTTGTACAAATTTCGATTAAGCCTCCACATAAAAATATTGCGATAATGGACTCCATTAGTGCCTTTCGTTAAAATCTTAAAAGCGCGTTTACAAAATGTGTTGTTAGACAGTGGCCAAGTACAGACTGACATTTCTTTAGAAATGTTTTGTGCAATAAATCTAGACAGTGACCAAAAAAATAAGCCTTATTTCCACACTTTAGGATTCATGCATAATAGCAAAACACATAAAAATGTTGCTGAGACTTTTATGCTTTTTTCAAATAAATTTAAATATTCTTGGATTATTTCATAGCAAATTTTAAGGTGATTATAACCACTATCTTCAGGTATTTTTAAACAAACAAAATTAGCCATATAAGAGCAGAAACATTTTCTTAAACACGACCTTTTTTTGTAAATTTTGGGATAAGAGGTTCTGGATAATTGTTTTTACTCAAACTGGTACTCAAAATCATAATTTTTTACAATATTTTTTAAACCAATTTTAGATAAAAAAATTTGAAAAAAAATTTCTTAATATTTTTTGCGTTTTGCGGTGAGTCACCATTAGATGATTTTTTACTTTGAATATTACAATTATTGTTTTGCCTAAACGTCTTTACGCAGTGAATCATGTGCCCGAAGTATCCATATATTAAGAATTGATTTTTGGAGACGTTATATATTAATTACCTGTGGCGAGGGGTTCCTATAACTCCATTCCTATCGGCTTCACTTACCGCTTACCCTTTGAAGACCCTCATCCAAATCCCTAACTATTATACAGGCTACGGCTTCCCTATGAAGGAGAACCAGCCTTCGCCACTGTTAATTACACGTACCTTTGTATGTGTTAAACGATTTTCATCTTATGCCTGGTCAAGCGGTAACTTGTTCGATAGTACAATACGCTAAATTAGTTATTACCTTGATGGCCTGCGGCAGATCGGGCAGCTTCATGTCTCGGAGCTGCTGCGGCAGGTTCATGCTCTTGACCGCCGACACGGCGCGCGCCGGCGCCGCCGATATGCCCGCCTGAAACAGGTTATTATATTTAGCTAGCTTTTATTAGTAATGTGTACCTTGTAAACGACACACAAATGAAAATCAAAACCAACCCAAGGCAAGTTGAACTCGCGCACGTTGGGTTCCGTACTACTATACGAATATTTTACATGTTTACTTATTATTTGGTTATTTTGTACGAAGTATTCCAAGTAAGCGCATTTCACAAGTTAAGTCTCTATAACTCCTGATGAACTTTTTATAATATGTTATAGTTTTAAAGTTCATCACATGGACCACCATCATTATTTTTTTCAGATCTTTCGAGAAAGCCACTAAGCTTTAGCTGAGCTTAGTAAAAAAATGTGTATTCAAAATTTTGTATCTCGCAAACAGACACCTAAATCAAAAAATCGTCTCAGAATCCTCTTATTGTTTTTAAAAAGTCTGTCTAATGATACCCCACACTATGGAGTAGACATGAGAAAAAAAAAAACAAAATCATCCCTACTTTTACAGGTAGGCAATTTTATTTTAGCACTTGACGACATGGTAAATATACTCTATGTAAAGTTTCATCTTTCAAATGGTTAGTCATTTAGACAGTAAGCCAAAGATGGACTGACATGATGAAACCATAAGGGTTCTGAGACATGAACTACCTCAAACCTTCAAAAGGCAATTTTTAGGAATTTTGCTGCTCAAAATTTAACAAAATTCGAAAATTCATTCATAAACCTTTCTCTCTTTCTTTCTTTCTCACTCTTTATATTACTTGTATCATACCTCAGCCTTCTGCATCTTATTCTGCTCCTGCAGGCGGCTAAGGATGTCGGCCATGTTGGTCTGCAGCACCATGCCGCCCATCACTAGCTCGTCAAGCACCTGGTGCGCCGCATCCGCATGGAAGATTAAGTCCAATTCGCACACATTCTCAAAGCACTTGTCTAACGTTTCTACAAATACCTGAAATTTAGTTTTTTTTTTTTTACAATTTTATGGTGACAAACAAACTGTATTATGATAATTATGTTATTTTTTGTATAGTAATAGCAACAACAAAGGAGTGTGTTGTTTTTGGTGGGAGATCACATCTCTTCTCATCTTCAAAGCACTACGCTTTGTCACCCTGGGAGGGAGTTTAGGTAGGAATACCATCTGGGAAAACCTCGATCAACACCCGGTAGTAGATGAAAATGGGTCTTAGAATATACATGGTCACCGTGGAGGAGGAAGCTAAATGGTTAAAAAGTGATCACATCGTATGCATACATTCCCTTATGTTCATAATGTTTATTAATTGTATTTACTAATTTCTGAAATTATGCATGATTAGACATAATTACCTGAATCAAGTCTAGGATCCCAAGTTCACTTTCAGAAGAGTCAACACAGAACACAAAGTACAGTGTTGCGTAATGTCTGTAGATCAGCTTGTAGTCAGAACCACCAATAAGACTGAAAATATGTATGTAAAACTATAATAAACTAGCTGTTCCTCGCGGCTCCGCCTGCATAAATACTGTATCCCTCAGGAACAGTGTATTTTTTCGGGATAAAAAGTAGCCTATGTTTTAATCCAGAGCCTAAACTACAAAGATACCAAATTTCATCGAAATCCGTTCAGTAGTTTTTGCATGAAAGAGTAACAAACATCCATCCATTCATCCATTCATCCATTCATCCATCCATCCATACATCCTCACAAACTTTCACATTTATAATATTAGTAGGATACAGTTTTATACTCTGTTAATAAGAATTTTATAGATGTACTTAAATTAAATAGGAAGATTTATTATTACAAAAAATTACCTTCCACCTTCTAGAAAATTACAAACATTGTCGTCTCTTTTAGAAACCAACTGGAATGTCTCCTTTATTATCTGTTGTTGCATATCTTCATTCTGAAAAATTTAAAGAAAATTATTTACAAACCAAAATCAGGATTTAGATAGTAGCAGCTACTACTGTTATAAATGTGAGTTTGTGAGGATAGATGAATAGATGGATGGTTAAAAGGATGGATAGATGAATGGATGTGACTCTTTCACACAAAACTACTGAACTTTTGTAGAAATGGACTACCATTTAACTAGTCTACTAAAATTAGGCTCTGGATTAACATATTTACTCAGGCGGTGCTAGTTAAAGCTAGTAATTGTATTAAAATTATTGTAGCATACTTTAATTTTAAACATTTTATATCAATGATTCAATATAGATTTATAATTGAGTCATAAAACACTATTATCAAAACTAAAAAAAAGTAATATTGATTTTCTCAACAAAAAACCATCCAGTAAGTAATAGATGTATACAAAATTTTGTAGTAAAGATACAAATGATAGTGAAAACATTACAGAAAATTATAAATAAATAAGCCTCCAGTGCCTGTACTTACAAAATATTGATAAAACTTGGAAAGCCTAGGCTTTCCATGATTGTTAAACACTAAGATTGCTTTAATCATGTTTTAACGTTATTAAACTAACATTTATGATTCAAAACTTAGAATTATATTTATTCTATCATAAATCTAGAAAGGAAAAAAATATTAATTTTTGGAAATTGTAAAGCAAAAAAGAGATTGCAGAATGGCAAATGTCAACACTCAACAGTCAACTGTCTGCTGTCATTTGTCAATTCTTAAAAGAACGAAGTATAGGGGAAGTAGGTCCGAACGAAATGTTAAAGTTACCCCTATACAAGGAATTTGTAAGTATTATGTTGTATATAATACTTACAAATTCCTTGCCCCTATATATAATGTACTCTGTGGTTAAAGTATGGTCTCAATTTAGGGGACATATTTTTTGCTGGTAGAGCGTGCCATTTTTCAAGAAGCACCAAGCACGAAGATTTTCCCTATAGACAAGATTTAACGTGTTTTTTCAATATTCTCCAAGCCAACTCACTAGATTTTTAGGTAAAATGATTACCTAAGCTCGTAAAATACTAATAATAACAAGGATTAATTTGCCCACATGAACCTAATATCCATAAATGAAAATAACTGAAACTATAGGATAATTCGAAACAAATTATTATTCGTAACAGTAAAACGCTCGTGGGTACGTACTACGTAGCCTAACCGAAACCGAAATAAGTAGTTTTAAAACCTAATTTCACGCGAGTGAAGCCGCAGGCAAATGATTAATTTGAATATAAAAATAAAATAATTATAATGATTGACACTTTTTACACCAAAGACGGCCATTAGTACCGATGCTGTATTTGCAGGTTGGATCGTGAGAATGGCACTTTTTATAATAAAAAGTGTGCGGCGTTATATTAATATGGGGCTTCTACACGTTTGCTATCTAGATGGCGATAAAGTGGCGGATATTGTGGCTCAGTGTTGGCCAACAGATTGTGTAGGCATCCACACGTTGGAAAATCGTTCAGTATGCTTCATTCGGGCCAAGGTGCGGACGTATGAAATTATATATATATACTTGAAATTAGTCCACATTATGCACTTTGCATCTTAAAATTCTATCTTTTCGTCCCAAAATTTACGTATGTGCTCCGTTGCTGCTCCTTTTGGAATCACCCAGATCTTTTGACACAAGTAGACGACTTAATCAAAATTAGCTTAGAATCGATTCTTAATATGCAGCTGAACGAGCAATCTTGGACCCAAGCATCCCTACCCATCCGTAATGGTGGTTTAAGGATTCGCAAAATTTCCAGTGTCGCTTTACCAGCCTTCCTATCTTCTGTCCATAGTTCAGCAAATCTCATAAGTAAAATTTTAAGAGCATCCCCTTCAAACTTTGAGATTGCTGGCCTGGAGGAAGCTAGAAACGCTTTCTTAATTGCATGCCCTGGTCAAAATTTTCCAGTTTCTCCAAATTCACAGAGGAGCTGGGACGACATAAACTGCAAATTGACTTACGACAATCTTTTGAGCCGTAGTACAGGTTCGGCGCGTGCTAGGCTTTTGGCCGTGTCTATGCATGAGGCCGGCTACTGGCTTCACGCGTACTCTTCGTCAAATACAGGAACATTTCTTAAACCTTACACGCTCCGAATCGCAACCTGTCTACGGCTTGGGATCCCGGTCTGCGCTCCTCATAAATGTCCCTGTGGCAGTGATGTCGACAAGCTAGGACATCACGGACTGTCATGCCAAAAAAGTGCAGACCGCTTCTCGAGACATGCCGCACTTAACGATATCATACGCCAGTCCCTTGCCACCTTCAACGTGCCAAGTCTACTTGAGCCGACTGGTATTGCAAGAGACGATGGCAAGAGACCGGACGGTATGAGTTTGATTCCATGGAAGATTGGCCGGGTGTTGGTATGGGATGCAACCTGTTCAGATACGCTGGCCCCTTCCCATCTACATGGAACCAACAACAGAGCTGGTGCGGCCTGTGAAGCGGCTGAAAAGGCTAAAACATGCAAATACAGGGGTCTAGGCTCCAAATATGATTTTGTCCCATTCGGTGTCGAGACCCTTGGTCCGTGAGGTCCTAGCGCTATAAGGCTTTTTAAGGAAATAGAAAAAAGGTTAATCGACATCACAGGAGACCGAAGAGCTGGCAGCTACCTCGGACAAAGAATTAGTCTAGCTATTCAAAGGGGGAACGCTGCCAGTATCTTCGAAACCTTGCAAAAAAAAAGGTATTCTTTGGCCTTTGGAACGCCGCGAATAGTTTTATTTTTGTGATTTTTCGTATTTTCTGTTTGATATAATATTATGTAATTCTATAAATCTGAATGTTTTCTCGTTCGTCATTGTTAACACATTAATTATTAGTCACTACGAAATTGTTAAACTAAACTTTTTTTATTACTAAATATTAAATTACGAATGTTTCGATGATGAAAACAAAAGATGTACGCGTGTGCTCACTGTCGGAGCTCGTGACGAACTAAGTTTGTGCCAACGTGTGGATGGTAAAGCCATAACTGTGGCCACAACCCTTTGATCTTTCGTCGGAAAACAGACACCGCACGGATCTTGGCCAAGTATCGATCACAGTTGTGGCCCAACATTCCAACATACGCCAATCCTTAATCAACACCATGAAGCATAGATACCAGGAGTCCGAACGGTATAGGCTTTTTAATAATAATTATGTACACAATAATAGGACCAGATCTTAGTTCTCTTTTCTGCCGCTAGGCGTGCGAGACCGACGAGTACCGAGTGTTGCCAATACTATTATACCGAGTGTTGCCAATACTATTATTTATTACAATTATTTTTAAATTACTGTTAGGCAATTACCGTGTTCTACGGTATCTATTTTTCGAGAACAGTTTCTAAGAATTTCCTAAAACTTTTATATATTATGATTTCAATCTTTCCAGAGCTGTCAATAGCAACTTTAAACTTCCCGCGTAATTTCAAACGAGTGCACGTCGGACCGTCGCGCGCTCTACCGGCAAAAATCTGTCCCCGTAATTGAGACCATTATTTTAACATTACGTTCGGACTCCTTGTTATCTATACTTCGTGATCAACACGATGGCACACTCCGTATGGCCATCTAGATAGCCAACGTGTAGAAGCCCCAATAGACTGTAGTCAATCCTGTCTATTCTGTGATCTGTGGTATTTTGTCTATGATTTCGCCTGTAGGCTCGCGGTCGGTGCTCGGTTGAAAGCTTTTTGACTTGTAAGTTGTGAGTGCTCTGGAAATAAATTGTAACAAAACTTGAAACGTTGTGAGCAAAAAAATTGATACTGTTTTTGTAAGTGTTATTGGATGAATAAAGTTTTGAATGGATTTTTCTCAAAGACGCGCCGAAGTGGGTGTTTGTAAATACAGGTCAGTGTAAAAATATGAAGTGTTCATGTCACATTTGTCTTTATTTGGATACCGGGTCGCGCTCCAGCGGTGTCAGTTGCCTATCACGTCTATTTATTACCTATCTCGTTCATAATTTATATGAAGCCATGCGGCTTTCAAATTTAAAATATCTATGCCTGCGTATTACAATGTTCAAAGGTTTCCCAAAAAATGATCGTCAACAGCATTGTTGTTTATGAGGTCTTTTTATTTAGACGTAAACTCTTGTTTAAATCATTACGAAAAAAAATCATGATTCTGCAATGTTTCCTACTTACATGTTTCAGGTATTATATAGCTAATATCTTTCGATAAATAATGTATGGAATGTGGATTTCGTAAAGTATACTGTAACCATACTGTAACAAAATTATGTTCAATACATACTGTATAACTATTAATCTAGAGTAAAAATCCACTTTACAATATTAAAACTGAATTTCAATTGAAAAAATCATATTTGAATTACAAAAAGGCTCCCAGTTTCATTGAGCTTTGTAAATTTAGAAGGCGAATTCTATGTCAAAATTACTTATTTCAGACCAAACTGAGTAAAAACGAGTCACATTTCACATATTTTGTCTTCTTGTCCTAATTGAGTAGTAATTTTAAGATAAAACAGTAACACAAGCCCAAGCATAAACAATTATTGTCAACAAAGTATCTTTATCTATTATGTTTAAATAATACCCGGTTTATAGAAATTACTTTATTGTGCTAGGTAGCCAAATTACAAGTGATTAACCGACTTCCCAAAAAAGGAGGCGGTTATACGTTCGGCTGTATATATTTATTTTTATTTTTTTCATGCTATATTTTTCTACCCACTTGATTTATCTTTTTTATTAATTAAGTTAAACAAATGTACCCACTAATTAATACATAACAGTATCAAATGAAAATTATTGTTACATAATATATTTTGTGTTTAAAATGACATGTATACAGTGCACTGCGCCGCATGAGAATCAAGTTATCGCTATTATTTAGGTATATGCCATGTGACACCTATAAAACCTTAATCATGTGTTTGTTAGTCTATTGTGTAAAACCACAAATCAGATTTGAATAATACTCTACACGCAGCTAGCTTATAGCCTGGAAAAATACATGGTTCCCCCAGAATACACAGATTCTAGACTTATAAATTTGCATGCAACATCTACTATTATTTTAACCCTTTCAGGTTTATAAGAATTCGATGATAGTAAGACTGATTTTTTTTATGCATATCTATTTAATTTGGTCTAATTAAACATAATAGTAATACATATTACAGAAGTTGACGGAATTTCTGTATTTTTAACAAGGGGACATGTATGTCCCTATATGCGATAACGGACTACATTTTTAAAGGCATCGCATATAAATACAGGACTCTTTTATTGAAAAGAAAAATCAAAATATATGTTACGAATACAAGTATTTAATAAAGAAATAATGAAATATACAAATACTATTAATAATAATTAATGATATTCCATAAAAAATACATTCAACAGTGTAACATAAATGCACTTTACAAGTAGAGCACGTATTATTAGTGTGATTCTCAATACGCCTTTTTGCATACTGTACGCATATTTTTCTATTATTCACTTTTACCATTACATGTGAAGGTATTCCATGTTTTTGTGTGTAAGAAATTAGCTTCTTTGTCATTGCTATAGCTGATAAAGCTCGTTGTCGCGACGAAAAACTACCCTTCACCCTCACGAAAACTGTATGGCGAATAATAATTATCGCACCAGTTGAAAACAGGACCAGTTATGTCAGGTTGAATTTCAGCCATATTTTCATCTACATATGCTGAGCTTGGCTCAATAACCACGGTCGACATAACCGTATCCATATCTTGAGCCAGAAAAGTTTGGTCCTCTTCATCAAGGATCAAACCATCCTCGTCGCTATTATCGGCGAATAATACTTGAAAGATATCAGCTTCCCGCAGAGAAAACTATCTAGGCCGATTTTAAGACATAGTCTAAAATAAAATACACGAAAATATTAATTTGGAACTGAAAAAAACACCAAGACAAACAATGTCGTTAGTTAGAAGAAAAGTCTCCTTTGATACATATAGGGACATCTGTGTCCCTTTTGATTTTTCAGATATTATGCATTATTTTTTATATAAAACTCAAAAATATGTAACAAAACGATAATAGTACTTACCATTCAATATAATTATGAAGATAAACGGTGTTAAAAAGTAGCTTAACAATATTTAAATGTTTTTTATATTATTCATGGGTACGAAAAATATTTTTCACTTTTCGCGCCAGTAACTTTTTGACATGTGATGTGTTTTTTAGTGCTGCCAGCGCGCAAACTTCAAAAAATACCATTAAAAATTAAATGTAATTTTAAAAAACGAGTTAGCATAGCCAGTTTTACTAAAAATCCTAAAATTGATATGGGGACAAATGTGTCCCATATGCGTGAAAGGGTTAATAATACAGTGGACCACCGGTAATCCGACCAACATTTTGCAGGCAATGTCGGAACTATCAAATTTGTCGGATTACTGCCTAAGATTCCCAATAGTCCAGAATTTTTTTTGAATTTCAAAATTTTTGACAAAAGAGTACCTTGTAATCTGACAAATTACAGATCTAATGATAAAATTCTATATGTTGTAGTATATCTGAAGTACAAATCATACTTCATTATGTATGTCAAATTTAATAAATTAAATAAACAACACAATAGAGAGCTTATGTTTTATTATAAAATTTAATGTCATTAATGCTATAGAACTTATGCAATAATTTCACATTAGGTATACAAATCATTGTGTAAAAACAAATGTACTTACTGTATATTAAAATAATCAAAAATTTTAAATCAATCAATTTAAGTAGCATGAAATTAATATATATTTTTTTTGTTTAACATTATTGTAACACGAGATTAAAGCTATGTCCCTCAGTTTTTTCAAAAGAAGTTCGTTGTAGAATGCACCATGTTGGATTACAGGGGGTGCCATATTAGACAGGGGCCGGATTACTGAGGGTCCACTGTATAGTCAGTTTGCTTATTCCATGGGTTGCTATACATCATCAAATAGCTTAATAAGTGATAGACCTTTGCCAGTAGGCAAATGCATAATTAGAGCATTTGCCAGACCTTCAGAGCTCAAATTTTATCAAATAGTTGCAACCTGGTTTAGCACTCATAATAATATTTTGAATCCATAACTAACATATAGAAAAATTAAAACTAACAATGCATTGTTAGTTTTAAGCAACCAAAATTTTTGATTTGCATTTTTATTTAGCCATAGAAAGTCTCTAGAAAGTATTTACTACAGTACAAATTGGGTTACTTAAAATGGTAAAACAATTGCTTACCAGGGTACTGTTTTAGCTTACAACCTGGTCAGATAGTTCACTAGTAAACTTGGTAGTGGTACTAAATAAAATGAAGATTGCCTGCTTAACTTTACACTGATTGCATTCCGTTTCACGATGTTAACGTTTCATCCCGTTTTTACCCTCTGGGTAAAGAATCCTAAAAATATGATAGGTAAAGATTAAAGAAACATAATATTATTTGTTGTTATTAAAGTACATGAGGTATTTTAAAATTAAATTCATCGTGGGCAGTGGCCATGATGGTATGCAGACTTTTGAGAAATGTTTTAACATGCCTTGTCCTTCGTATAGTATTATGTCTGTGCTGGTGCTATTTTTTCGTCTGTTTTTTAGTTAAGTAATTCAAGGAAATAAAAAATATAGTAAACGTAAATTATAAGCAAGCACTAAGTACTAAGCAGCAAATATTACACAATCCGAACATTTCGCATTCGGCGAGTGGGTGTGTCCACAATTCACTGATAACTCTAGGTCACTGGGTCCAGCAAGACGCGTCACCGTGTATTTACGTCTCAGCCCACATCATCTTATGACGACTGTACGATATTTTTAAATTACGATACGTTATTAGTACAACTGTTAAGTCAGCCATACACGCTGCGATCTACCGGCTCAGGGGTTACCAACCCCTGGTTACCTGTGCAGGTTTGCCTGCGCTTGTCAGTCGAACGTCTGTAGCGTGTATGGGGACGTTCCGGTATATCGGTGCGGTCGTCAGGTCTTTTGCGGTGGCATCGATTCACGGAGAAATGCGTCGATTGAACACGATGACGCGGTGGCGTTTTTAGGTCTTTTTTAAACCAACAATTGACGCGACCTGCGCAGGCGAAATAATTGAATTTCTATCTTACGCCGGTCGCCTGCGCAGGTTTGGAAATCTGCGCAGATCTATCACACACGTTGCGGTCTATCCGTAGACCACTACGGTTGACCGTAGCGTGTATGACCAGCATTACAGTAGCCATAGCCACAACATAACACCTATTTCCCAAGTCCCAACCGTCATGATGCTATCGACTGGCTCGGTTAGAATTTGACGTCTACAGTATAAACTGTCATCCACGCATGGTCAGTTCCATAGTCAGTTCTAAGTTCTAATACAATAGAGCTTGAAATCGAACACACGAGTGTCGAGTTTTCAATTCGGTCTGCCGGACCGGACCAAATCCGTGCGTGGGTAGCGACACCGGGTTCGGTTCGCGGATATGGTCCTCGGACCAAGTTCGAGGGTCTGTTACGACTTTAACTGATCACATCGATAGCGCAGCAGCGCCGAAAGTTTTCGCATTAGAAAAGTTTGTCGGACTCATCGCAAAAAAGGCACTCACAAAGTTTTACATTTGTATGTGTCAAAAAAATTTATGGTCCTTGTACTGGGGAGTTAGGGACTAATCAACACACGAGTTGTCCAAAAAATACATCTGCTAGAGCTAGACTTTCGGCCACGGTATTACTGTCATCATGTTTTACCAGACGGCATCACTAATAAAAAAGTTTCATATTACTTTTCTACATGTCTACATGACATAATAGCATTATTAAAGTTAATAAGAGACGAGTTCATTATTCCAGTACATGAACATATAATATTAGTGTCATGTGACATTGAACTTAAATTATATATAATGCGCAAACCGAAACGAATGGACACCTCTGTATTACTGTTACATCTGTAGCCCCTGATGACCACCGACCGCCGCTTGACAGACTAAAGAACCTATGGAGTGTCACTTTCTGGTCTCAAGTTCTAGTATATCAATGACTCGATAGTATGTGATTACTATTATGAAAGAGGAGCTTAAGTAGAAACAATAGGTGGAAACAGAAAAGTTTTGGTTACTAATTAACGTAAATTAAAACTTACCGAACTCCGTTGAATTAGTTGTTAATCCGTAAGGGATGAGGCTCACCCCAAAACTGACCGAGACTACGATCAATTCACTTTTATATAGATAAATAATTAAGTAAACGCGGAAACAGGAAGGATGCGTTTTTGTTACTATTCCAATTTCAAATTACGCTCCATTAGGTAGATTGTTCGCGCCCCTTTGTTGGACGCCGATTGTTTTTTTTATTCAATTAGGCTTAAGAATGAGAAAAGAATAGTTGGACTTGAAATGGGTCTGAAATCTGAGTATTCAAGTTCCTACGATGCAGTGTTAATTGACGTTTGCTAGTAGGTACCGTTAATCGTTACTGTGATGCCGTTTCTTGCGTAAAATTAAAAGAATAAAATGAAAATGCCCTAGGTAGGCTATGGCACGTCTTTTCTTTCGAGTGGGTTAAATAAAATAAAATTGACTGCTCATAAAATAATCGTAATAGGGAATATGCATAAAATATAAAAATAGCTTCAAACCTAATAATATGATACCAGACTGAAAAATAAAGGAAATGGCGAAAAAAAATTTCAATATCTGTTGATAAATGAGCAAGATATGAGCGGTCAAAGTTTGTAATCTATCTCTTTCTAGCAAAACGACATTTAGTATGAACTTTCTATGAAGGTCGTGTTATGTGACGTCACGATACACGTCCGATCTCTCTGTCTAATAGACTACTTTAAACGTTCATATCTTAGTTATTTTTAATGATATCAAAAAACTGATTTTACCATACGATTTACCAAACAAGATAGATCTATATAAAAAAATAAAAAAAATTACGTGCATATTCCCTATTGTGCAATAATTTCAAAACTAAGGATGGGCTATGTGACGTACATTTGACAAACTAAATCTTCATACGGAAAAAAGATAAGTCATCTTGATTTCACCATACGTCAAATGTCAAAATGGCCCGAAACAACGCCAAAAGTGGGGCCATTTATGTGGTGGATGGACATGCCTCGTCTATAATATATGCACCGTAAAATTGTAAAAACCGTTAGATTGTAATAAAACTAACGAGATTGTAAAAATATATCGAAAGATTAAAAACTATAAATATATAATTTAACCAAAAATAATGTGTTAAATTAAAGGCAGCATATTCGCGTCGGAAGTCTCAACATTTTACAATTTCACTAGTTTTATTACAATCTAACGGTTTTTACAATTTTACGGTGACATATAAACGTCTATGGTAAGTGACTAAAAAGTAACACAAGTAAGGTACAAAAATAGGTTGTAAGTTTTAAAAAAATATTGTCACTACAATTAATAAAGAAAATGTCGCAGTTAACTGCGTAAGTGACTTATCAAAGTGTATTCACACTTCTAAAAAAAGATCTTGAAGAGATAAAAATAATTTGTGACACATTTATCTCAGTTTTAGGATCTCCCACTAGAGTCTAATGTTTGTCATCTCTGTCTAGTGACTAGACAGAGACGACAAACATTTTATGGTGCGAATTGCGATGCATAAAGTATGGGTCGATTTTGGAAAAGGTAATGTGTAATTTTCACAAATTGTTTCTAATTAATCGTTATCTCGGAAAAATCTAATCTAGTAAACATGAGGCGACAAACACAAAACAAATTAACCTGAATCGATAAACAATTCAGCTTAAGTTTATTTTCTGTCTAATTAGAATTTAGAACTATGGAGTCTAATCCAAAAAAACCAGTAGTTTCTCATAAGTAGTATAGTAATATAGTAAGGTATCACAGTAAAGTATCCCGTTATTAAATAATTTGTCAGATCAGAAAAGGTAACGCATTTCTGTCTTTTAGTTGGCCAACTAACCGAGTGCGCGTAAATTTGGCAGTTTGCCTATTGGGCTCAACCATCCATATATTATACTAATAACTATAAGGCCTGCTATCCCGATTCATATACATATTTAATTATATCATTCTGAATAATATTAGTCATAAGTCGCATTACTACGATGATTTTTAGAAATAAAGATAAGACGAATTAAATTAAACATTAGTATGAAATTTGATATTGTTTTTTAAATAACTTTAACTCTCGCGTGCAAAGTGAACATGATTTTAAAATTTTTGATATTATTATGTTGCACCTGCAGACTAAGCTGGCTGCTGGAAGGACGCCAAATTCAACGCATACAGGACTGTATGCGTCTTGTAAAATATATTTTTAAATTTCTGCATACTGTCAGCACTCAACGGTATACAAAAAATATTCACATACTGATGGTATCATAATTTTGGCGAACGTTTATCTTTATATCGTCTGGACGGAAATAGTAAAGGCTAGTCTGCTGGAGCTATAAAAAAACCGGCCAAGTGCGAGTCGCACCGAGGCTTCCGTACCTATATAGGTACGTAGATAAGTAAGTTCACCCATCACGACAATCGAGTCATAGTAGGGGTAGTAAGTTTAAAATTATTAAAAATATTTGTATTATATGATGTGACTAAATATTTACGGTTTTCGCAATTTTTCCTTTAATTGTGGTATAGAGGTTGCTTCGTACCAAATTTCAAGATTCCGAGTTCACGGGAAGTATTCCCTTGCGAGTGTCGAAAATTTGCGGCATAAACGGCTGTATCGTTTGATTGCGTTGGCTTAGAAGTATGATTTTTTCACAGCTCCAAGGTACAGTAGACTTGAGTATTCGATATTAATTCTAGCTTAATACATCCACGCGTTCCTGAGAAAAAGGGTCTTGACAGACAGACAGACGAACAACAAAGTGATCCTATAAGAGTTCCGTTTTTTCCTTTCGAGGTACGGAATCCTAAAAACGTAAGCGTGAGGCATCAACATGTAGAAGTTTGAGAAGAACCAGTCTCTATTATTCCTTTAGTAATTTATTATTTGAAACTCCGATCATTATCATCATTGTTAGTAGATTAATACGTGAAGCAAATACTTTCAGTACAGTTTAACGAGAATTGTGAGCACGGAGAAGCATAATATTTGACAAAGTTAGTTTATGCTCATACGAATGAAGACAAATCCTCAACTCGCGCTCTCGCGGCAGAGCCTTTTCACAAAATTAACTTCTGATATCGATGGAGTCCGGATGCCAATACGGCTATTACATATTCAGGATGTTGTACGTTAGGTTAGTGTAACCTGTCATAAACCCAGCTCGTAAACGTTACGAGATACACTTCCAGACGCGACGTACATAATATAGCAGTCGCTGAGGCCGTGACCTCGAAGTAACCAATTCGAATTCATATGACAGTAGGGGGTCAAATGAGTTGATGGCTCGAAGGCTGCGTTCGATCATTGAAGAAATTGACTTGTATTGTCACTAGCTTTTTGGAACGGTTTCGTCCGCGTGGATCGCCATTGCGCCCTTGTGTATTTAAAAAAAACATTTTTAACGTATTTATATACGTAATAAAAGGTACTTCTGCGTTACAAAATTCAACGTAATCTAACAAGATGTTGATATTTCACTATGTAACAAAAACTTTGGACCCCCATTTCACCACTTTAGGGAAAGAATTTATAAAATAAGTACAGAATAAAATAAATATTTATGGGGGCTCCCGCCTTCCATACAACAAGCGTGAATTTTTTGGCGTTATGTACGGATTTAAAGTACACAATATCATGTTCAAAATTCATAAAAGTAATATATAATTTTAATGCAACGGTCTCTGATTTGCGATAGTAATAACTAATAAGCCGTGCAATACTCCTAAAATTTTGAAGAGGAGCTACTTAGGTAAATTATTTCTTTGGATCTTTAAAACAACCCGGGCAATATTATTGTAATATGTATAAGGCTACAAGCCTTAGAAGATACAATTTGGGATTAAGAACGGCATACTTTTTTTCATTCTGATTGATGATGGTTCACAAGTCATCGCTGATCGTCAATAGTAGTATGTAATTTATCCTACAGCAAAATTATTGAGATAATTTTATTGTAGTTCAGTCAAACGCGGCCTTGGAATCGTACTGGCTACACACCACACAGCTAGCTAGGCTTATCGTGTCATTAGTTACGGCTTTAGTTTAGCTATACGCCATACCGCCTGTTATCAGATCGGCATGACGCTAGTCGCTATCGATGTGATCAGTTAAAGTCGTAACAGACCCTCGGACCAAGTTCGAGGGTCTGTTACGACTTTAACTGATCACATCGATAGTGACTAGCGTCATGCCGATCTGATAACAGGCGGTATGGCGTATAGCTAAACTAAAGCCGTAACTAATGACACGATAAGCCTAGCTAGCTGTGTGGTGTGTAGCCAGTACGATTCCAAGGCCGCGTTTGACTGAACTACAATAAAATTATCTCAATAATTTTGCTGTAGGATAAATTACATACTACTATTGACGATCAGCGATGACTTGTGAACCATCATCAATCAGAATGAAAAAAAGTATGCCGTTCTTAATCCCAAATTGTATCTTCTAAGGCTTGTAGCCTTATACATATTACAATAATATTGCCCGGGTTGTTTTAAAGATCCAAAGAAATAATTTACCTAAGTAGCTCCTCTTCAAAATTTTAGGAGTATTGCACGGCTTATTAGTTATTACTATCGCAAATCAGAGACCGTTGCATTAAAATTATATATTACTTTTATGAATTTTGAACATGATATTGTGTACTTTAAATCCGTACATAACGCCAAAAAATTCACGCTTGTTGTATGGAAGGCGGGAGCCCCCATAAATATTTATTTTATTCTGTACTTATTTTATAAATTCTTTCCCTAAAGTGGTGAAATGGGGGTCCAAAGTTTTTGTTACATAGTGAAATATCAACATCTTGTTAGATTACGTTGAATTTTGTAACGCAGAAGTACCTTTTATTACGTATATAAATACGTTAAAAATGTTTTTTTTAAATACACAAGGGCGCAATGGCGATCCACGCGGACGAAACCGTTCCAAAAAGCTAGTGACAATACAAGTCAATTTCTTCAATGATCGAACGCAGCCTTCGAGCCATCAACTCATTTGACCCCCTACTGTCATATGAATTCGAATTGGTTACTTCGAGGTCACGGCCTCAGCGACTGCTATATTATGTACGTCGCGTCTGGAAGTGTATCTCGTAACGTTTACGAGCTGGGTTTATGACAGGTTACACTAACCTAACGTACAACATCCTGAATATGTAATAGCCGTATTGGCATCCGGACTCCATCGATATCAGAAGTTAATTTTGTGAAAAGGCTCTGCCGCGAGAGCGCGAGTTGAGGATTTGTCTTCATTCGTATGAGCATAAACTAACTTTGTCAAATATTATGCTTCTCCGTGCTCACAATTCTCGTTAAACTGTACTGAAAGTATTTGCTTCACGTATTAATCTACTAACAATGATGATAATGATCGGAGTTTCAAATAATAAATTACTAAAGGAATAATAGAGACTGGTTCTTCTCAAACTTCTACATGTTGATGCCTCACGCTTACGTTTTTAGGATTCCGTACCTCGAAAGGAAAAAACGGAACTCTTATAGGATCACTTTGTTGTTCGTCTGTCTGTCTGTCAAGACCCTTTTTCTCAGGAACGCGTGGATGTATTAAGCTAGAATTAATATCGAATACTCAAGTCTACTGTACCTTGGAGCTGTGAAAAAATCATACTTCTAAGCCAACGCAATCAAACGATACAGCCGTTTATGCCGCAAATTTTCGACACTCGCAAGGGAATACTTCCCGTGAACTCGGAATCTTGAAATTTGGTACGAAGCAACCTCTATACCACAATTAAAGGAAAAATTGCGAAAACCGTAAATATTTAGTCACATCATATAATACAAATATTTTTAATAATTTTAAACTTACTACCCCTACTATGACTCGATTGTCGTGATGGGTGAACTTACTTATCTACGTACCTATATAGGTACGGAAGCCTCGGTGCGACTCGCACTTGGCCGGTTTTTTTATAGCTCCAGCAGACTAGCCTTTACTATTTCCGTCCAGACGATATAAAGATAAACGTTCGCCAAAATTATGATACCATCAGTATGTGAATATTTTTTGTATACCGTTGAGTGCTGACAGTATGCAGAAATTTAAAAATATATTTTACAAGACGCATACAGTCCTGTATGCGTTGAATTTGGCGTCCTTCCAGCAGCCAGCTTAGTCTGCAGGTGCAACATAATAATATCAAAAATTTTAAAATCATGTTCACTTTGCACGCGAGAGTTAAAGTTATTTAAAAAACAATATCAAATTTCATACTAATGTTTAATTTAATTCGTCTTATCTTTATTTCTAAAAATCATCGTAGTAATGCGACTTATGACTAATATTATTCAGAATGATATAATTAAATATGTATATGAATCGGGATAGCAGGCCTTATAGTTATTAGTATAATATATGGATGGTTGAGCCCAATAGGCAAACTGCCAAATTTACGCGCACTCGGTTAGTTGGCCAACTAAAAGACAGAAATGCGTTACCTTTTCTGATCTGACAAATTATTTAATAACGGGATACTTTACTGTGATACCTTACTATATTACTATACTACTTATGAGAAACTACTGGTTTTTTTGGATTAGACTCCATAGTTCTAAATTCTAATTAGACAGAAAATAAACTTAAGCTGAATTGTTTATCGATTCAGGTTAATTTGTTTTGTGTTTGTCGCCTCATGTTTACTAGATTAGATTTTTCCGAGATAACGATTAATTAGAAACAATTTGTGAAAATTACACATTACCTTTTCCAAAATCGACCCATACTTTATGCATCGCAATTCGCACCATAAAATGTTTGTCGTCTCTGTCTAGTCACTAGACAGAGATGACAAACATTAGACTCTAGTGGGAGATCCTAAAACTGAGATAAATGTGTCACAAATTATTTTTATCTCTTCAAGATCTTTTTTTAGAAGTGTGAATACACTTTGATAAGTCACTTACGCAGTTAACTGCGACATTTTCTTTATTAATTGTAGTGACAATATTTTTTTAAAACTTACAACCTATTTTTGTACCTTACTTGTGTTACTTTTTAGTCACTTACCATAGACGTTTATATGTCACCGTAAAATTGTAAAAACCGTTAGATTGTAATAAAACTAGTGAAATTGTAAAATGTTGAGACTTCCGACGCGAATATGCTGCCTTTAATTTAACACATTATTTTTGGTTAAATTATATATTTATAGTTTTTAATCTTTCGATATATTTTTACAATCTCGTTAGTTTTATTACAATCTAACGGTTTTTACAATTTTACGGTGCATATATTATAGACGAGGCATGTCCATCCACCACATAAATGGCCCCACTTTTGGCGTTGTTTCGGGCCATTTTGACATTTGACGTATGGTGAAATCAAGATGACTTATCTTTTTTCCGTATGAAGATTTAGTTTGTCAAATGTACGTCACATAGCCCATCCTTAGTTTTGAAATTATTGCACAATAGGGAATATGCACGTAATTTTTTTTATTTTTTTATATAGATCTATCTTGTTTGGTAAATCGTATGGTAAAATCAGTTTTTTGATATCATTAAAAATAACTAAGATATGAACGTTTAAAGTAGTCTATTAGACAGAGAGATCGGACGTGTATCGTGACGTCACATAACACGACCTTCATAGAAAGTTCATACTAAATGTCGTTTTGCTAGAAAGAGATAGATTACAAACTTTGACCGCTCATATCTTGCTCATTTATCAACAGATATTGAAATTTTTTTTCGCCATTTCCTTTATTTTTCAGTCTGGTATCATATTATTAGGTTTGAAGCTATTTTTATATTTTATGCATATTCCCTATTACGATTATTTTATGAGCAGTCAATTTTATTTTATTTAACCCACTCGAAAGAAAAGACGTGCCATAGCCTACCTAGGGCATTTTCATTTTATTCTTTTAATTTTACGCAAGAAACGGCATCACAGTAACGATTAACGGTACCTACTAGCAAACGTCAATTAACACTGCATCGTAGGAACTTGAATACTCAGATTTCAGACCCATTTCAAGTCCAACTATTCTTTTCTCATTCTTAAGCCTAATTGAATAAAAAAAACAATCGGCGTCCAACAAAGGGGCGCGAACAATCTACCTAATGGAGCGTAATTTGAAATTGGAATAGTAACAAAAACGCATCCTTCCTGTTTCCGCGTTTACTTAATTATTTATCTATATAAAAGTGAATTGATCGTAGTCTCGGTCAGTTTTGGGGTGAGCCTCATCCCTTACGGATTAACAACTAATTCAACGGAGTTCGGTAAGTTTTAATTTACGTTAATTAGTAACCAAAACTTTTCTGTTTCCACCTATTGTTTCTACTTAAGCTCCTCTTTCATAATAGTAATCACATACTATCGAGTCATTGATATACTAGAACTTGAGACCAGAAAGTGACACTCCATAGGTTCTTTAGTCTGTCAAGCGGCGGTCGGTGGTCATCAGGGGCTACAGATGTAACAGTAATACAGAGGTGTCCATTCGTTTCGGTTTGCGCATTATATATAATTTAAGTTCAATGTCACATGACACTAATATTATATGTTCATGTACTGGAATAATGAACTCGTCTCTTATTAACTTTAATAATGCTATTATGTCATGTAGACATGTAGAAAAGTAATATGAAACTTTTTTATTAGTGATGCCGTCTGGTAAAACATGATGACAGTAATACCGTGGCCGAAAGTCTAGCTCTAGCAGATGTATTTTTTGGACAACTCGTGTGTTGATTAGTCCCTAACTCCCCAGTACAAGGACCATAAATTTTTTTGACACATACAAATGTAAAACTTTGTGAGTGCCTTTTTTGCGATGAGTCCGACAAACTTTTCTAATGCGAAAACTTTCGGCGCTGCTGCGTTTTCGAATGCTCTGTTCCTGGAGTTATGGGAAGACATAATGAGGTCATATCGACATTTTCGGTGTGGTGGACACTCCATACGCAGCATGATTTTTGTCGGACAAGTTGGCCACAATTTTTAAATTAACTTTATTAAACAAATTTCAAAAAATGAAACTTGTATGTACGAGGTGTCATAGTGACGTCATATCGACATTTTCGGGGTGGTTGGTGGACACCCCATACACAACATGATTTTTGTCGGACAAGTTGACCACAAGTTTTAAATTAATTTTATTAAAAAATACGGAGAGTCATAGTGACGTCATATCGACAATTCCAGGAACAGAGCATTCGAAAACGCAGCAGCGCCGAAACTTTTCGCATTAGAAAAGTTTGTCGGACTCATCGCAAAAAAGGCACTCACTAAGTTTTACATTAATTGTATGTGTCAAAAAAAATTATGGTCCTTGTACTGGGGACTAGATATTTGTGGTTGACAATACGCGTTACAGCGCCATGTTCCATATATCAATATTTTGCTAAGTTATATTACTATGTAGCATATGAACTGCGAAGTATAAAGTAATAAAGTAAATATTACGTCGCTAACCGTATTGCGACCGTAAAACTGTAGTCTGTAAATTGTAATACACGCTCAACAATATAGCCTCGTTAGGTTTTCCTCCACGAGTCCACGCCTCGCTCGCGTCATTATTTGTGTGATCACGCGCCGCGGCAGTAGGCACAAACGTCGCTGTCTCTCAGAGACACGCTATACTTCCACTGATAGGTTGGTAATAATTTTACGGTATTATTAATTATAACTAGAGGTTTTCCGCGACTTCGTGTGCCCAAAACGAAATCTCGAGGGAACCGTACAGTTTGCCGCAATAAAAAGTACCATAATTATGTCCTCCCCCGTGGTCTCTATATCTGTGTATTTCATTAAAATCGGTTCAGTAGTTTCGGCACCTATTCAATGCAAACAAACAAACGTTTCCTCTTTATTATATTAGTGTAGATTATTTACCTCAAATTGAAAATAAGTACGTTTGGAAAAACCAAGCTTGCTTATTTTAAAGTTTGATCATCGTACCAATGTAAAGCTTAAATTACTAAACTACAGCTCTTTTTACTTCTTAAATCTAGACGTGCCAGTAATAACTAATAAGTATAATTTAGTCACATTGACTTTTCAGACATTTAGTATAAAATATCCCGATTTTTACGGGACGCAGTGCCGACGGCAGAGCGACACGTCATTACTCATTAGTCATTTTCATTTCGAACGTTAAGTCATCACATGAATATTTAACGACTGACGCGTCTGCGTTCCGTTGCATTGCTCTTTGGCGCGTAACGCGATTCGTCGTTAGTACCATAACGGCAGTCGTAGTTGCGATAGCTTATCGTTTCGTTCCAACGGCGCTGCGCACGCGTTTGCGTTCTTATTTCAAATTCGTTTGAACGTTGTTAGCTGTCACACACCTGTCAATTATTATGTGAGTAACTTTTTACATGGTTTTTTGGAATACTATTTATACTTAAGTACTTATGTGTTTTCGTGTTGCCAGTTATCTGCCTAATGGACGTTTAACGTTTGTCTGATTAATGTGGTAATTAATGCTAAACGTTACTAACAAGTGAAGGATTTTGTTTTACCTTTTAAAATTTAATGTTATTTTATGTTGGTTTTTATCTGTTTTCAGGAGCAATCTTTTGAATTATGTAGATTGTTGATAGTTATTTTCTCCGTTAGGTATAGTTATGCTCATTAGTCACATTCAATTGTTATTTAATTCAATCAATATCGATTTTTGATCAAACTTGTGTTCGTTCGGTCTTATTTTTTTGTCCAATTTTCACACAAATGCTTATTTCATTTTATTGAAAGAGATAAGAGTAACTTTCAATAAATAAGTAAAAGTCTATTATATTACATATTGTATAAAACAATATATAAAAATGAATTGCTGTTCGTTAGTCTCGCTAAAACGAAAGAACGGCTGGACCGATTTGGCTAATTTTGATCTTTAAATAATCGTATCAGTTCAGGGAAGGTCACCGTTTAGGTGAGAAATTTCAGTTCATAGTTAAGGCAGAACAAGATTTGTCGGGACAGCTAGTGTACTATAATATTGTAGCCACCACCACCACTTAGACCGGCTTATTTGTTATCACGGCTATGTTGGCTATCACTAGTCTGCTGGTAAAGTCATTAAATTTACATTTAATTGATACCTACTGCTACATTGTTTTGTACAACACCTTTTTATTTTTATACAAACCAGTTTAAACGTACTAAATTCGTAAACAGTATAAATTACCTACACATTGCAGTTGCAAAATTAATTTTAATAATATTTTGCAGGCAATTGCTATTTAAATGTGTAGCAAATTACCACGGTCGTTATTATTCTATTTTTATTTTGGAATATGTTTTTATAGACGTGTCTTAACAATAAAACTTCGTACCTAAAAAGTAAACGTTTACTTGGTTGATGCCTTACAAGGAGGCGTAGTTTCGTTACACGTGACACTGTATTTAAAATGCAATTACACGGCGAGGCGTAGTTTATGCCGGCGCACAGTGTATTTTTTGTCCAAAAAATTGGCCATGCCGTTTTTATTACTTAATTTTATAGGATTTGTGATTATAAATGCAGGACGAGAACACCCGACTGCCCATTTCATATAGAAGAATGTAAATTAATACTTGAAAAAAAATTCTATGGTTTCCAGAAAAAACATAGAAACAGTTATAGCTCAAAAGTTTGATATTCTTTTAAGATTTTATTAAGGGCCCTATACGGCAATCGAGGGTCGGGAATATAAGAGAATTATACAGAAAAAGATACTCCACAACCTTGAAAAAAATCATACGGCTAGTTAATGAATGTTACTAGCCGCTAAAACATTCGAATTTAAGATAATATTTATGGATAAGTGTAAAAAAAAATCTGAATATCACTGAAAACGTGTAAATCGCACTCCCGTATTATAATAACTGAGTCGTAATTATCAAGAATTATTAAACTAATTTTATCAAATAATAAAGTTAAAACTATAAAGAAGTAGACGAAATCTTTATTTCTTAGTAAATATATTCTTATTTTGTGTTAAGAAATCATAAACTTGCCCAATTTTTTCGCTCAAATTCTTCATACAAATTACTATGAACTGGCGAGTTTCCACAAATACATGTGCGAGCGCCCGCTGCGGTCAGTACGCCACGCAACTCCGAGGAGAGAGCACGTCGCTTTACGCCGCATCCACAGATCGCGATCGAACCACAGTATAATTAATAATAGTAGGTACATTTGTTCTGTTGAGCAAGTAAATATTTCTTTTGGAACGAAGTTCCTTATGGCGCGTTGCAAAAGGGAGACGGAAAAAATTAAGACCAAAAGTTGTAACGACACTTTTTGCCATAGTTGTAAGCCGTGCGGTGTGTTTCTCTGTCTCTCTCTCTCTCTCATCATCAATCAACCAAACCCAACAACCCTCCACACCGAAAACCCCACCCCCTATACAATGTAACCCCCCTCCCCCTCTAAAATTTTTTGACCTTACCAATAACCTTCCCACGAAACCTCCCCCCATCCCCCCACCCCCCAAAAATTCCCCTCGAGGCATATCTCAGTCAACTGGACCCCTAGACCTCTCGAGTCAGGTATCATTGGAATCGCGAGAACGAGCCCTATAATTTGGCTTAATCAGATCCCCTAAATTCCCAACGGGACCCGGGATATACCTCAAAAACCTCAAGAACCCCCCTCCCCCTCTCAAAAAATTTTGACCCCTCCAATAGCCTTCTCACGAAACCTTCCCCCCTCCCCCTCCCCTCCCCCTCCCCTCCCCCTCCCCCGAAAATCCCCTCGAGGCATATCTCAGTCATCTGGACCCCTAGACCCCCCGAGTGAGGTATCATTGGAATCGGGAGAACGAGCCCTATAATTTGGCTCCATCAGATTCCCTAAATACCTCAAAAACGTCAAGACACCCCCCCCCTCAAAAAATTTTTTTGACCCCTCCAATAGCCTTCTCACGAAACCTTTCGAAAATTGTTTTTGGACTTGTGGAATGGATTTCGATCAGGACTAGTGACTCGACTTAAACTCGCGACAGGTCAACAGGACAGAACAGGACAGGAAAATGCGGTCGGCGTTGTGCACTAAGCATGTGTCGTTCGTTCAATTTCCGCGAACCAGTTTTGAGGTTTTTAGGGCCATTTTGAAATTTAACGTATGGTGAAAACACTATTGAGAAAAAAAGTGTCTCCAGTTAAATGGCCCCACTTTTGAGATTTTTGGGGCCATTTTGAAATATGACGTATGGTGAAAACACTATGGAGAAAAAAGTGTCTCCAGTTAAATGGCCCTACTTTTGAGATTTTTGGGGCCATTTTGAAATTGAAAATACTATGTAGAAAAACGTGTCTCCAGTTAAATGGCCCCACTTTTGAGATTTTTGGGGCCATTTTGAAATTTGACGTATGGTGAATGGGGCCATTTTGAAATTGAAAATACTATGGAGGTGTCTCCAGTTAAATGGCCCCACTTTTGAATTTTAGGGCCATTTTGAAATTTGACGTATGGTGAAAACACTATGAAGAAAAAAGTGTCTCCGGTTAAATGGCCCCACTTTTGAGATTTTTGGGGCCATTTTGAAATTTGACTCTCGAAGTCTTTGGGGTATTGGTGACGACTATTGGTCTGGTCAAAAAATGTATGGTGTTGGGTTGGGACACTTCGTCGATGGTACCTGAAGGTTTACCGGTTCTGCTAAGGAGCAGCAGGCTTAGCATGCACATCGCAGAAACATCGGAGAGTCGACAAAATGAGAGATTGAAGAAACATTAATACCATTTGTAGCAAAATAGGTCTTATTGTAAGGCAGCAAGGTTGATGCATTGTCGTTTGGAAACAATCTTTCTTTCCTTCCCGAATTTTCTCTTTCTTTTCTCACAGAAGATTTCCCGACAGCCATTTTAAAACTAGATAATATGTCTGTTTAGAAATGTTGATTTCTATTGGCAACCTTGTCGCCAAGGATTAAGAACTATTTTGCAACTCACTATTTGGATAAAATATTTCTTCCTTAAATTTATTTCTTCGGATCGCCATGCTAAGCCCGCTGGCTGGTGTAGAGATGGCCGTTTAAACGCAAAGCGTTTAAAAAAGCGTGCTTTAAAAAATAAGTTGAAAATTCGTTTATAAATGTAAGCATTTAACACTTATTCTTATCGTTTATATCGTTTATAGTCATTAAGCCATAATTGTGGTATGAGCAAAGAAAAATAGTTCTTATGACAGCGCAATAAGAGTGAAAATTCTTTAATGTAGCTCATCACTTATTTAACGTTTATAGTCATTAAGCCATAAGTGTGGTATGAGCAAAGAAAAATAGTTCTTATGACAGCGCAATAAGAGTGAAAATTCTTTAATGTAGCTCATCGCTTATTTAAAGTTTTAATAAACAGGTTATTTTTTGTACTTATAACTTAAATATTTTTTCATGTTTAGTCGCTTTTTGTTAGTTGCGCAGTGCGCTTTGCGGGTTGACGAAAACACGTTATATTACGTTACGCAATAATTCGTATTTTAATCGTAATAGTGGTGTTTTGGTGGTTTATCGTGAACTTTTAATAAATATAATAATGGTCCATATGGACGTAATATAAACCTTTCGTGTAGTGTTTTAGTATTAAGTTTTTGTCGTAAGTACTGTTGTATATAAAAATGACGACTAGGCGTAGAAATTTGAACAGTAATTTATGGATTAAAAACTTCGAAAGTAGAAAAAATTATGTTTTTAAATGTTAACAAATAAAATAAAAGAAAAATTTAATGAACACTCAATTTAATAAGTATTTTTCACTATTAAATTGATATTAAGCAACTAAGCAACTAAGCAGTTAACAAAAACTGCTTTTGAATATTTAATAACGGATAAGTTAACTTTTTATTTTAAGCCGTTTATCACATCTCTAGGCTGGTGTTCTTGAAAATTATTATACAAGGTGTGTGCATGCGTGCGGAATTGCGGATTTAAACCGAAACGCGGCACGTTTGTATGCAGATGGTTTACTGTTCTTTATACTGTGGCGCGAGGCTCGATCGTTGTGAGAGTAGCGCTAAAAACCTAAACTTCGCGCGGCGCGTCTCCGAATACGGTCCTTAATTGGTCTAAATAGTGTCTTAAAAGCCCTACGATAGCGAAAAACATCCAGGCTTTATTAGTTCATGATAACGTATTTATGACTGATTTTGTAAATTTACGTTTTAATTTTTTTTAACGCCATGCCGTTTCATATTTGGATTTGAAATTAAGACTGAAATATTCTTTTTATTGATACTTATAACCAAAAAAAAAATGGGATCCAAATGAGGCGGGGCATCGGAGTTATTCAATTTTATATTATTTTGGATAGGGTTATCACCGCATAGTTGAATAATATTTGAAGTAGGTTTTTATATGCTCATTTTTCTAATGAAGTTCGTAACTTCAACAAAACAAATAGTAATAGTCTTTTTTACTTACTAGCTGCTGCCCGCGACTCCGCCCGCGTGGAAATTCATTATGTTATCCACAGTTTACATTTTTTTCGCGTTATACCTTTGCTCCCCTTTACTTCACTGCTGTTCCACTCTTATATTGAGTTTTGAAGTCAGTGAGATACTGAGAAGCTCAAGGTCACTATTTGGTTTGCACCTTTCTGTTTTTGGTTATTTATGTTTATTATACTGCATATTATATGATGTACCTCCGCCGTGTTTCATATTTGTTAGAAGTATCGATCTAAATATTTAAGTGTTCAGATTTATTTCAGCATAAAATATTAGATATTGTGTAGATTAATTTTGAAATTTAAAAATGGCTGATATTTATTTTTCGTAAAATTGATATGGGTATCGTTTATCAGGTTTTTGGGAGTGCTGGATTACGAAAATGACATTCGTTTTGAAATTCCAATATGGCGGACATACTTAATTTTATAAAAATAATATGGGTATCCTTTTATTGGTTTCTGGGGGTGCTGATAACAAAAAAGTCATCCATTTTAAATTTCCTTAGTAACCCCGCAACCTCATATTTTCTTCATGATGGGAGAAAAAGAAATTTGAAAATCCTGAATTTTCCAACATTTCTATAGCTTTATACATTCCTAGTATCTCAATTTACATTTTTTTTTATAAAATTGATTCTATCTCGGAAACGGTGCATCCTAGTGAAAAAATAATGAAAATTTCGTCCCCCTTAGAAACCCCGCAACATCATATTTTCCTCATGATGGGCGAAAAAAAATTTCGAAAATCCAAAATTTTCCAACATTTCTATAGATATAATACATCTCTCGTATCTCAATGTACAGCATTAACATTTTTTTTTTATAAAATTGATTCTATCTCGGAAACTGTGCATCCTAGTGAAAAAATAATGAAAATTTCGTCCCCCTTGGGAACTCCGCAACATCCTATTTTCCTCATGATGGGTGAAAAAAAAATTCGAAAATCCGAAATTTTCCAACATTTCTATAGATATAATACATCTCTCGTAGCTCAATGTACAGCATTAACATTTTTTTTATAAAATTGATTCTATCTCGGAAACGGTGCATCCTAGTGAAAAAATAATGAAAATTTCGTCCCCCTTAGTAACTCCGCAACATCATATTTTCCTAATGATGGGCGAAAAAAAAATTCGAAAATCCGAAATTTTCCAACATTTCTATAAATATAATAAATACATCTCTCGTATGTCAATGTACAGCATTAACATTTTTTTTTATAAGATTGATTCTATCTCGGAAACTGTGCATCCTAGTAAAAAAATAATGAAAATTTCGTCCCCCTTAGGAATCTCGCAACATCATATTTTCCTCATGATGGGTGAAAAAAAAAATCGAAAATCCGAAATTTTCCAACATTTCTATAAATATAATAAATACATCTCTCGTATCTCAATGTACAGCATTAACATTTTTTTTTATAAAATTGATTCTATCTCGGAAACTGTGCATCCTAGTGAAAAAATAATGAAAATTTCGTCCCCCTTAGTAACTCCGCAACATCATATTTTCCTCATGATGGGAGAAAAAAAAATTCGAAAATCCGAAATTTTCCAACATTTCTATAGATTTATACATCTCTCGTATCTCAGTACAGCATTGCCATTTTTTTTTCTATAATCGCTTCTATCTTAGAAACGGTGCATCCTACTGGAAAAATAATGAAAATTTCCTCCCCCTTATAAACCTGGAAATTGCATATTTTCTTCATGAATAGCAGAAAAAATCGTGAATCCTGAATTTTGAAAAATTTCTATACATAGCTGTTACTTTGAACTACATAACATACTGTAATAATAATCATCAATCCTAATCAGAATCCCCAAGATCTTTTAATTCAGTATTTATATTCATTTTACGAAAATTGAATATTCTGCATTTTGGAAAATGAAATTGGAAGACAATTTTGTAATCAGAACCTCCAGAAACCTGGAAAAGGACATCCTTATTAATTTTAATAACAAAAATGTACGCCATTGTGGAATTACAAAACAGATTTTATTTTCATATTATTCTGCACCCCCAGACACCTAGAAAATGACACCCATGCCAAAGAAAAACATACTCCAACAGTTTCCAAAAATAGGATTTTCCGTAGCCTGCAAATTGAATTTTTAGCAGCCATTAATTTATAAACCAAATCTGGTTTTATAGCTGCTTATATGGTATAATGGTCACCAACTCGGAAATTAAGTCACCAACTTATAATTAATGTCGGTGCTAATTTTGATTAAATTTCGCCTCTTTTTATCTGCCGACTTTTGAATTTTTTGTCACCTGAGTGATTTCGCCAGTTTAGTAATTTAGTCGCCAACATATTAATTTGCTGCCAAATTCAGTAATACAGTATGCTCACGTGCAGCCGCCAACTTATTTTTTGTTCGCTAGATTAATTATATCCCTTTTTTTTAATACTAAAGATTTATTTTAAGTTCAATGAGAGTCTGATAATTTTTAATATTTTCTATACAAATTATTATCCGGCATTGTAAATACCTAATATTTTTACAACAAATATGCTGATAATTCGGTCTGCCAGTGAAAGTCACGGTTAAAAATACATGCAGCCATTTCAGAGATTAGTCAAAAGCAAAACAAACAGACAGACGGGCATTCTTTTTAAAATCCAATGAAAGGTAATATGTGGTGCAGGGAAGGGTTCCGCCCTCGTTAGGCTACAGCTAAAACCAGGTAATAAAATCCGAAACCGGACCCGGTGTGCACCGGCTACCTATTAAACAATAGATTTCCGGTTATAGTTAAACCTATACGAGTCCATTTTATACCGAAAATATATAAAAGATTTTAAATGTGTCACCATGTGTACATTAGAAAAGTATTAATTTGTTAAAAAAAATCCAAGTCAGTAAATCTTTAAAAACTTATTTATTGTAGGATTGACAGGTCAAATTAATATGAAAACTGCAAATTTGCTTTTGTAATAGCATATTGCTTTACTTATATTAAAAACTAAAATAAAAAATAATCGTTTATTTGTTTCTGCTCAAATTTTTTTCACGGCATTAATTAAATATTTTCTCGATTTATCGAGTCACTTTAGTGACTCAATGCAGTTTCTCTAATCTTCTGTTTAAGTATTAGTCAGGAATAAAAAAAACAAAGTTCAAATGAATAAAAAAATTTGGTATAGAAATATTGACAACCCTAAAGCCATAGTTACCATAGAAAACTTTAGAAGCCTCTAACTTCGGTGCCCTTTATTATTTGGACCTAAATTTTTTTACACGAATTCTAGTACATTTAAGTAACAATTCTGTATAAAAATAAAATCCAAATAATTAGAAATACGTTCATAAAAAATTAAAGAAAAAAAAACTTAAATCGTAAATAAATCTTTAAAAACTTATTTAATAAATATGTAAATCAGGTTAAATTGTGTGTTTTTTGATTATTGTCGATCAGAATAATCAAGAAGACAATTAAGTAAATATTTAAAAAGTTATGGCAATTTTTAATTTTATTGAAAAAAAAATAAAAAGTGTTTTTTTATTGTTCATAATAAGAAATTAACGCATGTAAATACTAATAAATTATTTACATAACATTTCTGTATGAGATTTCAAAAAAAAAAGGCATGGCCACTTTTTTGGACAAAAAATACACTGTGCGGCGCGGCGGCGGCGTCAGTGGGTGGTTCGCAGGACTCTTGTCTTCACTTTCTTATTTATTCTAAAGTTGATACCAAATATTATATAGTGATAGCAGTGGCGAAGGCTGCTTCTCCTTCATAGGGAAGCCGGAGCCTGTATAGGTAGGGATTTCTATGAAGGTTTGCAAAAGGTAAGTGACAAGGAAAGCCGATAGGAATGGAGTTATAGGAACCCTTCGCCACTGAGTGATAGTATCATTTAATAATAATATATGAAAATAAGGTGTCCTAGTCGGCAAGGACCCTAATATGCACTGACAATCTATGAAAATGTAACACTGTTCAAGCCACTAAAAATCTTACAAAATTCACCCATAAATCTCAAGGGGATGAAAATTTTGGTAACCGGCAGTTAAGCTAAATAGTTTAATGCTAAACCGCAGTTTAATCTTATTTTGGTTTAGTTCTATTTGAAATCTAGTTTTGAATGTGATTTTTAATCAGAGGAAGTTATTTAGGCTTTATCGTATGCGTGTGTATAAATTAGCTCAACTCAATAACTTCCATTGGCTTCACTCAGTTGCGTTTACGTGACTTGTGATAAGATTTGCGTAAGATTACAGATTCGTTATTCTGTTACGACTTACGTAAATTCTATTTTTTTTTTCTTATTTTCCAATAAAGTTGTTTATGGCAAATAGTGAGTAATTGGCAGTATGCGTAGGTTTACTTGATGACAGTATAGAGTGCAAAAGAAAGAGTTTTTGTGACGGTTTTGGGGTCAATTGTAAATTATTATTGTGTGTGCGTTTATTGTCAAAAAGTTACCTACAAAATATTCGCGTCTATTATGTTGAAACTTGCAAATACATATATGACACAGTCCATAGAGTTAGAATTAACCTGCACGATTTTAGCAAAGGGGATCATTCACGCTCCATACAAGTTTGGGCCCAGATGCCAAAGTGCCGGCCAATTAAAATAATATATAGTTATAAAAATCATAATATTAAATGGGATAAATCAACCTTAGCATTTATTGTTATGTCAACAAAATTCTAGGATAAAAGTTTTATAATATAATATACAGAATGGAATTTCCAAGTGGACTTTTTGTTGTTATTGACCATTACTTTGGCTGGTCTCAACAAGAATGATCTCTTAACTCTCTCAAATAAACTTTATATATAACAGTGCCAAATATCGATTGTTTTCATTTGATTTTATCATACAGCTAGATTTTGCCCGTGACTTCGTGCGCGCAAAAATAAACAGTTTTAAGTAGTTTATAAGGTAGAGCGTACAATAAAATAGTATTTTTAGTTTAAATAGTAGCAAGGTATATTATGTTATCATAATAAATTTTAGCCTAGGTACGGTCTTCTATATTTCATATTTATACTTAGCGAGTCACTTTTCGCGTTTCTTCTTATCACTAAATCATATTACCGTGTTCCGAGAAATTTATGCATTCCATCTTCACAGGAATATACTCTTTATTTCAATAGAAATAAGGATTCGGTATTTTAATGTCTCGGATAGGTACAGATAGGTCGTAAATATCGTATTTGAATCCTAACATATGAGCATAGACTCCAATATCGCATGGCACGTCTTAAAAAAGAAACCTCTTATGAGAGTAATGTTTTTCCCTGAGTGCTTCGTTTATTTTATTTGCAGTAATATGTATAAATCTCGTGTATGTTATATGTAACACTAACATATTATATAATGTAAAGGCAACGACCAGCGTCTACTCTCAACTGCTGAACAATTCGGTTCCTAAACTTATTTAACACAGACCAAGTCCTGATTACTTCGATAAGTTGTTCCGAGTTCCTTCAAATCAAAACGTACACATCGTATATTTTATATGCTGAATTATGTATTTAATTTCATCCAAAGACTTTGGACCAAAGTATGAATGATCGCAATGTCATAGAATTTAAGTTTTGAGATAGCTAATCGATTTTCCAATCTATCAATATGCGTTTAATAAGTAATTATGATTCGTTTAGAAACACGTGATAAGTTTACCGGTGTTTACCCCAGCAACAATATCACGTGCAAGAAATAAGTCAATTTGGTGCATGTGCACTTGCGCAGTACTGGGTTAAAGTTAAGCCTGGGTTAAAATATCATGCGGCGTTCCTTCGCTTTCATAAATACGAGAAACGAGAGAGATAACGTGATATTAAGCGGGCAACGGACTCAACGGAGAAAAATCTTCGATAGATACTTTTCTTATTTCTTCAGAGTAAGTCCACCTTTGGAAGAAGATACATGCAGATAAGTATCTTATACCTGGCCAGACTACTCCCAAAGTAGATCGAGGAAGTGCTCCGCGAAGTAACCCGAAGTATGAAAAAGCGAAGCGAAGTGCGTGCCCGCACTTTCTTATTCGGTCAACCTCGACCTACTTTGCGAGTAGTCTGGACGAGGTGTAAGAAAAACCGGCACAGTGCGAGTCGGACTCTCTCACGGAGGGTTCCGTATCATTATCTATACAACTATTATTACTTATATCGCCGAAACAGCGAAAATATATATATATTTTTTGTATGGGTGTAAATATTTATTTCATTTTAATTTCTTTAAGAGAATATACATTATACAACTCAATATTCAGTGAATATTTCAAGCTACAGTACTTCTACCTGTTGCCGTTATTAATATATTAATATAATTTCAAAGATATGTTTAGTTTACTCGTGGTTACCGCCAAACATTTCACGCCTCACGGTGTTTGGTAGTTCCCGAAGCTGAAAACTTGCTGTTAGTTTTTTTTAGTAGTTAACAAGTCAAAGGAAAAGCAAATAAAACCGACAAGCGAGCTATTCGCCTCAAAGTTCAATGTTCTTTTAAAGGACATACCTACATACATATAGGTTTTTTGTCTGTCTACGAAATGCGATTATGCTTTGCAAATATATCCTGAGTTTTTTTTTGGTAGCGATGGCTGCGCTTATCTGTGATTCCGTAACATGGATATTTTTCTGGCGCCTGTGTTATGTATTGATTTATTTAAACGTTTTAGTACCTTGGTAGCCGAGCTTTTCAATTTAATAAAATAACCGCCTTTTATTGGAAGTCGGTTAAAATGAATCACAAAAATAATACCAAATTATTATTTTTAAACAAAAAATTAAACAGACTTCCAAAATAAAAATACACAAAAAAGTATGAAATAAACTTATTTCCCCTTTTAAATTCGGATAAAATGTTAACTATTTCTCTACTTATTTTTTTTTAATTTTGAAGTCGGTATCAGCAAATTTGAAAGTGAGTTCTATAAAATATCGTAGGATATTGTTTGGGCTAGTAGTCTACCGACTTGTGATCTAGGGAGTCACTACTCACTAAGTATACTTCGTGCGTTGTATTCAGATGATATGCGTGACAGTTGTCATATTCGACTACGCATTTTGCAAGTAAAAAAAGTAATCGAAATAAAATATAATATAATTTACTACTTGTCTAAATAAATGTTTATTCGAAAATTACAAATTAAACTATTAATATTATTATATTTTTTTTGAATTGTCCTCTATTATTATTAAATGTAAATTATTTAATGGAAATAAAATACAAATTATGATAAGTTGAAAATGTCAAATGCATGGAATGGAACTACTGCCAATAGAGATTGACACTGCTGATTCGATATCAAATCGATGAATACGAACGATCATCTTGTAGTCGTAATTCCTATGTAAACATCGATACTTCCGATTGTATTTCCTTTGCCGACTGATTCGATACTTCTAAACAATTGATTAATTTTCACTAGGATTGTCAATTAATATAATATGTCAAGCATATCATCATAAAGCGTATTGACTATAGATAGGGTTGCCATCTCTTACATAAGACTCCCCGGACAAGACGCGTGAAAACCTCGGATTTTGGAGTACGAAACCCGGACATAGAACAGTTTTTACCCGACTACGGCAATGTCAAAAAGAAAGGAAGATTTATTATTGCTGCAAACAAAATAAAAAAAACTTAGGCCTTCCTAATTCTGCCTACAAAAACCCGGATATCAAATAAAATCCGGCCCGGACGCTCCCCGGACGCCCTTTAAACTAGGACAAATCCGGGGAAACCCGGACGGATGGCAACCCTAACTATAGATCACAAGCTGCTGTGATATTTGTATATTGTAGACTGTAGGTGTACGGATTCTAGATAAATAAATCTATTACGAATTACGATCATTTTATAGTTGCACTACACTACGTTAGTAGCTAGTGTAAATAGTCAATAGAATCAGGTGTTACTTTGCGGAAATCCATAGCATACAATTTAATTAATATTACAATATTTAGCAATTTACCGCAAAAATAAGGACTAATGCTGTACTGCTTAAAATCACTTCATAAATAAGCAATTATTTCTCGTAAAAGTAAAGAATAAAAAATGGTTATCCCTAACAGATAAACATATATACCTACCATCGCGGTCTTTTTCTAGACCTTTTTAAGGTGTACAATACTGCAGTACATTATTTTGATCTATCTCGTAGGGTTCAGCCAGCGTTTACAATGTAAGCTCAAAAAATGTGTTTATTTAGGACATTAGATACCTCTAAAATTATCTGTGTTTCTCTACTATATTGTTTATGTTATATATGTCACCGTAAAATTGTAAAAACCGTTAGATTATAATAAAACTAGTGAAATTGTAAAATGTTGATAGACTTCCGACGCGAATATGCTGCCTATAATTTCACACATTATTTTTCTTTAGATTATAAAAACATATATAGTTTTAGTTAGATTATAAATATAAGTTGTTTAGAGTCAATCATTCGTCATATTTTTACAATCTCGTCAGTTATTTTACAATCTAACAGTTTTATGGTCACATATACATATAAACCTTCCTTTTGAATCACTCTATCTATAAAAAAACCCGCATCAAAATCCGTTGCGTAGTTTTGAAGATCTAAGCATACATAGAGACAGACGTAATCGTAAAAGGAACAATGCGGTATATTTTACGCCATTTGTCCGAGCTAATGTGGTCCTTATTGTACAACATTAGATACAATATTATGTAATTGTTTGTTTGAAGGTCGTAGGTTTTGTTAAGGTTGTAGCTTTTCATGTTATAGCTGCGAAATAAGTGGCTACCTTTGAGATGATACTTGAGTCTTGCTCTTGACTAATGTTAACAGTTTTCGCAATGAAAGTATCCCAAAAAAGCAAATCTCAAAGGAGACTACGCATTTCAAGGTTCAAAGTGATCACCCATAAGTTAATGATGAAGTAAAAAATGCCTATGAAGTATTTTTACAAAATTATAGTGATGAGGTCTAAAATATATTATATGATAGGAATAAAAAAATATTGAATATTTCGCGATTGCGATCTGTAATAGAAGGTTGTAAATCATATCGCAAGTGTATCTGAATTTCTCGGAACTGGGATGGTGCAAATAAATTACGAACCTTCTAAGAAGAATTCAAAGATTGTATGACACAAACTCGCAAAGTTCTCGTCTCTTTTGACTAGATGTAAATGACAGTTGAAAGGGTACAAATGTATTAAAAGCTCTCTTTTTCCCGTGTTCCTAAGGATGGTATTTACTTACATCTATCAAAGATCTTTTTTCCAATGTGCAGTCGAAGACACGTCCGGTGTAAATCAATTCGAGCTCATTACTCGGCAATAAGGTTAAAAATTTCAAAAGCGGTAGAACGGATCTGCCGTCAACTGTTCATGTCATCCAAGAAGTACCTACCTACTTTTTATACTTTTTATGAAATGAACAAGGAAAGGAGATACAGAAACAACGAAAGGGAAAGGGAGAAGTGGTCTAAAAATACCACTTTAGGCGTTTCATATACTTTTTTTCTATACAAAAATAGTGAAATGGTAAAATTGCTACATGATTCATCTGATTTCATCATATTAGAAAACATCAATTTTTAATAGTTTTCAATAAAAATGCATAAAATGTCGCACATAATATGAGTTGAAAACAATACCTATATGAAACATAATATTATGATTTATGAAACACCTAAAGTGGCCTTTTTAGACCCCCAGATTGGATAAAAAATTTGATCAAAGATCTTGGATATCCAATATTCGATAACATTTCTTGTTTATCTCTCTTTGGTTTGTATCTGTATTTACTTTCCCTGTTTATTTGACAAAGATATTTATATTCATCCAATTTCTTTGATCAAATGCATATTAGACAATTTATCTTTGATAGATGTCGTACCGACCTAACCTACACATGGAAAACAAAGTTGTGATGTTGGAACAATCCAAAAAAATTTGGTGATCATTGCGCGAATATTTCGAAAGTTCTAGAATTATCTCGTATAGAACAATAAGTTAGTCAAGTAAGGGTAAGTTAATATTTATTGTAAATCTACGATAAGATAAATCTGCTTTAGAGTGTGTCTATGAGTGTGTCAACAAGGAATATCTTCAATAGTGACACATAGTTTAATTCACGTTAAATTACGCACTCAAGCGCATTATCAGATTATATGTAACAAGTCACGTATACCCTTACCCCCTTACTAATAAACGCTGTATAAGCTTTGAATAGTTACACAGTGTTTTGTCTCCTTCTATCGCGAATTAAACATGTAACTTGTGTGATGTGAACAAAACACTGTATAACTATTCAAAGCTTATACAGCGTTTATTAGTAAGGGGGATAACGTACACTTATAAACAACGTATACTTATAAAATTAATATATCTTCCTTGACCTTAGCTATTTAATAAACAAAGGGATTAAAGAAGATTAAAGGCGTATCATTACTGTAGTTAACCATGACACTGCAATAATGAATCTCCCTTGACGCTAGTTCAATATTATAACGTCGCGTCGTTTAACGGATCGTCATGCATAGACGTCGTTTATCAGTTAAAGGTACACTGCTGGGCTTTATCTTGTTGAGACAGTTACAGATAAATGCATGACTTGTGCATTTATTACTGTAATAACGACGCGACGCGACGTTATATTTACATATAATTACGGCATGCTATACTTCGTGATATCATATATACATATGTAACATGTAGATATTAGGTAAATATTAGGTAGGAAGCAAAAAGTTTGAGTACAGTTTTGCGAGATATGTGCGAACGGAGGAGTATGAAATTCGGCACAGTAAAAAGTTTATGTGGAGGAAGGTGTGCAGAAAGCTCATTTTTTATAATGCATAGGAATACAAAAAAAAAATACAAATAAGGGTACATTAGTTCACTCACATTACCATGCGTTTGTTTAATAACAATAAAGTGTGAATAGTGGTCAAAGTTCTTCTATAGGACGACCTCTAGTTATTATAATCAGCATTAGTTGGAGCAAGAGCTTTGAGTATCCAACCAACTCAAAGGGCAAGAGGCATACTTAATTTTCTGTCATATTTCAAAAGGAATACACTTTTAGAATGGCACTGGGCTGCGGGCACTGACAATCTTTACCTATAGTCTATAGACAGTTTTGTTCCAACTGATAATAATTACATATTATTAATTTCTAGGTGAATTTGTAAACAATTACAAATGTATATTTCTTTTTTCTGTTACTCGTAGACCGTAGCTCTATCTTTGATGAAATTATTGCCTGCCGAGTGCTGATATTGTAAGGTTTTAAATTAAATAATTGTAACTGAGTCTATTCACATCTATATCTGTTTATTGTGCACATCTGTATCATCATCATTAATTTTAAATTTTTGTTGTTTTGTTTTGTAAACACATTTCATTGTTATGTAACAAATGTAAAAATAATCTGCTTAGAGTTAAAAGTGAGAAGTTGAGAACGTCACGTTTGACATCGCACGTTTTACGTTATCTGTTAACTGTTTATTGTAAAGTTATGTGAAATATGTATACCGTAGGGTTGCCAACCCCAAATCTAAAAAGCTAGGATTTGAAGTTGAAAAAACTAGGAGAAATAATAGACGCAGTAATAAAGTTGCAACATGCAATAGTTAAATTAATATTTAGTGAAAATAGGTTAAATTACATATATATAATTACGTAATAATCATATTTTTTTATTAAAGTATTTGAATAAAGTTAGAGTAGAAAGAAAAATTGTTAGAGTGGCTCGCAATTTTTATAATACAGTACCTTATCTTAAACCTATAAAGCACCCCCGCTTTAAAAAAAACCAAGACGCTGCTTTAAAACTCTCTCACTCACAGACACTCCAGGGGCCGGGATACTGCAAACAACTAGAACATGTCCTGGGAAAACAGGACGGTTGGCAACCCTAGTATACCGTATACAAGTTGTACATTATATATCTATTGTCTTTTGTCAGTTTACACGTCGCGTTACTTGTCCCTTGTAAATTGTAATTACCATAATAACATATCGTTTGTTTTGGGCCAACATGAAAACAGGTAGATACATAATGATGACAACCATTTAGGTACCTCGCTTTGAATTTTCTACGACATATAATGTGGGATTTACACAGGTGACTGAAGCCGTCCAATGCTGGGTCTATATGCTCCGGAATCCGGAAGGCCGGAGAAATATTTGAGCACTGAAAATGGAACTCTGGAGTCGGGATTTTCATCTCTATTGCATTAGCAGTTCTATTTTTGGCGCTGTTTTTTCTGGTCGGAGAGATTACGGACGATGTAGTCCGAGCCTTAGAATTTTAGAGACATTGTAATTCGGAGAGCCTCGTCTTAATGTTCATCGTGCGGCAAAAATCGTGCTGCTTTAGTCACCCGTGTAAGTCCCACATTAACTTTTGTCATGAATAACTATTTGAAGGTCGTCGGAGAAGACAGGAGTTTGTCTCTTTATCTGTTGCAGTTGCAAACTTGTTTCGTAACTAAAACCTATCTAAATACATTTTATGTGTATAGAATCGTGACATTTCAAGAAAACGGAGTTTAAAGTTCAGTCTAACCAGTTGACCAACATGTTCATCTAACCCAGATGACCAAAAATACATTTTACGCAGATGCTTATAAGTTAGCTTGCGAAACATTGTATATGTATACTAGCAATTTGATCAAAATCTTATATTATGTAGAGAATTAGAGATTGTTATCAATTTGATATTTAGAGACACATAATATATGTCGGAATATTATAATTGTCTGGATCGGTTTAAAAAAGTAATTTTAAATGTTTTTCTACACCTAAGTAGGTAGTTAGGTACCTAATATCATAGTAATACAATATATGAAAGGCGATCGTTACCAGTCACAAGACTGATTTATCTAAATTCTACATACAGTTCAAATCAATAAACGAAATGCGGGGCAAGCGTAACATATTAATTTCATTGCAGGTATTTTCCATAACTTGTACCCGCCTAAAGGAATGCATCGGGCGTCCATAGACCTAGGTAGTTCCAATATAACAAGAGCTTTCCAGAAGGAAAAGCGAAGGTAGTAGTTTAGTGTGGGCGTTGTTGTGGAATGTGGTGCATTCTGCAGCTAGAAAGCAGGTGAAATCGCCGCTAACTTCTGTACAACCTTGACTTGCTTACATAAGTGAAAGCAAAGGTTAGCACTGCTGGGGATGTCTCGGCTCTGAAGGTCAATGCTTATACCGGATAATGTGGTGATCGGGGTGTACCTACCCCAGTAATTGGGTAGTTTTTCCTGGAAAGTTTTGCGGCTGTTTTGAAAATTGATAATATTATAATAATATCAAAATCAACATAAATTATTATGTATAGCCTGGTATACCTTACTAGGCTAGGTCTCGAATTTCGTCAACTTTATCAAGGTTTTAACTGTTTTCTAAAACGTCGCTGTATTGATGGAAGCGATAAATATCAGTCCGTTGCGTAATCTTTTTCGCATGTAAACATACTAGTGAATATAGATAATATTTTGTGTGCCACTGACCTGTGTTTGTATGCGGTAATCTATTGTTGTACGCTCGTCTGATCTAATTTTATGGAGTTTATTGACTTATAAAATAAATATCGATTGATATTAATATTTAAGGTCTATTAGAGATATAGGTCGAGATTAGAGACTTCGAGAGGCCTTCTAATATGTGTTAATATAGAACTTTTTAAACTAAGAGAACAATCCTCGGCTAAATCACGTTTGGATTTCAGGCTGTCCAGCTCGCGCGCGTACGATTTGACGCATATGCGAATGAGTCAGCGCGTTGACTGAATCGAGATTGCATCGAAAATAGTTTCGAGTATTGAGATTCTGATTCAAAGTTATTTATTTGTTCTGCCAAAAACTAGTATCGTTGTTGAATGATAATTGAGATGATAAATTCTTGTCAATCCAAAGCGTTCTTTGAAGCAAAAAATGTATCATTTGTGTCGTATTTCTTCTGTCTGTCGTTAATTAGCTTACGATTCGTAGATCCTATTTCCTCATCGCGCATTAGATTTTCGGTATTGATGTAAATTTATAACAAACACCAAAAATACAAATACTATAAAAAATACAAATAAAATACAAACACCAAAAATGAAGATGTAAATTTATAACAAACACCAAAAATACAAATACTATAAAAAATACAAATAAAATACAAACACCAAAAATGAAGGAAATCGCTCTGGTAGAATTAACTGATGTACATTTTGAACTCTGCTACATTATGTGAAAGTTTGTGAGAATGGATGGATGTATGAAATTATTAATGGACGGATGGATGGATGGATGGATGATGTAACTCTTTCAAGCAAAAACTATAGAACAGATTATAATTAAATGTATGGTAAATGTATGGTAAAGGTATGGTAGTAGTTTAAGCTCAAGATTAATACGTAGGCTACTTTTTATCCGGAAAAAGTACAGTGATGCCGTAAGATACTTATTTACGCAGGCGGAGCCGCAGGCAAAAGCTAGTTTACTATATACGTACCTATTTATAACGATAGCCCTCTATCTACATTGAGGAAAGACGCGAGCTTACTGCTGGAGACCGTTAGTGATATGTTTATGAAATCAGTTTTACCAATCGGACGTAGCAAAAATCATACGACCAATTTGTCTTTGGCGAGTAATTTGTCCGCCGTTCCGTCTCATTTGCGGTCGGGTCACGATGGCCAATCGAACCTCGTCGACTGGTCTTGAGTGATTTGTTCCACTTGTACTTGTTCCCCATGTTTAATGAGCCTTGTCTTTGTTATCTTATCTCTGAATGAGTTTATGATAGCTTCTAGTTCTCTTAATTTTACCTTGTTTTCATTTATGCTGTGACAAATTTTAGTTCATAATAAAAATCTATCTATTACAGTGGCGTGCGGTGCCTATAACTCCATTACTATCGGCTTCACTTACGACTTACCCTTTGAAGACCCTCGTCCAAATCCCTACCTATTATACAGGCTAGGGCTTCCCTATGAAGGACAACCAGCCTTCGCCACTGATCAATTATATACCTACAAAAGGCAAAGCTGATTGTCTTATGTATCGTTGGCACAGGCCAAACCCTCAAGGCTAGAAATTTGAAATTTTGCACACGTATTCCTCATATAATATGATGTAGGCATCCAGTGGATGTCATCCACTGAGGATGGATTTTTCAAAGTTCAACAACTACAGGGTGTAAAATAGTCAACGAGCGACGGTTTAAATTCTAATATTACGCGGGAAAAGCCTCGGACAATTAATGCTAGTAATATATAAAATGAGATAAAGTCGGAAAGGCATTCGTAATCGAAAGGTAAAATGAGTTATCAGCATAGACTTATAATATATTATTAGAGACGAGGGCATATCGAGGCGAAAAATCTCCTTACTTTAAGAAGCCATACAATCCTTAGTTCGAACGCTTACATCACAGTACGCTGTACTGTAATGTCTATAGTTATCAGACATATATATATATATACCTAATATGTCTGATTATATATATACCTAATATGTATTTGAAAAAATACATATTATGTTCAAGCAACATCAGGTACACGTATTACAGGAGTGATATGTTTTTAATATTTGTGTCGTTTATTAATAATTATACAAGCAGGGCAGAGAACATTTTCCAGGGCATAGAACAAACGTAGAATTTGTATTCAAAGTCATCATGTTCAAAAACATTTATATTAAAAAAAACAACGGTTTAAAACAAATTTTGTCTATGACAAAATTGCAACAATAGTATCTTTGTTTCGGTCCTCGCTCGGACAAAATGTATAGCTTCTTGTTATCGGGGCCGAGGCTGACACGAGGAAAGGTGAACACGGCATGACCATAGCTAATGACCACGCACTGAACCTAATTAGTTACAAATTAGTGCCCATTGAATACAATATTGAAATGGGTGAAGTTGATATCCGTATGAATATAGTTACTAGCATATTGCACGTGCATAGTTACTAAGTATTAACTATAAATTGATTATAATATGAACCATGAAAAGTATAATCCGAAACTAATAGTCCACTTTCTTTTGTCCACAGATTCGAAGTCTACCACTTAACCCAATGCGACGGTAATCACACGAAGTAGAAGCAAGCGAAGATGTCGCACCACCTGGTTACAGTGTGCATGTTTTGCCTGCTGTGTGCGGCGCACACATGCGGCTCGCACGTCAGCATAGACAATGACTTGCACGCCGTCGACACCACCAAGCAGCTAGAGTATTCGACATTCCACCTTGACAAGCGGAAAATAGAGTCGAAATTGCGATACCACCAGAGGCTGCAGAAGATCCGGAGCAAGAGGGAAGTGAAGAATGTCAATCCCAGCGCATACCTGGAGCAGATATTCGGCATGTACGGTGACGCTAGCACGATGACAATGAACCTGACGGGCTTCAAGAGAATGCTAGAGGGGTTAGAGCTCAATACCTTGATCGAAGGAGGAGTTCAGAGGACTGAGAGGAAGGACTATATTTATAAGCAGAGTGGTGCCAAGGACGAGGAGGTAGTTAATGTAAGTTACGAGTTTATTTCCTAACTTCTTGTTACGGCGACTCCGATGAAGATGACCATGTTAAATGTGCTTATCTGTAATGTTTCAGTGTGTAAGCAGCGAAGAACTAATCACAACCGTCAACACGAGATTAAAACCGCACGACCATGACCACGACCACGAGGATCACAGTATAAGCGATCACGAGTCGGAAAATGAAATCTCAGAGGACACACTCAAGGCGATATGCCCAATATTATTATATCAGAAGCTAGCGAACACATCTATCGAGAGAGGTGGATGTCTCAAAGAAATGTCAAACTCTCTAACGAGTCGGACAGATAAAAAACAAAATGCATATTCGAAGAATATGTTTTCGGTTTGGTTGTACTCGTCTTTGAGTATAACGGCGATTAGCGCTTGCGGGCTGCTTGGGGTTGCGGTGATACCGATCATGGATAAGACTTATTACAACCACATGCTTCAGTTCCTAGTTGCGTTAGCGGTGGGGACACTATCTGGGGATGCGTTACTCCATCTGATGCCGCACGCCATGAGCCCGATAGAGCACGACCACGACCACGAAACCGCGCTAGAGACGCGGGCCTCGCACGACGACGGCATGTGGAAGGGGCTCGCAGCTATGTTCGGAGTCGTGTTCTTCTATTTCACAGAGAAGGGTCTGACGGTCGTCGCCGAATGGAGACGGAAGCGTCAAAAGATGGAGGACGACAAACTCCCGTCGCGCGTCAGAGTTTTAAAAGATGAAGCGGCGGGCTCCGGAGCCAAGTCGCCCACGTCGAATTCGTTCATTAAACTATTCAAACGCGAAGATAAAGGTGATCCGACGACGAAAACGTGCAAGCACAAGTACTCCGAGTATCCCTACTGCTACGACGAAATAGACACGGACACTCACGACGACCACCACCTACGTGATGGTATACCGCCGAGCCCTAAAGACGGGAAGAAACAGAACAATTCGGTGAGCATCGTGTCCTCGAATGCTCTGAATGCGGAAGGTAAAGAAAAAGAGCCCACCGCCAAGGATTGGCTCCTCAAGTCCGAAACGCCTGCAGTTGTGGAAATGAATAATATCAAACCAAAAGACGACGGTTCAAAAGACGCTAAAGATGGCGACAGCTATACCGTTATATTGAGGTTAGTATTTTTGTACATTAGATAAAATTACGAAGTATTATGAGCAACTGTGTCGCGAGTTTAATGTTTTTTTCTCATCTCAAAAGTGCCAAACTCGACCAAAGTGGTTTTTATTTCAAAAATAATAAAATTAGACGCATTTACTGGTGCAATATGCTAATATATTATATTATGTCTAAATTGTTTAAGATAACACTAATATTTTCAAAACTTATTATACCATACGTCATAGTTCCCTTTGATGTTGCATGGCGGTATTTGGTTAAAATTAAGCGGTCTTCTATTTCGCTTACCATATTTTTATAAGCTTTTTTCAGCGGCTTAATAGTATCCCACGGGAATACTGTTTTTCCGGATAAAAATTAGCCTATGTTTTAATCCTAAACTAACTAGCACACCAAATTTCATCAAAATCCAATCAGTAGTTTTTGCGTGAAAGAGTCACAAACTGCAAACATCCATACATCCATCCGTATCCTCATTAACTTTCATGTATAACAGTAGTATGATTCAATAGCTTTTTAATAAAATGTATTAATAAATTTATTCGTTTTCCCCAGGGAGCACTCTCGCGCGCACCACGGGCACTCGCACGCGCACGGACACGTGCACGCGCCGCCGTCGTCCATGAGCTCGGTCGCGTGGATGGTCATCATGGGCGACGGCCTGCACAACTTCGCCGATGGGATGGCTATCGGTATGTAAAGAAAATTAATAACAAACCTTAAGCTCACTAACAGTTCGCCTGCAGTATCTGGTCCTATCCGGCGGCCTGCCGTCCTAGGTCAATAGCGCCAACACACTAAAGCGATTTTTGCCTGCCGGCAATGCCCTGCAACTTTTGAGGCTACACACTAGCAGTCGAGAGCCGGCAGTTTTCGACGACTACCCGCTAGTGTGTGTTCATTCGCCCTCAAGGCCATAGACTGTCCGGCCGACATCTGCCGGAGCAGATCGGAATTGTCAAGCGGCCACACACTATCAGTTCGTAGTAGTCGTCAATCCAAAACCTTAAACGGAATTGTCAGTGTGTGGGCTATTGCGATTAACTAACATATTTATATCGTCCGGCAAACTGTTAGTGTGTGGGGCGCTTTATACAACGACTGAAAATATTTAGACTGTTAGAGTAGAGAAATTCATATCCGGCTCGAAGGACCAAGAAACCATAGTTCTTTTTTACCCGACTACGGCGAAGCCAAAAGGAAGGGTAATGATTTTGCCAGTCGTTTGTTTGTTCCACCGTAGTGCCTAAACTACTGATCCGATTTTAATAAATGAGGTGATATTGATATTCGTAATAATAGCCCGGGTAACATAGGCTAATTGTAATTTACGTAGTCTGTTATAGTTTTTTTTTTTTTATAAATATTGTAGTTATCCAAATGTTAAGTTCATATTATTCGATTTTGATTTATGTATTTAACTTTGCGGTATAAATTAAAAATTATAACAAAAATAAGTTTTAAAGATTCATAAAATTAACAAGTTAATTTGTTAATAAAAATATTTCCAGGTGCGGCTTTCGCGTCAAACATTGCCGGTGGATTTTCGACTGCTATTGCTGTGCTGTGTCATGAACTACCGCATGAGCTGGGTGAGGCGCTTAATCTATCTAAACAAAAAAAAATACACAAAATTACTCTTTATGGCGCTTTTAAGGTCATTGACGTCACACGTCTGATTGTATTTATGTTACTTTGGCAAAGTCTTTGCTTCCCCTTGAGACTTCAAGCTGTTTCTGCGAGGTGCGCCTTAAAGAGCGCAATGTAATTTTTTTTGTTTAAATTTTTAATTATTTTTTTTACCTAAACGTTTTTATATAAGCACTAGATTATACGCCCAAAATATCCGTTATTGCTTTTGAAAAACCCTTCATAATAAAGAGGAAAGATTTGTTTGTTTATTTACATTGAATAGACTCTAAAACTACTTGATCAACTTTGATAAAATTTGACACAAATATAGAGTAGACATAGGCTACTTTTTATTACGGCAAATTGTACGGGCGAAGCGGGATTTCCGTTTGCGCACACGTAGCGGGCAACATATAGTAAATTATGAAACGAATTTTACTGAGAAATAATCACGAGCCGACCTGTAAAATTACAAGTGTGACCCAATTAACTTCTGACTCGGCGCGGCCAAATTTTTACACGCATGGCGTAAACGGGACTTTCGTTTGTTTAAATGTTTACGTAAAATTTTGCCGCCAATAATTGAAAGCTCTAACCTAAATATTGTGGGTTTTCTACATACAAGCTAAAAAAATGGCTATGTACTTGTAAAGTTCTTTGATGTAGCAGGGATTTTAGCGCGCTTCGAAATTCACAAAAATGACCGCAAAACTTGACCTCTACACGCGCCACAACGCATGACCGCTTTATGAACGCTACGTTCCCACGAGCATCTTTTAGTGGTCGCGACAGAAAAAATGCACTGTAAATAGAACTTTGCGCTAATACCTAAATTAGTTTTTCAGTTTTAATGAAAACGAAGTGTCAAATGTAAGATTTGATAGCTGTACACAATTCTCAGCGCTATTGTATTAGCGCTGAGAATTGTGTTTTTTAGTTATATTTTCGTGCAGTTTTTTTGTCGCGACCACAAAAAAAATGTTCCTGGGACCGTAGCCTTACAATAAAAACTAACACTCTGTTTTTCAGGCGACTTCGCGGTGCTCCTGAAGGCGGGCATGTCGGTGCGCCGCGCGGTGTACTACAACGCGCTGTCGTCCGTGCTGTGCCTGGCGGGCATGGTGTGCGGCGTGCTCGCCGGCCACGCGCCCTCCGCGACGCGCTGGCTGTTCGCCGCGGCCGCCGGCATGTTCCTCTACATCGCGCTCGTCGACATGGTGAGTTGATCCCGCGCTGATGACGTCACGAGCCAGTGCGAGTTGATTCCGCGCTGCTGACGTTCGAGCCCCATGTTGATGAATCACGGCTAGTGTTGCCGGGTGCGATGTGCGATGTTGATTTAAATCGGAGCAGGATCGAAAAAAATCGGGACTCGGGTCTATAAATCTGGACTGGGCCAAAAAATGTTTAACTCGAAACGGAACATGGCGAAATATGTTTTATTTGGTCGCTAAGTATATTTTTAAAAAGCAAGTAATTTTTTTTCCAATATTCTTGTATTCCAAAAAGACTGTAGAAAAACTATATTAAACTCTAAAAGCCTTGACGACAGTTGTGGCTCAGTGGTTGAGCGTGTTGGTGCTCAAGCCCGGGCCGGGTTCGCGGAATCTCGTCGAAGTAACTAAAAGTTTTTCTGTGTTCGGGGTCATGGATATGTATTAAATATGTGTATAGTATAAAAGTTTATATATTTCCGTTGTCTGGTACCCGTAACACTAGTAAAATAATAATAATAATTGCTTTTCGCAGCGAAAAAATTTTTTACCATAAGTACAAAGACTCGATATTATTTTGCCGACCGTGAGACTCACGTGAGTCACGCGCGCCATCGCACGAATGCGCCACGGTGTGCCAAAACCTATGAGGATTATTGTAATTTATTTGTCAATCAAATATTGTTATAAAATTATTTAAATACTTACATTTTTAATTTTCTTTGAATTCTCGATTGTTAAATTTTATTGTTGAAAATATCCTAAATTGCGTAAATAATTTTAATATGGTTCATTTCATAAACAAAAAACAATTTAACAGTTTCCTATTTCCTGGGGGCCACGGAAGACCAGGTATAGCGACGTGGCCTGGTCTCTTTTTCGGATTTAGGACATTACACTGCTTACCTGCCCAAAAATTTTTTATATATTTTTTTCTGTATTCTTTTTTGATTTTCATATATTTATTTTATGATGCCACTGTTTTTTGTACTGTGCTGTAATGTCTAAGATTTTCGAATAAAGATTTATTTATTTAAGTATTAATTTATTTGTTTGTTTCTAGATACCGGAATTGAGTTCGTCCCATAGCAACGAAGGCACGTTCTGCCAGTGCATTCTGCAGCTGCTGGGGCTAGCCACCGGAATTGGCATTATGCTGGTCATAGCCCTCTACGAGCATGACCTCAAAAACTTATTCGGATAAGTGTTAGTAATAAGTGTTTAGTGTTAAGTGTATAAGTGACAAAGTGAAGTTTAACTACACTGGGGGTCATATTGACCCCAAATTGTAACGACATATATGAAATAAAATGTGATGTACTTACTACTTAGGTAAAGCTCAAATCAATATTTTCTTAGACTTGATACTAATTCTATCTTCGTATAGAATTTCTATGTACGGTAAGGTTATGTATTGAGCGGCAGAGAAGGATCCTGTAGTTGTCGGTGTCTGGCATTTATATGTACTTTTGATACCCTCGTGTACAAAACAATCTTTTTACATAGATACCACAACCTTATTTTATATTTATAATAACAAGACAATTTTTTGATGTAATATAATATCATATATCTTAAACATTATTATTTGTGTTTGTTTAGAATTAGTATGATTTAAGTTACAAAATCTATATGCACGATATTTATGTTAAACCATCTGACTACAACGAACAACAAGGTTATAAAAATTGTGGTATCTGTGTAATATGTTACAAACGACGTCAATTTTATAATAATAACTGTGTATTCGCCGAACGTGTACTTCGTTTACCCTTCCTCTGTTGCCTTTGTCTGTGAATTATTATGAATAATACTGAAATTATTATGTTCCTGCTTAATTTTAAGCCTATTGTACTAATTAATCCTTAAATATTATATAGATATACAAATACTGAGCATTTAATTGAGACACATCTACAAACATCTGAACATCATTTGTTACATTGCAGTGGCGAGGGGTTCCTATAACTCCATTCCTATCGGCTTCCCTTACCGCTTACCTTTTGAAGACCCTGATCCAAATCCCTACCTATTATACAGGCTACGGCTTCCCTATGAAGGAGAACCAGCCTTCACCACTGTTACATTGTTATTCCATCTGGTTGAAAAGTACAAGATCCAGAATTATTTTTACTGCTTTAAAATAACTAAGTGATGACGTCTAGAAGATGGATAACAACTCACTATAATCAGATTGTTTTTTATAAACAGTTTTTTTTACTTTGATTTTAATTCATTTGCTAGTTTCATAGTCAACAATCACAGTTAATTGCTAAACAGTACATACATACTCATAGTATTTTTTTCATACTTCTACTTATCATACAAACAGACTACTTATTAAAGGATTACATACATGAATATCCTTGTTCTTGTAACTTTGAAGGCTATTGATGTTTTAGGAACCCCTTTGTAAAAGAAATCCTACATTGATGTTGTCTTAAAGATGTTATAAACCTCAGAACAGATGTAAATAATGTCGGTACTTAATGCATTTCATTGTAACGCTCGAATGTTTATAATATAATGTATCGATTTGTCCGAACCATGATATAAAATTTTATTTCTTTAACAATACATAATATACTGAAGTTTTATTTATAGTTTGTACTCCACTCTCCAACATCTGAAATCAAATATCCTATTACTAAATAAATTTGAAAGTTAGCAAGGATAAATGGAACATTTTCCTATTCAAAAGCTATTTGAAATTATTAAATATTCATAATCAATGACTAAGAAATCCTGAATTATAGTTCTACTACTATTATAAATGTGAAAGTTTTTGAGGATGGACAGATGGATGGATGTATTTGTTACTTTTTCACGCAAAAGCTACTGAACGGATTTTGATGAAATTTGGTATGGTACTAGTTTTTAAAATAATTAATAATTGTGATAATAATATGTATTGTATTTTTTCTCGCCGTAAATATTTTTTTATAATAATAACAAGCAGTAAAATTTATTTTAATTGAAATCTGGTATATTATGATATCGAGGGAATTTCATTATTTTATGAGTAGATGCACGGTGCACCGTTTCCGAGATACACAAGAGATTAAATAAAAGCAGAAAAATAATTACAATATATAGGTCGCGCAACGGTTTATGAGCGCTCAGTGAAAGTGGAGGGGATCGTTCGCGCATGTGACCAATAGCAAAGAATCTATATTACTAACGTACCAATAGCGCAGCCACGTTCGGCATGCGTTCAGCGCATCCACACCTCCCCGCCCGAGCCCGCTACCGCCAAACACACCCAAAAACTGACTTCTGCGCATACCCCCTCTACTTTTGTCGAAAGATCTTAATTCGTTGCGCGACCTGTACTAGGTGTAATTGTCATCGATGTAAGATATCGAAAGTTCTTGATTTTCTAATTTCCTTTTATCTCATCACGAAGAAAATCTGTTGTGGCGGTACACAATACTCCCCATATTCCAATATACGCACTTAGCAACAACCATCGGAGTTAACAAAAATGACATCATTCATGATGCACTTTAAAGCAGACAATTTTTGGCCGGGTAAAAACACTTGATATAATAAAGATATATATTTGTATACATGTTACAAAAGTGCTATATACAAGTTAGGGTGTGACCCGCTTGGGGTCGCGGGGGAACATGGAGGTCTTGCGGATGTTGTCCAGCCCCAGGTACAGCATCACCACGCGCTCCATTCCGATACCGCCGCCTGGAACACAATATTAAAACAATAAAAATTACCTTGGCATTAAAACATTTTTCATTATATTATTTATTTTTCTACAGGATGGTCATCCGTCGTAGAAATTGGGTTTGTGGTGAAAAACTGTAATTTTGATATGCTTGTGGACTGAGGGACCCACCTGATTTTCCCCAAAATAAGTACAGCAAGTTTTAGTAGAAGTCTAAAAAAATTGTAGAATAAATCTGGGAATTTGTAAAAAGATAGTTTAAGAGATATAGCCCTCAGAGTGTGGTCCCTCAGTTCACACACCGTTATTTTCCAGATCTCGAAAAGTATGTGGAAAATTATGTTTTTTTTCACTACAGAATTTTAGTAGAACTTTTGTAGTTTTTACAAATTTATCAAATACATATAGTATCAGAAATAAAAAATCTACAACCACCGAAGTGTGGTCCCTTAGTTCACACAAAAATGACATACTCATTTCGCGATATATTACTGACTTTTTTAATTATTTTACGTAGAGTTTTAGTAGAAAATTTGTAGAATTCATAGACAAAATTTCAGAAAAATCTATCGACGCATTTGGAAGATAATTATGAACCATTATGTTAGGTCCCTCAGTTCACACACTTGTGTATAAGAAAAACTCAAATAAGATAGAAGCAAAATGAGGACATACCTAAATTTATTGTGTATGTTATACCTTATTAAATTAACGTTTTGCTCGCGGTTTCGCCCCTTTTCACTATTTTAGGGGCTCATAGTACTACAAGCAAACTTGTATCTTTGTTATTTTTCAAGAGTTACAAAAATGGGATTTCATTTTTTTACTATTGTCTTTCAATGAATAGACGGAAAAAAACCGGCCAAATGCGAGTCGGACTCGCGCACCGAGGGTTCCGTACAAACTTGTAATAAAAAATAATGGTTCACGGTTTATGCATAAGGTTTATGTTTATGAAATTAAATGTATTTTTTAATTTTTATATTTAAGTTGGTTGAATGAAAGGTAAATTGCGGTTTACGATTTATGACGTATTAAAAAAACTACTTACTAGATCTCGTTCAAACCAATTTTCAGTGGAAGTTTGCATGGTAGATCATATATATATGTAGGCGCGTTTCTACAATTACAAGATGTTGTCTGTTTTACCATTATTACTGATGCTGTTTTATCGTACGGATAAGCGTTGCCATGACGACGCTGGTATAACGTCAATCTTATCTAGCTTTGGTACGTTCAGTTTAAAATAACTAACGGCCGCCGGCAGATATTAAACGACGGAATACTTAATAAGTCGCGTACAAATTAAGGATTATCGAATTTATTGTGGAAAAGTTATATAGTGACGTGATCTATGATAATTCGTTGATAAATTTGGTCAATTAGAAATAACCTACGGACTTAATCATAGCTATACGCCTAAATCAGTCCGTGGGATTCGAACTTTACGACCCACGAAAAGCATAAAAATGATGCTATTGCTCGGTTTTTCAATTTTCGGAAATATATTGACATTTTAAGGACATTTTTATCATGTACTTGTGCTAAATATGGATGAAGGAATAAAATTTTTACATGAGCATGTCGAGACATGCTGTGGAAAGAGATGGTACTACTAAACATATGAGATAGAAAGAGATAGATATGGTTTATGAACAGTTTAATTACAATTTGTGTGATGTGTCTGCTTACCGACTATGTCATGACTATGGTTTTTGTGATAAGTTCTGTTTTCTATGAAACTACAACGTGAACAATGTGGGACCAGTGTAACACAGTGGGACAGTGTTTTACGAGCCAGGACTCCGCAGACTTGCGGTATAGCTGTAGCGGGCTCCATATTAGTGCTGGTCTACTATGTACGACCTAATGCAATAATCGTTCGTGCGCCGGGACGTGTCGGCGCCAGCAAGACGGCGGCAACACGACGCGGACGGTGGTAGCATGACGTCGACGCAGTGTTGCCAACTCTTTCAATCAAAATTATCGGAATTTGGGCTCAAAATTATCGTACATTAATGTTTATCTTAATTTTTGTAGAACACGGGCGTAGCCAGGTTTTAGTTTGGGGGGGGGGGGGGGGGGGGGGGGGGTGTTCAAGAAAATAAAACGACTTACTGTTAAATACGTATCGACGTATTAAATACTGGTCTTTAACCTATTAGAAGGTCTGGACTCTGGGCACATTAATGGGCCCAATTTTTTTTTTTACCTGTTTCAGCTTTAATCTCTGAAAGACATCAATAGTCTAAAACTGAACGTCGGTACTCAATTTTATAATACATTCTGCCAAACACGAGTAAGAGAAACGATCGAGATTTTATTTTTCCATTTTACAGGTTAAAATCTGTTCAAACGTTAAAACACTAAATAACGGGAAATTTCAGCAAAATACCATAAAATAAACCGGTTAAAACAGAACATCGGTACTAAATGATAAAATATGTTCTTCATGTTAATCGCGAGCGAGCGAAGCGAGCGAGCAAAATTTTTTCCTATTTTATAGGTTTTAAAACCCTAAAAGACTGAAAATAGGATGATTTTGTAATTCAAATTAAAGTAAAATTTGCGTAATTTCTGATGTTGTAAAATATATGACAAAAAAACTTATTAAGTTAGGTTTGTCACATAATGCCTATTTCACACTTTCGTCGTACATAATTACAAAATTTTGTGATCAGTGACGTGCCCAAAATATTTTGTCGCATGCTTTAAAAAAAAATAGGTTCGAGGATTCGATGGCACGCGTGCCATAGGTTCGCATTTTCTGTTTTAGGCTATTGGTTTTATTGTTTTTTTCTAAAGAATAACAGTTTTTCAGGATTAAAATTTTAAAAAGATTTTAACAGGCAAAATAATAAAAAGCATTTGCTCGCTTTCTCAATTTGAACGCGTTTAACATAAAGAGTATACTTAGGGGCGATTTCACCAATGAAATTGAACGCGCTCAGTATACCCTAAACTCGCTTTGCGCGCTTAAACACGCTTATAACTCCGAATTGCCTTTCACCAACGTAAACAAAACACGTTTCTAGCTAAGCTGAGTTTAGGTTCTGAACTCCGGATTTCGTCGGTTTAACTTCGTTGAACGCGTTCAAGAGCTGTCATGTACGAGTTTCATAAGATGACAGTTGTGATGTTTGTATTTATAAAATCAGTATTCATTTGTGTTTAATATCGCATTTGGTAGCTCTCACAAATCGAACTTCTTAAAAAACACATTTGTCCAAATATATTTTACGTCTTTAATATTTTAACTCAGTTTTCGTTATCGCGATTAGCGTAGATATGGTGAAACCCGTTCGACGTAAAACGAGATTGACATCGACGCATGAACGCGCTTAGTGAGAACTAAGTTTTATAAAACGAAGTTTTTATTGTGTTTGGTGAAATCACCCCTTAGGGGCGATTTCACCAATGAAATTGAACGCGCTCAGTATACCCTAAACTCGCTTTGCGCGCTTAAACACGCTTATAACTCCGAATTGCATTTCACCAACGTAAACAAAACACGTTTCTAGCTAAGCTGAGTTTAGGTCCTGAACTCCGGATTTCGTCGGTTTTACTTCGTTGAACGCGTTCAAGAGCTTGTCATGTACGAGTTTCATAAGATGACAGTTGTGATGTTTGTATTTATAAAATCAGTATTCATTTGTGTTTAATATCGCATTTGGTAGCTCTCACAAATCGAACTTCTTAAAAAAACACATTTGTCCAAATATATTTTACGTCTTTAATATTTTAACTCAGTTTTCGTTATCGCGATTAGCGTAAATATGGTGAAACCCGTTCGACGTAAAACGAGATTGACATCGACGCATGAACGCGCTTAGTGAGAACTAAGTTTTATAAAACGAAGTTTTTATTGTGTTTGGTGAAATCGCCCCTTAATTATATACTTAGTATCAACATTCTGTTTTAGGCTGTTGATTTTTTTTAAAATAACTTTAAAAAATCATCTTTCATGTAGGATTTGAAGTATAATTAGATGTTAAGCTGTAAAAAAGATAATAAAAAGTTCGCCTGTGCTTGACGGGGCGGCAAAATATGTTAATTGGCCTGGGGCAGCGCAAAATTTCTAATCTAAATACGCGTCTGTATAGGGGTCATCCACATGGACCAGCCTGGCCTATCCAGCACCGCGAGCTTGAAACAAATTAGTAGACTAAAATTATTGTCACTTTTGCCAGTTGACACAAATGGCGGCCATATTTTGTATAGGTGTAACTTTTCGGCGGGTTTGAACCCCCTGGCTATGCCCATGTGGTAGAATATTTAATAAAAGTCTCATTTTATAGTTTTAGAAGTGAATTTTACTTAAAAAATATATATTAAAATATTATATCTTCATCACCTGAAACATTTACATTTGATTTACCAATTAAACAAAACTTGCTGCAAAGTGTAAACCAGCTTTTCTCATGACTCCACTCATGAAAAAATGTGCTGAAAACTGAACTGTTAACTTAGCTAGAATACGTATTGTAAAAAGAGAAAGATGACTAAGATTTGTACGCTTCCAAGGCATATCTGTCTCGCTTTTTGTTATTGACGTTACGTTAGTTAAGATTTCGCTGTAAATTTTTCGCCTGTGCCGAGGTGCCATCTTCCGAAGACGAGTAGGAACTTCTTTAGCAAACCATTATTGATTTCGGATACATCAAATGAAAATGTCTTTCAAAATTATCGTATGAATTCAAAAATATCGTACGTAGTAGTGAAATTATCGTACGATAATACCTAATTATTTTTTATCGTACGGCACCTCCAATTATCGTACAAATACGATAATTATCGTACGGTTGGCAACACTGCGTCGACGTGACGACAGCAACATGACGGTGACGTGACGGCGGCCGCGGCAGTGGCACGCTGGAGTCATGAACGCGGTGGTACTATGTTGAGAACGACGACTCAGTGGCGGCTGCACGTGACGTAAAAGGCTGTAACCCACTTTTTTTATTTCTGATATAATTTTAGAGACAGCAATACATTAGTTATTCCCCTGCTGTTTCGAGTGTCTGTGGGCGATAAATTGCTTTCCAATAGGCAATCCGTCTACTCATTTGTTAAATCAAGTTTAGTTTGGTCGCTTGTTCTCCTGTTGTGCTTTTCTATTCTCTGTGTGCAGATATTATAGTGGCTACATCATGAGTGGCGCGGGACTCGCCTAGTGCCTACTGTGAACCGTCACACATGGTAGTGTAGAAGCACTTCGAAGTGAGTCTTGTGGAGGAGTTGTATGCGACTCCAGTCCTCTTTTATTACTAATAGAAGCTTTAGGGTGAGTCTAACTGTTCTTTTTACAACTCTGCTGCAAAGTACTCGAGAAGCAAAGTTTGATAAGTGTAAGTACCTACTCATAGTGTGAATGACCAGTATGGGTCATATATTTAGTACTGAGTACAGAGCAGTAAAGTTGTACGTTATTTTATTTTATATTGGTTTTAAAAAGTCTAAAACATTTCTTAGATACTGGTGTTTAAGAGAATTTTAGTGTTTAAGAAGAAATATTTGCCAGAGTATATTTTGAATCTGATTAAAGAAAATAATCTATTTGACCGACACTAGTTGGTGTTAATTACTTTGCGTGTTATTAATATCGAGTTGAGATATCATAGAGATCGATTACAATTTGCGGTGCATAAAACCTATTTTTACTGCTTATCCAAAAGTCAAAATTGATTTGAGGCCTTACTTTTGAAGCATTGAAAAATAATACGGCTACGTAGTAACCACTCTGTGCAACGTGCGCTCCGTGAGTATTATACCTGGTTCTGTGGCTGCACCTCGCCCGCCTAGGCGCCTGGGTCGCGCTGGGCGCGAATCGCGTAAACTTTTACAAAGTCGACATCTCGCTTTAGTGTTCTTGTGTAAGGCCTACCGTACCGCCCGTACGGAGGCGCTTTCACCCAGTGATGGCGTACATTGAAGTGACGTCACATATAGGTAACACAGAGGTCCAACGTCCAAGGTCCAAATTTTGCATAGGTGTGGCATAGTTGTGGCTATGTTTGATTTGATGTCATATTATGTATGACATGACCATGACCTCATATTGGCTGTCGACTCGAGCGCTATGTGCACGCGCGGTCGATTGGGTGAACTAAAACCTCCTGCCTCGCCTAATAGATAGCACTAAGCGCGAGGAATGCAAACTAGCGTTGTTTTGTGTTATAATAGATGCTGTCACATGCTGTTTTATCAGCCAACACGGGTTTAGGCTGGGCTTACCAGTTTAAGCCCAGCCTAGCTTAGTAATAAGGGCGAAACTCTAGAAACACCACAGGTAGGTGTATATTATAGTGGTGTGAGATTTTGCCGCCCCTCTTATTGTGCCGCCCGGGTTTTCAGAAAATCGGATTTTGCATCCCCTAGATAGATTATGAGCAAAGTTAAATCACATTGAAGTAAATTTGAGAAAACACGATCAGAGGATGTCACTTTTATAATTTCTTCCCTTTGGTTCGCGAACGATCTGGGCACTGGATAAAAAATAATCACTATTCACTGCGTCGCTCAGTCGTTCGTGGCAATTTTAAAACTAAACTTTATTGATTTGAATTAGTTTCGTTGCGGGTCCCAGGATGGCTTTGGCGTGTCCTCTGGGCGCTCCTAAGATCATGTTAAGGGGGTTTATGTGGTTGGTTGTCGCTGTCGGTCCTGGCTGCACACGGATTGCAGTGGTGGGGATTTGTGGTGGGCCATTTGCCCGTATATTTAGGTATTAAAAAAATAAAAGGGGAAAAAAAATCTAAGAAATTCTCCGTATAAAGGCAATACATTGCAGTGATATAAAGTTAGTTGCGTGTGTGGAGCACACAGAATTCAAAACATGCAGAATGGGTGTTCGGTCGCATTTGTGTGCAGCGCACTGTGTCCGAAACCATGGCGAGATGCCGCCCCGCCCGCACTTTTTGATTTTTACTCTTTACACTTGCAGAACGGATCGCGTTGTTATATTGCGGCGGTTAGGTATTCAATCAAAATTGATTGAAAAAGGGGTTGGGTAAAGTATTTCGTTGATCTGTGGCAACATATTATGTGTGAGTAGCCATTCCGGTTTGGAGTGGTTGTGGCGGCCTCGCTTTCGGGCGTGTTGACGGCTTCTGGATGGTTTCTGTATTCTGTGGTGGAGCAATTAGAAATCTTTATGACTTGTTTTATTACTAAACACTGGAAGGATGTCCTCGTGATAATTTTTAGAAATGCATAGTAATCCAGATATCTACCGTAAGCAGATAGTAGCAATGACTAAAAAGATTATAATTGAAGTAAATTGCTCTGATTCAGTACAATATAAAAAAAAAGAGAATTTTATTAAATTATGTTCGGTGGTTTAGACTCTGGTCACTAAATAGAGAATGTGCGTAAGTAGGAATATGACGTGCAGTAGTTGTAGCTGGGTAAAAAATGTGTATTACACACATAATAAACGCGTTTTCATAAGTATGCTGCGTGGAAGAGGACGATTATTAGGTACCGTCGCTGTGACTGCCATAACAATGAAATCGCTTAAATTAATTGAATGTAAATTGAATGAATTGCGCTTACCTGTAATTTGACACCGATACACATTATAAGATGATATTCGAATTACGTTTAGTATGCCTAATGAAAAGCTAAATGCTTTCATACCTAATTCAATTGTGATTTACGAAACGGGGTTTAGTATGAATATTGCAGTCCACGGGGACTCCGGCGAGCAGCCTAGATGTACCTAATTCATATTATGTGCTATACACAATCCACATGGAAGCTTCGGCTTCAGTTGACGTAGTTACATGAGGTTACAACTAATGAGGATAAGCCGTTACTATGAACACTGTGATGTGAGGTGTTCTTGTTGCGCCAAAAAATATAGCTCTATATCGTTGACGAAACACTACTGCTATAGTCATAATAAAGTTTGTTGCTATCTAAGCAATCTAAGATCCGGGTTCTGGTACCTACCGATTAAGTGGTGCGGGCTATCGGGCGCAAAGGTTTTGTTTCCATATAATTTAATGCTCTGTATTTTAAAAATAACACCCTACTTCCCGCATCAAGTTTTCTAATAGCCTACAGATAGCCCATGCTACCTTCTGTAGCTACCAATTCTATTCTAGTTCGATTCTTTGAAGAGAAGTCCGAGCGCTTCTTTCGCTTCTTTCATTCCGCAAATCGTGTTACTTCGAACATGCATTTGGTTATCAACCGATATTAGTTTGCACGAAGTTCGGGAGAGATTAAAGAATATACTTACCTACATTGCGGGGATACCTGTCCCGGGGACGAGGCTCGGCGGGGGTGACCGCCTGGTAGTCGCTTTTGCGCTTATTTCGTGTCACAATGCATTGGTGTTAAATGTGGGCTGAGCTCAGCCGTTGGATATGGCTATAATATGGTAATTGAAGGTCTGACCTGACAATCCTCGTCGTGTGTTTGGGTATTTGCGCGAAAATGACCATGTAGGCGATGATGGGCGATGTTATTGACATAGAGATGTTGACGTTAACTTATGAGGACGTAGAAGTTGACGCAGAAGTTGATGCTGAAACTGCGGTTGTGTTACATTTTGGTTATTGGTTTTGTGTGGGTGTTGTCTTCCGCTTTTGCGTTGCAATTGGAAGGGGAGCACACCCAATGTGTGAAGTGTGTGGGGTTTGTAGACTGCGGCGCCGCAGCGCAGGAGCGATACAAACCTAGAGGATTTTGTGTGTGGGTGTTGCAAAGGAGAGCAAACCCAATGTGTGAAGTGTTGTTGAGCTCAGGTAATTCAAGGGAGACGGGTGACCGTTGAGTCAGCGGGTTTAATCTTGCGAGATGGCAGAGTCTCTCATTGCGGAGCGATCTACAAATCGATGCAACGAATTTGAATCTACCATCACAGCAAATTTGCCAATGCTGGTCGACACTTATCACCTAATCCATGCCTTTGAATCATTTGGCTCTTGTTAGCGAGTGGTGGAGTCCACCACTCGCTGTGTGTGGTGGAGTCACTGGTGACTTTGATGACATTTGATGACTTTTGTGATTTTTGATAACTTTGGATGACTTTTGAACCATCGGACTTTTGAGAATTAAGAAGCTGCCGGAAACTACAAACGTTAATATTACTCGTCAGGGTGGACGAGCGTAATGATTTGATAAAATGCATTGAGAGGTTCCTTCGCACAGGTACACCTACACTCTACAGCCTATTTATTCGCCCGAGGACGTGCGATTGTCAGTCCGGCCGTGTAGGCGCGTTTCTACAATTACAAGATGTTGTCTGTTTTACCATTATTACTGATGCTGTTTTATCGTACGGATAAGCGTTGCCATGACGACGCTGGTATAACGTCAATCTTATCTAGCTTTGGTACGCTCAGTTTAAAATAACTAACGGCCGCCGGCAGATATTAAACGACGGAATACTTAATAAGTCGCGTACAAATTAAGGATTATCGAATTTATTGTGGAAAAGTTATATAGTGACGTGATCTATGATAATTCGTTGATAAATTTGATCAATTAGAAATAACCTACGGACTTAATCATAGCTATACGCCTAAATATATATATATTTTTTTTGGTTTATCATTCTCTTATTTTAGGAGTTACAGGACAGGACACACATTTTACCACTTTGGAAACACTTTTACCACGTGTCTCTCGCGCAAACTTTTCAGTTTTTAGTTTATATTTTTATGTGAAAATCTTAATGCGGTTCACAGAATACATCTACTTACCAAGTTTCAACAGTATAGTTCCGGAAAAAAGTGGCTATGACATATAGACGGACGGACAGACAGACAGTTCCGTTTTTTGACATTTGGCTACGGAACCCTAAAAATTTTAAGCAACGTCCCTATTGTCCATACAATTTCATACACTAGGGTTGCCAAGTCCACATTTAAAAAACCAGGATTTAAAGTTGAATAAACCAGGACAACCAATTTAAAAACGGGACGCAGTAATAGAGTTGCAACAGTTAATTTAATAAGTTAAATGAAATACATGTGATGGTAATAATCATACTTTAAAAGTATGTATTTGAATAAAATTAAATTACAAAGAAAAATTGAAAATATGGCCACGATTTTTTAAGTACATGACTTTACCAGGGCGCTATAAAAACCCAGGACGCTGATTTGAAAGTATACAGGACAGACCAGGACACTTTAAAAACCAGGACATGTCCGGAGAAAACAGGACAGTTGGCAACCCTATCATAAGCATAATTACTGATTAGATTGTAAAACCTTTAATAAGCTTACCTGCGTGCGGTGGACATCCCAGTCTGAAGGATTCAATGTACGCTGCGATTTTGCTGATATCTGTTAACATAACATTCGGTGATGAGCATCTCATTTGACTAACGTCTCAATTCGGTTATTCGACAAATTAACCACAAACGAAATACATCCTATAGTAAAAATAGTGCTCACTATACATAGCGAATGGTTCCCTGGCTGGTTGGAATGTCATGGGATACTCATCCCAACTTACCTGTCCGGTAGTTGTGGTATAGTATACGGGTATGCGACCCCGGCTTCCCTAGCTATTACTGTCCTATCCCTTGCCCCTCCGTGGTCTAGTGGTTAGAGCAATGGCTCTCGACTCGGAGGTCGTGGGTTCGACTCCCGCATTGGAACAACAAAAAATGTTGTTTCCAAGTTTCGTTAGGACAATGCAGGCTGATCACCTGATTGTCTGACAAGAAAGATGATCCATGCGTCGGATGGGCATGTAAAAAGTCGGACTTGCGCCTCATCTCTTGTCAGCCGTGTCGGTTGTCCGTCCCACTGAAGTACAAGAGTAAAGGAAGAGAGAGTGCTCTTGTGTACTGCGCACACACTTGGGCACTATAAAATTACTCCTGCGTAACTGGCCTGGTTTCAATGAAACCGGCCACCGTCACCGAGATCGGTGAGGAGTTATTATCCCTTGCCCTCCTGGGCGGTAATATCCTACATTTCCTATTTCCCACTCTAACTTACCATTCTTCCTTTCCACACCACCTATCCTTCCCTTTCCCTATTCTTACACTCTCCACAAATCCGTGGGAACGCAATCGATAAACATAAAAATAATTGAATTATCCAAAATGGCGGCGATGTGGTTCGCCACCCATTACGTCTCGTTTCTGCGGAGGTAAAAAGCGGAGATGGAGAGCCGCTTCGCTATGTTGAATGTAAGAGGAGGAATGGATGGTAAGAATGAAAGTGAACGAAGCTAAACAAGTATGTAAGGATCGTAACAAGTGGAAAGAAGTGGTCTCTGCCTACCACTACGGGAAAAGGCGTGAATATATGTATGTATTTATGTGTTGGCTGGTTGTTAAGAACGGATTAATAGCCTCCGTGGTCCAGTGGTTTAGAGCTTGGGTCTCGATTCGAGAGGTCGTTGGATCGATTCCTGATCTGACAAGAAAGATGATCCATGTGTAGGATGGGCATGTAATAAGTCTGACCCTCGCCTGATCTCTCGCTAGTCGTGTCGATTAACCGTCCCACTAGGTTTCGAGACTAAAGGAAGAGAGAGTATGGGGCACTGTACTGCGAACACACTTGGGCCCTATATAATAACTCCTGCGTAAGTTTCAACAAAACCGGCCACCGTCACCGACATCGGTATTGGGAATTATTATTATTATACTTAGAACAGATTAAACAGATTATGGACAAATGCGAGTTTCGCCGGGAACTACAAAATGCGTGCTAAATTGAGTTTCCCGCCAAAACTCCCTAGGAAGTTTCAGTAAAGCGTCTACCACTTTACTGAATCGACTGACTTGACTGATTGAATACCGTGACTATTTATTTGGACTTTGACTAGACTTTGGACTGGACGATTTAGAAATACGTTGATGAAAATATACTTGACACTGGCAAATGGTGATAAGCCGATGCCATAAAAAACAGATTATGACATAAATTATCTAGACTCTAGGCCTTAGACTTTTAAAACCAACACTAGTAAAGTACACAACACTCCCAGAGTAAGCATTTAGAATAGAGAATAACTCACCAATCCCATGATGCTTCGCTCTCTCGGTGAGGAACTCGGGGTCGTGTATCCGCTGCGCGCCGCTCAGGATCTCCTCCCCGCGCATGAACATGTCGTACGAGTTAGACCATTTCTGAAATAATAATACAGTTTTATAGACAAATATAATCAAACATGTAACAATGAATCAAGTTACTTTGTCAAGCAAGTTACAATGAAGTAAATTTACTACATAGGACAAAGTAACTTAAAATGACGATTATGTAGTAAAAATTCACAAAAGAAAATGTCGACAAAATACATATTAATGGGAAGACTCCCATGAACGATTTGAAAATTTAATCAATTAATTTGATCGGATCAAAAGATTCAGCTTGGTGTTAGCAGCTACATAATATCCTATTCTTTCACAACACAATTACCCCACTGAATATCTAAGATTTAAATAATTCACTACGACAAGCGAGGACTGTGACGCATTGCACACAGTCAAAATATTGCAATACCAATGAACAATTGAGCACTCAGCAGTCATTAAACTCCTGGCAGATGAGTACCATACAAATAGGCTTGACCTAGTTTTTATTTATGTCCTTAACGCTTCATAATTGTTTCATTACACAAAAAAAAATTACATTATTTTGAAACCTAAATAAGCTACTAATAAATATTTTAAAAATACACTTTTTAAAAACCGCCCAAAACACAATTCGCCATGTTGGTTGATAGATTACTATCTGTGCTGTAACGTCATACTAATACTACTCGTATTTTGTAATCTGTGATTCTGTGCTATAGTCCGTAGTGGTAAAATGGCAGCGTGACGTCCGTTTGGCGTTTTGACACATGTAATTTAAGTAAATAAAAAGTTTTGAATGTTAGAACAAACAAGGAAAAGAATACAGGAAAACTATTTTGAGCTAATTAAATATAGCATGGAATTAGAGGAAACAAAATATGTACATAAATAATGACTATAAGATGTCATGAACTATTAATTTACAGAAACACTTCCGTTTCACTAATATGTATGTGTTTAGTGTGTTTGTGTCGTCACATCCTTTCCGGAAATTACTTCGACGTGTTTTCATCAGTTGAAATTAAAAACAAAAATACATATTTTTAAATCTATTTATCAATCTTAAGTTCTTAATTTATGATATCGCTAGAATAGTTTTCCTTACCTTAGTCCTAAAGGAAATACACCTTAAATGTATGAAATTAAATATGAGTCAAGTAGCTTATGCACTTACAGGATTGTTAGGGTCGGGCATCGTATAGAACGGTCGGACGGCGAGCGGGTACTTGTCCAGTATGTAGAAGTCGGTGTCGTACTTGGCCTTCACCAGCCGACCCAGGAGCTTCTCGTCGGGCGTCGACAGGTCGTCCTCCTCGCCTAGCGTTACTCCTGAAGACATACGTTAATATGAGGAATAGTGACTAAAAAATAAAGTACTTTGGTCATAGCTGTGTAATACATTTACACGCCTTGCCCTGGCATTGAGTTTCGACGAGTGAAAGTATCATAGGCATTAGGGGCCATCCACATATTACGTCACGCAAAATTTCGACTTTTTGATCCACTATGTCACGCTTTTTAGTATCCCTGTACCTGTACTACCCATGTACTTCCGCAAAAATTGAATCTCCGCTTCCGCAATATTGATGCGGAGTTTTAACAGAGATTTATTTACGATTACATACAACGCGCAAGGAGCGACGCGGCCGCTCGGCTGCGTGATTAGGCGTGAAATGGTCAAGATTTTGCTTGTGAGTTGTGCCGCGGGAACACGGGCGAGTGGTGGGGGGGGGGGGGGGGGGGGGGGGTGAATGAATGAATGACAGGATTCAACTTGTCGAATCGTTCGGTACCGCGTAGTTGTAATTGAGGCTTGAGCCGTGATTATTTTAAGTGATTTGGTGCATAATTATTAATTAATAGTCATTTTTATTTAAATCGCGTGAAATATTTCTTCCACTTCAAGTTTCACCTCCGCCTCCGTTAATCTCCGCGTGCGCGGAGGCGAACCTCTTCTCCGCATCCGCATCCGCCTCCGCTAAGAGGGCATCCCTTACAACCCTGTTTAGTATGACATCCTCTATGCGCTGTGACGTAATATGTGGATGGACCCTTAAGGTAGCCTTTCGAACTGAGCGTCAGTGACACCGCGGCACTGAATTGTATGGGACGGCGACAGTCTCCCTTCAAAAGGCTACCTTAAGGCACAAGAGAGGTTGGAACTTGGGGATCTAAAAATCCAACGCTTATAACTGTGGTTCTAATGGTAAATATATTACCAGCTTCCTTCAGCATGGCGATTGCGTCGGGGAACTCGAGACGCAATGGTGGGTCGAGAAACCGGAAAGGCTCCACCTTGTACTGTTGTGCGACCGTTGCTATCTCTGTCGCGTATCTGAAACATAAATTTTAATATTTACTGGCTGGTGCCTGCAACTTCGTTGGTGAAACTATTAATGAAAACGTAATTCTAAGACAAAAAAGTTAAACTCCTTATAACATCCGCTATCTGCCAGTCAAAGTCCGGTCAAAATCAGTCCGGCCGTTTCAGAAATTGGCCGGAACAAACAGACAGACGGACCCCCCCCCCTCCCCCTGGTGAGACGTGGTGAGGTTTTATACTATCCCTCTCCCCCCACCTAAGATCACGTGTATTATTTTGTACATAGTAAGCAGGTCATGTTTGAAGAAAAACTTTAATTTAAAACAGGGTTCGAGGATATATATCAATGGATATATAGCATGATATATATCCGATATATATCCGATATATATCAAAGGACTTTTTATGATATATATCAATACAAAATTGGTTTTTAAAATTTTATACTATTAAGTAATTTTTGGCGTTTGTTACTGTATTTCTACTTCCTAAATGTACCTATATGCCGTTGGAGCTCTACTCCAAGTTCCAAACATATTCCCTACTACTAAGTTCTAATCCATAAATAGCAATAGCAACACTTCTGCCGGCATTAATGGTGTCAGTCATGTCAGAAAAATTTAAGTTTTTGTTTGTGTTTACTCTATTATTTTTTACAAAGAAAGTAATTGACAAAGTACAGAAACGATTTTACTTCATTTATATGAAGCATTAAATAACTTTCGTATATATAGAATACTAGCTTTTGCGCGCGGCTCCGCCCGCGTAAATACATTATACCGCGAAAACACTACTTTTTCAGGATAAATAACCTATCCAAAAGCATGTCAGGACATGTCTAAGGAGGGTTCCGTAACTATAAACGCGTAATATGCTTTTTTTTTATTACTCCAAAAGTTACAGTACGATTTGGTTCACAATAATTTTCCTAAAGCGTTTCTAGCGTGATCTATCAGCATGGAAATTTGCAAGTTTCTATCTCCTATAGTTTAAAAATGCTAGGGGGGGGACCAACTTACAATCTATTTTGGAGGCCGATTACTCGAAAATGGTCAACTTTATAAAAAAGTAACGTATGAAACCTTGCCTTTATTTTAAAATACCTATTCTACGATAACCCACACGATGGGGTAGAGTGAAAAAATATTTTTCATCCCCACTTCACATGTATGGAGAGCCACCCCTAAAATATAAAATTATTATTTTTTATGATCCCGAAACCGTGATCTATACACAATCTATAACTGGACCAAATTTCATCAATTTATATTTATAATTACAGGAGCTAGAGGCGCGGACAGACAGACAGACGGACAGAGCGAAACTATAAGGGTTCTTTAAGTATTACGGAACCCTAAAAATATACTATGTCTTTTCCCGGGACCCAAAACTATACCAAATTTCATGAAAATCGGTTCAGCGGTTAAAGCGTGAAGAGGTAACAGACAGACAGACAGACACACTTTCGTATTTATAATATTAGTATAAAGTATAGATAACTGTTTATTAAATCATGAATTTTTAGGCTGTGTCTTTATTTTAAACAGAAGCGTTATCAGAGCCAGGCCAGGCTATGATGTGTTGAAAAAGCCGGCCCTTTTATATAAAGATTCGAGACTGATAGATTTTATGTAAAAATTGCGGATTTTTTCGGATGATTTTAAGTACTTACCTAAATAAATAAAACATTAAAAATATTTCAGTTTTACTTTTAGCGGCCCTGTGCACTTTTCTTGGGATGGGTAAAAACTGTTAAGGGGCCGTCCATTAATCACGTGATGTTTTTAACAACTTTTTAGACCCCTCCCCTCCCCCTGGTGATTTTTTTGTAAGCAGGTAATGTTTGAAGAAAAAATTTAACTTAAAAAACAATTTAATCGAATAATATAAGCAATTAAAATCTATACGAGTAATTTGTCTTGTAAGTACCTATTTAAACAACATTACGAATCTACAACCGATAAGAATTTCGATATGCATAGACTAGATTCGAAAATTAATACACGTGATGTCTCCTTAAACTCCGTCCTCCCCTTGTGATACTTGGTGATTTTTTTCGGACTCCCACTCCCCCTTTAGGCATCACGTTATTAATGGACGACCCCTAAACTCGCGCGACAGGTCACGTGTCCTGATCGAAAATGCGTAAGATTCAACTTGCAATTGTTTGCTGTCTTGGTTTACGCGAGCATGAAACTATTTTAGTTCGTATTGACTTTTGACCCCAGCCTTCCCAAGACGACCTTTGACCTTAACATTTGACCTTGCCCTTTGACCCCAACCATCCCTATTACAGTGACCTTTACACTGAGCTTTACCTCCAATCCTATATACTGATAAAGCAATTCGTGCAAAATTATTCCCTAACTATTCCAAAATATCAAAAATGCACAACGTTAATATTCAAGTTTTACTTCTGATGGCACTCCCGGAGTGCAACCCGTCATTTTTTTAATAATTCATTATGTTTATAATGTAACACATATGCAAATAGTACTTATACATAAATAATACAATAAAATATTAATATGGCTTTCATACGAAATGGATATAGGGTAACACACCCAATTGCTAGCACTGTACCTAATTATCAGCCCCCCGAACAAATAGTAGAATTATAAGCTCCTCTGTAATTAATTTTTGTTTCCAGTTAATAAAAACAAAACTTGAATGTTTCTGGAATCTACTGCCAGCGACACCATACTTTAAACTATAAAGTATTTTCCTCTGTAATAATCGAGGTTATAATTGGACCCTTTTTTTAAAGTGCTGATAATTGGTACTCTCACCCTATATCAACATTTTGGATATATATCGGATATATATCATAAATATCCGATATTTTGATATTTATAATAAATATCGGATATTTTCGAACCCTGATTTAAAAAACAATTTATCGAATAATTTAAGCAATTCAAAACTATACGAGTCATTTGTCTTGTAAGTATTTAAACAACATTACGAATCTACAACCGATAAGAATTTCGGTATGCATAGACTAGATTAAAAAATTAATACAAGTGATGTCTCCTTAAACCCCCTCCTCCCCTTGTGATACTTAGTGATTTTTTTGGACCCCACCTCCCCCTTTAGGCATCAAGTGATTAATGGACGACCCCTAAGTACCGTATACTTTATACTTCGTATATGTATACTTCGTTATCGTTTCGATATTGTACTTTACAATTTTCCCATCACATCGCATAATAAATTTGTCAGCCACAGGAACCGTAATTATTATTAAAGCATGGACTTTTTTGTTGCTCTGGCCCCTGGAGTCGAGAGCCAAAATCTAAATCACTAGAGCACAGATGCGTTAATGGAATGCACAATTAGATGCGTCAGTTAATCACCCTGTCCGAGCAAGTCATGTTGCGGAAAAATAATTTAAAAACCTTTTTTTTTTTTTTTTTCAAATTCCCAATCTACAGAGTATTTTCACTTACTCCTCTTGCAGTCCGCGGAACATGTCGGTGAATGTCTGGCCTATGGTATCCACCACCTCGTGGTAGTGGTGCTTGAACGCCATCTCCAGGTCCAGCCCTACGAACTCGGTCAAATGGCGATGTGTGTTGGAATCCTCCGCGCGGAACACGGCGCCCACTGTGAACACCTGAAGCGAATTGAATCAGTGTTAGAGAGAGGGGGAGAATAATGCAGAGTGTATGCGTGAAAGAGTAAAATAATGTTCGAGACGTCACAACGGTAAACATCTATGATGGTACATAGATAGTTTTATAGACATACAATATTCTTTATTTGCTTGAAACTTTTTACATTATTTGGAGAGAATATAATAATAATTATTCAGAGAAATGTTTTGTTAAGCAAAGAGAGAGGTAGCTTTGTTTTCTATAATTTATAATCTAAATATTATGTTTGTTAAAATCTTTTACGCAATAACTACAGAACTGATTTCGATGAAATTTGGTAGTTTAAAATCTGGATTAACTTAAAAGACACTTTTTTATGACAGGATTTTTGAATTGGGACACCAAAATGAACATCTTTTTAGTATTTTTTGGATACAAAATCTGCCTGTTGATTCGGCAACATTGGCATCACAAATCACAATTTCCAAATATTATGTTTAGCAATAGGCAATCGGACAATTTTTTTTTAATGCATAAATGAATAGTACTCTTAAATATGAGTAACTTCTCAGAAGAAACCGTATATCAAAAGTTAAATAAAAAGTTAAGTTAAATAAAAAAAGCGATTTGTATAAAAAATTTCGCGAGCCTCCTAAAAACGCTCCATACTAAAGTCGACCTAAAAATGACGTCACTTGTATATGAAGTAGTATGAAGTAGTATATGAAGTATATGGCCGCAGGAATATATTTGTAAATATCTCCGATATTTGTGCGTTTAAGTTCATACTTACCATAATGAATGTTTTTGTATATGATGTGAGTAAACTAATGATGAAGGTTTTGTTTACCAATTTCGCAAAAAAAAAAAAATTTTTTGGTATAAAGACTCGCGAAATTTTGTATACAAATCGCTGTACCCTTGAAAATATTGACTTTTGATATACGGTTTCTTCTGAGAAGTTACTCATATTTAAGAGTACTATTCATTTATGCAATAAAAAAAAATCAGTCCGCTTGCCTATTTGTTAAAACGTGTTAAGCGCCCCACGGAGCGTCGAAATCCCATACAAACGTAGTTAGTTTCGTTTTAATTTTAAAACGGTACAACCAAACATCACCAAACTTTGTACACAGTAAACATAATTCAATGCATCATAATATCTAGTCTTATAATTAGGTTTGGTTACAAAATATTAACTAAGAACGAAATAAGAGCTAATTTAATTTCTGGAGGCTGAAATTAAATTCGCTCTTCTTTCGTTCTTGGTTAATATTTTCTTTAAGTAATTTGTTTACTTTTTTTAAAAATTTTTGTCTTATATTGACGACAGTACCTTGTCGAAGTCGGCGGCGATGGCCATCTGCTTGTAGAGCTGCGGGCTCTGCGCGAGGTAAGCGGAGGACTTGAAGTAGGACACGGTGAACACGTTCGCGCCGCCTTCCGACGCCGCCGATATTATCTTCGGCGTGTGGATCTCCACGAAACCTAAAACGTGATTCTATGCATTTCAAAACTAAAGGTAGGCTATGACGTACATTTGACAGAACAAATCGTCATACAAGAAAAAGTTACGCCATCTTGGTTTCAACCATATCTCAAATGGTATCTTAAATTCACCATACTTCAAATGTCAAAATGGCCCCAAAACTTCAAAAGCGGGGCCATTTAAGTGGAGACAATTTTTGCCTCTGCATGCCTCATAAATAAGGTTTGGTAAAATCGATTAAGGATATTTTGGGTATATAATCTACTGCTTTTATAAAGACGTTTAGGCAAGAAAATATTGTCATACTCAAAGTAAAAAATCACTCATGTATGGGTGACTCTTCGCTCAACGCAAACTCGCCCATATAAAGGAAGATTTTTTTTCGAGTATGACAGTTAATTTTTTGCCTAAACGTCTTTAAGTAAGCAGTAGATCAAAATATCCGTAATTAATTTTACCAAACCTTATATTATATTTTAATGCGGTGGTATTTCCTCGATCAAGCCAGCCCAATTCGTGCCGTAGCGTAGTACGCAATGGTGTCTAAACACCATAGTATTTGTGTCAAAGCTCAAGTTTAAAAATTGAAGAATCATAAACTTGAGCTCTGCCTTACCACTTACCTTTTGAAGACCATCATCTAAATCCCCTACCTATTATACAGGCTAGAGCTTCCCTATGAAGGAGAACTAGCCTTCGCCACTGCTAAGTATACCACTCTATTTTATGTGCTTTACCTTGTTTAGTGAGTATGTTGCAGAACAGGCGGAAGACGCCGGCCTCGATACGGAAATTTCATGTGCCCCAGCTTGTTTAGTGAGTATCTCGCGGAACAGGCGGCAGACGCCGGCCTCGATGCGGAAATTTCATGTGCATCACCTTGTTTAGCGAGTATGTCGCGGAATAGGCGGCAGACGCCGTCCTAGATGCGAAAATTTTATGTGCCTCACCTTGTTTAGTGAGTATGTCGCGGAACAGGCGGCAGGCGCCGGCCTCGATGCGGAAATTTCATGTGCCTCACCTTGTTTAGTGAGTATGTCGCGGAACAGGCGGCAGAAGCCGGCCTCGATGCGGAAATTTCATGTGCCTCACCTTGTTTAGTGAGTATCTCGCGGAACAGGTGGCAGACGCCGGCCTCGATGCGGAAATTTCATGTGCATCACCTTGTTTAGCGAGTATGTCGCGGAATAGGCGGCAGACGCCGTCCTAGATGCGAAAATTTTATGTGCCTCACCTTGTTTAGTGAGTATGTCGCGGAACAGGCGGCAGGCGCCGGCCTCGATGCGGAAATTTCATGTGCCTCACCTTGTTTAGTGAGTATGTCGCGGAACAGGCGGCAGAAGCCGGCCTCGATGCGGAAATGTCATGTGCCTCACCTTGTTTAGTGAGTATGTCGCGGAACAGGCGGCAGAAGCCGGCCTCGATGCGGAAATGTCATGTGCCTCACCTTGTTTAGTGAGTATGTCGCGGAACAGGCGGCAGAAGCCGGCCTCGATGCGGAAATTTCATGTGCCTCACCTTGTTTAGTGAGTATATCGCGGAACAGGCGGCAGACGCCGGCCTCGATGCGGAAGATGGCCTGGTTGGCGGGCGTGCGCAGGTCCAACACGCGGTTGTCCAGCCGCGTGTCCTGGTTCACACGGATACGGAGCGCTTCTGGGTCCTGGAATTTCAGAGGGGTTTTAATGTGGAATATTAGGAGGAACTTATATTTATTTCCGTGAGTTTTTAATTACATAAATAAGTTCAAATAGCACTAAAATTTATTTGGGGCTAGTGTGAGTACTAAGTTACTTGAATACCATCATTTTAATACTAAACATAAAACAGAGGTATTTTATAGGTTACAATATAATATTTGCAATTTACTAATAGAAAAGCCTCCTTTGAAGGTCACGCGCCCGCCGCCAGTATGGGCCACATCCACGCGGTCGTGAGTCCGCGTGAAGTATTTTATAGGATAATCTGTTTAAAATTTAGGGTCCAACGTTATACATATTATTGAAACGAGAATCGAATACTCGCTCCTTAAATATCTATTTTTGTTACGAAACCATCCTGTACTGTAGTTAGGTATAAGTAAGTAAATAACAATAAAATGTGCCAGACAATAGACATCATTAATTATACAGGTTGTTCTAATTAAGCATAATCAATGGGTCAGCCTAGAATCTAGTATAGTTTAGTCAAGAATATAGAAGCTTAGTCGCAAATTATCGTCTAGGCCACTTTAAAGTTAAATATCTTGGAAACTAATTGACGTAAATAATTATTTCACGAGTATTTTTTATTTTCAATACAGATAGCTTAAATTTAAATTGTCGTAAAATTATACTAAAAGCTTTACTCATTAATATATCCTACTAATATTATAAATGTGAAAGTTTGTAATGATAGATGGGTATGTTACTCTTTCACGCAAAACTACTGAACGGATTTCGATGAAATTTGGTATGGTAGTAGTTTAGGCTCTGAATTAAAACATAGGCTACTTTTTATCCCGAAAAAGTACAACTTTTCCGCGGGATACTGTATTTATGCGGGCGAAGACGCGGGCATCAGCTAGTAATAATATAATTTTGTGCATATTGGTAAAACTCACGTCAGTCTTTTCAGGTCTTGCAGCGTCCTCAATCTGGAGAGGTAGCTGCGGTTTAGCCGAAGACACGACCCACACCTCGGAGCCCAGCAGCTCAACGTTCTGCACCGTACATGACTCCACCGGCGATGTAGTCTTAGCAACTGTTGCTTGTACGTCGACTATGGACTCCTTTGTGATGCTGTTATTGAGTAAAATGGAAAATGAAGACTTAGATGTGACTTATGATTTATCAAATCGTTTTGCATCTATCTCGCCCTGTCTCTGCATCACCCTAAGGTTGGCTGGTAGAAAATGTCACAAGGCATTAAGCCCGACTTTGTACTATCAGTAAAATTAGTATTTTGTGCATAAAGTATGATAAATAAATATAAATAAATGTCTTGTATAATTTTATTAAAGTATGTATAATGTTAAAAGTATTGTTGGTGAAGCTCTAATGTCTACTGGAATATTTAATCATATTTTACTATTTAACAACCTCTGTTGCTCAGCGGTTAGCGTGTCGGCGCTTAAGTAGCCGGAGGTTGCGGGTTCGAATCCCGCCAAAGGTACAAAAAGTTTTGTACAAAAGTATTAAATATATTTCCGCTGTCTGGTACCTGTGCAAGTTCTTCAGATACTTAGTACAGGACCATCATGTGGTGTGGAAGCGTTCATAGACATTATTATTTGTGAATTTAAGGCCTTATCCTCAACATTTTGTAAGTGTTAAGACATCCTAAGTGGACCTCTGTTTAAAATGGTATCCACATTCCTTAGCTACTATAGAACTTTCAGGCAGTGTACTCACTTGCCAGTGAACTTGACCATTTGTTTGCTGACTTTCCTCTCATCATTAACACTAACCAGCAGTTGTACTGTGCTAGATGTCTGTCTCAGTACAGCAAAACATTGTTTACCTTTGGCTCTCGCAGTTTGGAGACGAGCTGAAATTATAAGCCAACTATTGAACAATGAATAATCTTATGCGGCATAAAAAACATAATATATAATTATATAGGATTATTTTTTCACCAGTACAATAAATCAACATACGTAATAGTTGTCAAAAATAAAAATTACCAGCATTTTTTGGTACTACCCTTTTGGAACAAAAAAACAAATATAACAATGCCCGGACTTATCCGCTGAAGTAATAAAAAATGTGGACGCATTACGCATCTATCGAGGCGCATCTAACAAAACGCACGAATTAGCAACTGTGTAGTACAACTGCGCTGGCGGTGCCTTTGTGCTTAAATATTTTGAGGCGTTAAAGGAAAATGTTTAGAAAATGGTCGAGTAGGAAATTTGTCGATATTGTGCATTGTTACATTATTGAATTACATAAGCATAAAATAAACTTATACCCCCTTACTAATAATCGCTGTATAAGCTTTGAATAGTTATACAGTATTTTGTCTCCTTCTATCGAATTAAAAATGTTACTTCTGTGATGGGAACAAAACATTGTATAACTATTCAAAGCTTATACAGCGTTTATTAGTAAGGGGGTACATAAAGTAAATATAATTGTGTGATATTACACTCTATAATACTTGTGATTCTAAATATGCTTACCCCTTATCCAAACAACTTTTCCATCCAATTTTACATTTAAATCTTTGACATCAGTGTAGATTCTGTCACGGTTCTCTCCAGATGACTGAATCAATTTGCATGTGCCGTATCTGCCTTCGGAGACATCTGGTTCTGATGTCTCTGTTTGTGCTGTATTCACTCCCTTAAATAAATAACATATTTTTTATGTTAAATAACATAAGGTAGATAATTTAAATATTATTTTATTTAAATAGAACAATAACATTAATCTATTTATTGTTATTAATTATTTGTAATGGGTGGAAGATTTTTGTTTTATTTTAGAAAATATAAGGTTGTTCAAAGTTAATTACATATATTTTAGGCATATGACCTACTGCTTATGTAAAGACATTTAGGCAGAAGAATAATTAAAATTTCGAAAAAAAAAACAAATAATTACATTACATTAGTCTATAAGTTGCTGAGGTCCGTTAATGGATGATTAACACAGTATTCTCACTCACACTCTTGAAATACTGTAGTGCCTGGGACAGTTGGTTTTTAAATGTTGTATGGTTGCCCAAGCACATACGGCATTCTCACAACATAGTCAGCCTAGTCCAGAGGAATGACTGGTCAATACGTCTGGGTCCAACTATGTGCGGGTTTCCTCACTATGTTTTCCTTCACAGTTAGAGCGTCCATATAATGTACTTGAGATCTGAAAAAGTTTCATTGGTACACGCCACAACCTGGGATTTCAACCTGCACTCTCTCAGGTGCTAACCAAATGGTCTACCCACTAGGCTACGGAGCTCTTTGAGGTCATTATTCTCACAGAAATAGATGTTTTAAAAAGAAGCAGACTTTGCCTAAATAACATCAATACAATCAGCTGTGTTCTTAATAATATAACACAACTTTTTATACATACTTTTCCACTTTATTTAGATTTTTACAATAATTTATATATAAACACTAATATATAAACACGGTTTTGATTAACTCATCATCAGGTTTAATTGAAACTGGTCGTGTTTATATATAAATTATTGTAAAAATCTAAATAAAGTGGAAAAGTGAGTATAAAAAGTTGTGTTATATTATTATGAACATGAATTTCCACCAAGAACCAACAGTACATTCAATCAGTTAAATCAGCTGTGTGATTGACCGTAATGTAATTTTATTTAGTATACTTTTTTTTTACATTTTAAATTATTTTTCAGCCTAAACACCTTGATATAAGCAGTAAATCATATTATGCCCAAAATATTCTTAAATGATTTTGAAAACGCTTATGTAGTAAAAAATATATAATTTATTACAAGTATTAAATTGGTAAAAATGAATTACCTTATGCTCAGCTTTCTTTTGTTGCTTCTCTGCTGCTTTTGCTGCTTTCTTTGCAGCCTTTTTACTTTGAGCTCCATCACCTTCCGCAGGTGGTTGAGACTGCTCTGATACCACCATGTCTGAATAATAACAACAAAACTGTAAAAAAATGTGTTTTTATAAAAAAGAGTAAGGCGAAACACCTATTGGTTGGTAATATATTTTTATCAAAACTATATCATAAAATAGGAACCTCACAAAACCTTTAGATTGTCTTACAAAATCATTCATTTTTATGAAATTTCTGATAATTAACAATAGATTTAAAATTACTCAACATAAAATCATTGTATATGTGCAAAGCCTTTGATTAATTATTACATAGATGAGCATTTCTCAAATTTTTTGACCATAGCCGCAACGTCGATGTCCCATGTTTTGGTCTTTGATTATTTTTTTACTACGATAACATAAATAACATACATGACTGTCGTAACTTCGTTGATATTATTTAATTATCAGAGAAGATATCAAAGCTATAAATAAAACACTCTCACTACAATAAATAATTAATAATCTAAAATACCAAAATTTTCGTAGTATGGAAAATAGGTTGTCCCATTGCGACCGCGGTGATTTTGAACTCATTTATTTCATTAAATTCTAAGAAACGGAATATATGTTATAGTCTTAAAACACTACTTAGAGTATTTGAATACATATTTTATGTAGTATAATAGTGAAATACGTCGTAAGTTAATCAGTTTCAGGAAAATAATATTGTCCCATAAAAAAATTCCAAAACGGAATTCAGATTTTGTTACCGATTTTTGTGTCGAAAGATTTTTTAAACTACAAAGTTAATTGCTTTTTTTTTCTTTGGCAACACTATTGACGACATTTCACATTGCTATTTTGTTGTGATGTCATTTCGGTGTCGACAACAGCCGCGGCTTGACGTAGTGCTCTGCACTGCGACTAATTCTATCTGGATTTTGTTATACTGTGTGAAGGTAAGTTCAAGATACTTAATACTCTTGTTGAAATTGATAAATAGTTCTTTTAATGGGCTACAATTTGATGTAAAATACTGTTTTAAGTATTGAGTTTTAAAGAATATGTATTTTATTCAAAATCTGTACCCGTCATTTCGTTACTTCTGTTTTTGTTACTTTCGCGTGGTAACGTATAACCAGAACGAGGGGTAACAAAAAAGGAGTTTTTAAAGCTAAGTATACATTTCGTAAAATTGCCATACTGGTAGGTAGGTATCTATATTCGTTTAATCCCCATAATGTTATGTATATCTTTTGTTATGTCTATATTACTAAATTTGAAGATTATAACACAGGATAAAACTAAATAATTTTCATTTTCACTTATTTTGTTTTCATTTTATAATGGAGTGTCAAGTGTGTGTATGCTTAGCCTTACCTTAGAAATACCAGTGATCAGACTTAGTAAAGTAAGTAAATCTTTTAAAGGTCAATGTATACGCCTTTACAATAGAATCCCAGAAAACGTTCAAAATCTTTCCATTAATAAATTTAAAAAAGCTGTTAAAGAACGTTTGTGTGCTAAAGCTTATTATAAAGTCAGTGATTTCACTAATGATTGCACACCTTGGGAATAAGATGGCCCCATGCAAGGCTGCTTTTATGTACTTAAGTATGTTCTATGTACTTATGACTAATGTTATATAGATTAAGTTACAACATTGTAAAATATTTTTTGAAAAGAACAATATTCCCATCTTTTTGCTAAAAGGTGGCCCCGTGCGAGTTTCTTACGCCGGTTCTTCTCGCCGGGCTAGTTTCCGAACCGGTGGTAGGCATCATGTAGGACAATTCTATAAGTGTTATATTATAACCTACATGGAAATAAAAATTTTGAGTTTGAGTTTGAGTTTACATTTCCGATTTTGTTACCCAAGTTTCTTGTTTTGATACTGTCCCAAATTTTTTCTGATAATAATGGTAGATATTTCTTTTTCTTTAAATTGAAATGCTATAATCAATAATTTAAAACAATTTTATGATAAATATTATTATAATTATAAATAGTAAATATAACATGCCTTTTTCTATTTTAGAGGAAAACTAAACATTTTGATTAGAAAGTTTAAAAAAGGTAACAAAAAATACTCAGTACTGCTAAAAACAATTTAAATAATTTTTTCCACAATTTTTACTTTTATCAGATGTTGTTTAATTTATGATCTACATAGAAAAACATAAATTTATAATACAGTCTGCATGTTTCTTTATGGTTTTCATTAATTTCCAAGTAACAAAATAAGAACTTTTGTTTCGCCCTTAACTAATAATTTACAGGTTTTTTGTATAAAAACTCTATTAAAACAAAAAAGCAACCATAAATTCAGAATCTGTCTAGTTTTAGCTAGCTGTATTTAACATAATATGTCCAAAATATACTTATTGTATTTTAAGAAGATTATTAAAATTATGGTCAAAAAATTTGAGAAATGCTCAGATACGTTATATCCTTACAAAACTGACAATATTTCTGTGCCACGACACACATTGACATGGGACGCGTGTTAATGTGTCAACGTCGCATAGTAACACAAAACACGCTATTACTCGTGGAGCACACTAACCAACTCGAGTCTTCATTTTTACGCGTTTATAACATATCTACCCTAAGCCCTATGCAAAGCCCTAATATTATTAACCTCAAAATATTTTTATTACATTTAGTTACATATCCTTTAATATTATATATCTATGTACATATCAATATTTGACCCTACAGTCAGGTTATCACTGAGGTGTTAATTTTGCAATATCAATGCAACAGATGGCATAAGTATGAAGAACTAAACAATGCTGTCTAGGTGATAAAATTAATTCTTAAGTTACTCAACTGATTGCTAGATTGTAATTGTTGTAATAATTGTGATACTGACTTTAAAAGTTTAAATTTAAAAACTCTACAGGATCTACGGCTACCGTCGTTCGGTTATGTAGGTATTTTATTAAACAATAAGAGGAAAACATTGTATCTTGGAATGTACTGTAAAGTAAAATGAATAAATGACAAAGGGTTTATTAAAAAAGTCTGGATTTATAAATATCCTTACGCAGTGCTATTAATATTTGTGAACTTATCCAACTTGAAGATTAAATAATTTTTGTTATCAGGTTTTATTCTTGGAAAGACATTGGATACCGGTGCATTTTCTTACCTTATGCTGGATAATCTCAATGAATAACTTGTCCTCGAATTCTTAATTCACTAGTGGTTGTAAGATATAAGAGTTCTTTTTATCAATAAAACACTCTGTGGACAAAAATATGAATTTTAGTGGGATAGAAAAGGTTACCTACGTGTGTAAGGTTATGTTAGTGTCAAGTATGACTTTGACATTTAGCTGTGTATGACATTGACAAAAGTTTTTTTAAAGCTTTTGTGATTAGCACCAAGTCACGGTGCACTGCATGTTTATTTAAACTCTTTTTAGATTTATTTATTCAAAAGTCTACTTTTGACAATTTTCCTTCAATATTAAAATATACTGACAGAAAATAGGCATGTCTGAACTCTGAAATATCATACAACAAAATATTCAGATAAACAACGTTGAAATGTTTAAATTTTTTGTTCAAAATGAAGAGAGGTATTACTGACCCTGAAACACAAACAGGGGGAAGTGAAGCTTTAATAATTATACCTGTTTCAAAAATAAAATGCCCGTGTTCACCGCTAACATACCAGGAATTCTTAAAATTGGAGACAGAATAGAGATAGGCGGAAAAATAAAAGAAAATGCAAGAAAGTAAGCTGTTTATTTAAGTAGTTACAGTTATTCTACTTTGAATTTTAATTATCCGTTAGGCACAGTATGTTCCAGTTGTTTATTTATTTATTATATTATTTTTAGAATGTCAGTAAACCTCTGTGCTCAGGAGGGCGAAGAGCCAAGAGACGTAGTGCTCCATTTTGACGTTCGCTTCCATAGAGACAATATCATATCACTGTCCAGAAAGAATGGAGTTTGGATAGGGAGTGGCAACTTAGACACCAACTATAATATGTTTGTTCCTGGTTAGTATGCTTCAGATTTGAACGTTACCAGGTACGTCTTAGCCTTACGGTGAGTGGCTGTTACCGTAGGCGGTAGGGCTAGTTAACAAGTTCAAGGTTGCTCAGCTTGCGATGGAAATAGCAATGTTGATTAAACTCACCAACATTGCTCATATAATAAGCACGCTTAAGTGAAAGTGGGTCGGCCTTGTCTGCAAGCAGACAGACGGACAATGTAGCAGAGAAGTATTAGAGAGGAGGCCACGCTTAGACAAACGTATTTTAGGACGTCCTACGGCAAGATGGACCGACGGTTTGAAGAAGGTGGTTGGCAGTGCATGGATGAGGTATGTCCAAGATCAGGATGGTTGGCGCTTATTGGTAAAGGCCGATTCCGGCGCAAAACGCCATAGTAGCAAAACGACATACTCTCTAAAAGACGTATTCTCAAAACGACGTATTCTCAAAAGAACGGAAATTGTTCATTCCATGATATAAATAAAGCATAATATGAATTTCGACCATGGTTTTGAATGTTCAAATGTTAAGCACCTACCTTCCAGAGAAGAGATACTAATTACCTACTTGATCCTTACGGGAGACTTCGTACATGGGTTTACAAAGACTGTAGGTACATATAGACAATATACCTACTATACCTACTTGCTATGTCAGTAGTACCTATCAGCTAACGGATGGATGGATGGACGGATGGATGGATGGACGGATGGATGGATGTTACTCTTTCACGCAAAAACTACTGAATTGATTTTGATAAAGTTTAGTACCTACAGTTATAGTAGTTTAAGCTCTGGATTAACAAACAGGCTACTTTTATCCCAAAAAATACAATGTTCTCGTTAAATAGGTACTGTATAATTTACGCGGGAGGAGCCACGGGCACAAGCTAAGTAGCATATCCCTCCCGGGCAGATTCTAATTAGGGAAACTTATCTCCCGTAGATCATTTGCACTTTGTTGTAATTATTTAATATTTTCATAGTCCGAAGGTATAAAAAACAAGAGAAGGTAGACACTCCCAAGAGCACTCTCTCTTCCCTCTCTCTCACGGGCGTAGCCAGGTTTTAGTTTCGGGGGGGGGGGGGGTCAAGAAAATAAAACGACTAAGGGGGGGGGGGGGGCTGTAGTATCAAAGTTCTGATTTAGGCTGTTGATTATTTTTCTAAAATAACTTCAAAAATCATCTTTCACATAGGGTTAATGGGGCGGCAAAATATGTTAATTGGCCTCGGGCGCAAAATTTCTAAATACGCCTCTGTATATTGGTCAGATCTCTGTATTATATATACCAGCCGGCCCATTTCGGGGGGGGTTTGAACCCCCTAAACCACCCCCCTGGCTACGCCCATGCTCTCTCTTATAACCCAGTGGGGCGGATAACCGACATGATGCGAGCGGTCAGTGCGCCTTTTTAAATGCTCATCCGACGCTTGGATCATCTTTCTTATCAGACAATCAGATGATCAGCCTGCATTGTCCTAACCAAACTTTGAAACAACATTTTTTGTTGTTCCAACGCGGGAATCGAACTCTGAGTCGAGAGGTGAACTCTAAACCTCTGGACCACGGAGGCTGTTAATTACCAAAAAAACTGATATGTAAATGAAGGCTAAAGGCTCGTTTCTTGAAAATTTTCAATTCATAATTTTCGGTGCCCTTGGGCCGAAATTCACTGAAATGAATCTTGTGAATCAGACTATAAGTATAAATTTGAAGTACCTACCTACCTACCTATGACAGGGATCAATTACAGTGCTCTCCTAAGTTAATATGAAGTTAAAATAGAATTTAGTGTACAGTTATGGAATGTCAGGTAGGAACATATTTTATGACCGGTAATGAGTAGGTAAAGAGACTCAATTTATCGTGGTCAAAGTCGCGTGCAAAAGCTAGTACTTATACAAACTTAATATTATTTTGACGACTGTACTTCTGTCCTTTTGAGAATACGTCGTTTTAAGAATACGTCTTTTTAACCGACTTCCAAAAAAGGAGGCGTGTGTATGTTTTTTAATTATTATGAGTACCTATGTCGTTACATGTTACTAGGTATGGGGTTTTGCGCCTGAGCCGGAAGGCCTACGTCCAGCAGTGGATGGCGATAGACTGATGATGATATACTTAGCTGAACAATGAACATAGGTACCTACTTACATAGCTAAAGCTTGCTATGTTCTGGAATCTATAGAACATTAGAAAATCTCCACTCGATTTATTAGACGAGGCATGGGTTTTGCTCGATTGAACGAGGAATTAACCAACTTTTACTACCGGTACCAAGACAGGCGCAACTGATTTTCAAATAATAATAAATCCATATTGTGTGATATGAATAAAAAGGATTTTCAATTATATTCTAGGCACTGTTTTTCGGATTGTCTTCGAAGTGAAAGACACAGATGTAATAACAATCTACTGCCAGGGCAAGTTCCATTCGAATTTCTTGCCGAAGATTCCCCTGAACATGGCCAAGTTTCTGGTAGCTTGGGCCGACGTGGAAAGGATTACTCACTGCTACTTCCACTTTGCAGGACACGTGAGTATCTAGACAATAAACAGATGTTTCGATTAAATAAACACGATAATTTGTCATTTAAATTGATTACTGCGGTCCAGGCTGAAATAGATATTACATTCTAGGGTGAAGGAGATGATGAAGATAATATTCGACATTCGCCGCGCCCCGGCATACCACCAATTCCAGGCACTGATGTAAAAAGATGGTATTATTCCAAGTTTTCAAATCAAATACTAGGCTCATCAAATCCTTCAAGCCTAATTATTAATAAACTTAAATCCGTAGCTATAGTCTAAGTATAGGTAAAACTGGCATACTTTTTCACTAACTTAATTGTACCTGAGTAAGTACTAAGTAAGTACTCAAAGAAGATAGCAAAATAACAATGTTTATTTCAGCACAAAAATGAAAAGGCAGACTGCTCCCGAGTCCATTACCGAATCTAATGAAAGTTCTGATGATGATCAGAAGGCGCAAACAAAAGGGCATGCTGACAGATGTGACATCTACGATACGCTGATGTGTCAACGTCCCGACAAGAAGATGGGTTCACCGCAGTCCTTGAAATGTAGAAGGGGTTACTTTAGACGTGGAAAGTCAGAACATAAACATTATAAAGATTCTGACTCCGAGAAAATAGAGTCAGATCTATCGGAGGGTGCATCTAGAAACGATTACTCCTCTGTAGCTGAATCAGAGGAAGGCATAGGCAATGCGACGAAACGAATGAGACGTAAATTCGCGCCGTTTTCACAAGTCGTCAATTTCATGGAAAGAAGTCGCAGGAAGAACTAATGTTATTGTAAAAATTTTGGTAAAGAAACGATTAAATGATCATGTTTGTGTGAAAGTACTTATTGTCTTATTAATTCTTGTTTCAATGATTTGGAGCATAAAAAATGATGAAATATTATGTATAGATCCATAAGATTTTGCCATTCTAATAGATAGATCAGACAGATGATTTATTAGTTCTCATAAAGTTCATCATCGTATAAAAGACTATCGGTGTTTGGCACTTAATTTGGCCACTTCGGTAGCCGGGCATTAAACGTAAATTACGAGTTTCTACTTTCGACTTCAAATCCATGAAAGGGCTATACGAGTAGAATCTTGAGTAAAATAGGAATAAGTACTTACATAGAATTTTTAATTACACATGTCATTGGGTAAAATATAATACAGCATTCAGTTATAACTTATAAGTTATTTACAATAATATTGGAAGACAAAGAAACTCCCATCCTTAATAATAATACAGAATATGTACATAATATTTTGAATATTGCAATGTTTTACCTAAACTATCGACATCAATATGATTCTAAAGGAACAATTAAAATTAAAAATAAATTAAATATCAATACATGAAGTATTTCTTAAAGAATTAATAATAATAATAATCACGAAAGCCTACTAAAAGGAATTGTGACGCAAAAGAACTCTTGCGACAGATTTGACTCCTATAAACATTCAGCACACGAACTGTGTTTGTAGAACAGCATATTTTGATTTGAAACAATTATTAATTTGGTAAATATCTAGTTATAAGTATCTAAAAATCCTTGACTGCTGAACTCCTTTACGCACTCTGGTATTCGGCAAAGAGAATATAATCACTACGTGGTATTCGGTGCCTAATCTCTTTTGAATTCATATTAACGGTCATTGAAGTCAAATACATAACGAACAACATCTAATGTTTACATAACACTGACAGTATTTTTTACACTTTTAAGATTTTTTAACGAAATCACAAATTATCGTTGCATGTTCTTCACTTATTCCAATCTTCGTGAGCTGTGTTTTAGATACGAGGAACAGTGATTCGCCATCGATTTCATGGTCCTGCAATAGCAGTGTTGTTTCACCCCAGCTAAATGCTTTGAGGTGATCCACTAGCTGATCTACACTCCAGGATTTGACACTATCTGGGCTGACGTTCGCAAATGGATTTTCTGTAAAATAGTAAGAATTCATAATATACTTAATAGCAAATATTTTACTCATAATATCTACCTATTATAATCAACAATAATAATAGGTATTCTATAAAAGGCAAAGCTGATTGACTGATGTATCATCGCACAGACCAACAGACCCTAGAGCTTAAGGCTAGAAATTTGAAATTTTGCACCCGTATTCCTTATATGACGTAGGCATCCACTAAGGAAGGAATTTTCAAAATTCAACCTACAAGGCGGTAAAATAGGAGATTTAAGTTAATTTTTTAATTTCTTGGGCATATTTGCATGAAATTTCGTATGAATTGAGTAGATACGGAAAAAATTACGAGTTACGTATTTCAGCGTTTTCATTCAGCATCTAGGTGTGTAAAATAGGAGATGAAAGTTTCAAAACTAATGCTATGCTAGTCACCAAATAAATCTATTTTTCCGCAAATTACCTTTGTCTTCGGGTTCTAATGCTTCTACAAAACTCTCTTCCTTTAACTGAAGCTGGGACATAGCCAACAGTCTTTCACTCTCTCTTTCCTTCTTTTCTTCTTTTGGTTCAAATTCCGGTTCCGTCTTTGGCTTTATAGCTTCAGTACTCACGCGCATAGTTTTTTCTTTCAGCGGCCTACGAATCTAAAATTGAAGAATATGAAAAATCAATTCAAATGGAAAGTTAGGTACTAGCTTCGATCTATTGATCGGTACTATATCAATACAACGGTACTCGATATTTATTGAAATTCATTAATAGCATATTATTTTACTTACAGGAAATGCCATATTTGACTCTTGTATTACATAACCATCAAGTACGTGAGTAAGCAAAAAGCTTTTTTCATCTTTTGTTTCCTTGTTACCTAAACATTCAGTCTTTATTTCCTTGGTATCTTGAACATCTTTTTTTAACTCACTCACATCTTTATTTACTATCTCAGTCTCTATCTCAGTCTTTTCTTCACTTAATTTCTCTTTAACATTACTATTTTGTGCTAAGCTTGTGCTAGATTTACTATCGTCATTTTCATTTTGAGTTACACTTGATTGTAATAGATTTTTTAATATTTCTGGTTCTTGCTGTTCCGTGTCAGTTATTAATCTTCCTCGTGCTTGGGTAAATACGGTATTCCTGATCAATTTATCTTGGATATTTGCATTAGACAAACTTTGAATAGCCTCAACGTTGTTAATCATTTTGTTTCTAATCATTTGCTTCGGTTCTATTAATGATATGTTTCTAACCGGTTTTGCTAATTCCTCTTTTATTTTCACATTTTGTGTATCTAGTGCAGTTATTTGCAAACTATTTACTACCATTTTATGTTCAGTTCTTGATGCCCCAGTAGGGTTTGAAATAATTTCTACTGCTGGCCTCGATGTAGGTTCTTGTTTAATGATTATATTATTTTGATTGGATATAAGAATTTTGTTACGTATTTCGTCAGGAGATTCACTTTTTCTTTTTCTGGAATTATCTATTTTCACATAATTGGGATTAGCACTTGGTGCAGTGATTGTATTTGTGCTGTTACTTCTTCTTATATTGTTCATATATACAATATTTTGGGTTGGCATTTGTTGCATTGTCTGGATATTAGTATTAATTTGATTAGGTCGTGGTTGTATTGCTCTGTATATTGGTTGCCCAGTTCCACTGACCACCTGATAGTTTGTTTTGTTAATAGGCGGCACCTTTTGCGCCACAATAGTCTGAATGTTGGGTTGAGCGTTAGGGGGAAATCTTTGTGGAACAATATTTTGATAATTTTGTTGTGTGTTTGCAGGACTTCTTTGAGTTAATATTGTTTGAAAATTTTGTTGAACATTAGTTGGAGCTTTCTGTGCAACAACTGCCTGATAGTTCTGTTGTACGTTTGCCTTTTGTGCAACAATTGTTTGGTAATTTTGTTGGACATTTGGATTAATAATTTGTGGATGGACTGGTCGTATTTGTATGTTGCTTGATTCGAACTGTGGTAATCGTTGTTGAAGACAGTTATTTATTGATGAAATTACTGGTAATGATTGTTGCATTGGTATTTTTTGATCGGCTTGTAACGTCTGTTGATTGATTTGGGTTGATACTTCGTGAGGACTGTTTATTTGATTATTCGCTACATGATTCGATTGCGTAGATTTCTCTGCCTGAACGTTCTGGTTTTGTACTTCGGGCATGACAACTTGATTAGCCATTGTTCCTATATTTTGTGCTATTATTCTCTGATTCATATTCATATTTGGCATTAAATTGGCAGGTATCATTTGTATAGGTCGTGGTTCCTGGGGGGCTTGAACCAACATCTGGGGCATGTTGTACCCATAAGTTTGGAATTGATTCTGATCTATTTGCGGTTGAAATGATTGCATGTAACCGTTTGGCACATTTTGTACGTATATTACTTGGTTTTGTACTTGATTTTGTATCCAGGGTGGTGGGTTTTGTGGGTTGATGACATATTGGTTTTGTTGAACTTGATCTCCTGAAATAATAATAATGCATATGTTTTAATTACTTGATTATTTATTTCAAAGAATTCTGGTAGATTTTGCATAAATAGTACTACTATGTTAGCTTACCTGGAGGTAGAAACATTTGTGTGTCGTATACCACTCGCACTGGGCAAAGCATCATTTGTTGCTGGAATTCTGGATTTCTAAAATGAAAAATAAAATTAAATTAGGTGTGACGTCGACTATATTGTATCTACTGGCAAAGTATAATATTTTAATCATTGCCAAAATAGCCACAAATATACACATACACACTTCATCGACCACTAATGGTCCTACTGTATGTATGTCACCGTAAAATTGTAAAAACCGTTAGATTGTAATATAACTAACGAGATTATAAAAATACTTATGTCGAAAGATTCATAACTATAGGTATGTTTATAATGTAACGAAAAATAATGTAGGTATTTAATGATAGGCAGAATATTCGCGTCAGAAGTCTATAAACATTTTACAATTTTACTAGTTATATTACAATCTAACGGTTTTTGCAATTTTACGGTGACATAATACACAATGTGACGAGGATGAATCAGGGTCCTATTAAGTTACTACGTGTTGGCAGATTGAAAGGTTTTTTAGTACCTACCTATATTAATTCCTCCATGGTAATACGGATTTCCTTTATTGCCTTATCGTCGTTATATGAGTAAAATTTAAATAATATTTAAAAAAACTGCTGTGCTAACCGACTATTGATTATTATTAATGAACCTAAACCTAATTAGGATAGACGATTGAATTTTTAAATGCTTAAATGAATAGTACTCTTAAAATGATTAATTTTTAAAAAGAAACAGTATGTCAAAAGAGGTCAAAAGTGAATGTTTCCAAAAGTACAGCGATTTGTTTACAAAATAACGCAAGTCTCGTAAATCGCTCCATACGAAAGTCGTATGTACCTAGCTGTGACGTCACGCCTATTAAGTGTATGAAATATAAAGTCGCTGAACATACAAAATATTTAAGTTTATAAGTACCTACGTCTTACCATAATAAATGATTTTGTATATGATGTAAGTAAACTAATGATGTAGGTTTTGTTTAGGTACTAATTTAGCAAAAATAAACTTTATGTACATATTTTTAGACGTATCTAATTACTAAACTACACATAAAATATCATATTTTTACATTACCTACTACTAATTGTAGTAATATGCCTCAATATTTCTGAGTATATTAATAAAACTCCCCTATTATAGTTGTTACTGAAAGTTAATTTCTTACTTCCAAGGTACGAATGTAATTTAAAAAATAAAAATGTTACTCACTCAGAGAAATCTTGATACATCGGCTGTTGAATCTGAAACAAAAAATGAATCATTAATACCAATCAAATAACTATGGGGCTCGGTGGTGTCTGTCTACCCATATGGAGCTCGGTGGTCTCTGTCTACCCATTATGGAACTCGGTGGTCTCAGTCGATCTCTCTATGGAGCTCAGTGGTCTCAGTCTACCTCTGTGGGGCTCGATGGTGTCTGTCTACGCATATGGAGCTCGGTGGTCTCTGTCTACCCATATGGGACTCGGTGGTCTCAGTCTCTCTCTATGGAGCTCGGTGGTCTCAGTCTACATCTGTGGGGCGCAGTGGTATCTGTCTACCCTTTAATGGGGCTCAGTGGTCTATCCATATGGAGCTTGGTGGTCTTTGTCTACCCATATGGAGCTCGGTGATCTCTGTCTACCCATATAGGGCTCGGTGATCTCAGTCTACCTCTGTGGAGCTCAATGGTCTCTGTCTACCCTTATGGGGCTCAGTGGTCTATCCATATAGAGCTCGGTGGTTTCTGTCTACCCCGATGGGGCTCAGTGGTCTCCGTCTACCTCTATGGGGCTTGGTGGTCTCTGTCTACCCCTATGGGGCTCGGTGGTCTCTGTTTATCGTTATGGAGCTTGGTGGTCTTTGTATACCTATATGGAGTTTTGTGGTCTCAGTCTATCTCTCTATGGGGCTCGGTGGTCTCAGTGTACCTCTGTAGGGCTCGATGGTGTCTGTCTACCCAAATGGAGCTCGGTGGTCTCTGTCTACCCATATGGGACTCGGTGGTCTCAGTCTCTCTCTATGGATCTCGGTTGTCTCAGTCTACCTCTGTGGGGCGCAGTGGTATCTGTCTACCCTTATGGGGCTCAGTGATCTACCCATATGGAGCTTGGTGGTATTTGTCTAACCATATGGAGCTCGGTGATCTCTGTCTACCCATATGGGGCTCGGTGGTCTCAGTTTACCTCTGTGGGGCTCAATGGTCTCTGTCTACCATTATGGGGCTAGTGATCTACCCATATAGAGCTCGGTGGTTTCTGTCTACCCGATGGGGCTCAGTGGTCTCCGTCTACCTCTATGGGGCTCGGTAATCTCTGTCTAGTGTTTACCCCTATGGGGTTCGGTGTTCTCTGTCTACCGTTATGAAGCTTAGTGGTCTTTGTCTATCTATATAGAGCTTTGTGGTCTCAGTCTATATCTCTAAGGGGCTCGGTGGTCTCTGTCTACCGTTATTGGGCTTGGTGGTCTTTGTCTACGTATATGGAGCTTTGTGGTCTCAGTCTATCTCTCTATGGGGCTTGGTGGTCTCAGTGTACCTCTGTAGGGCTCGATGGTGTCTTCTATCTACCCATATGGAGGTCGGTGGTCTCTGTCTACCCATTTGGGGCTTGGTGGTCTCAGTCTACCTCTGTGGGGCGCAGTGGTATCTGTCTACTCTTATGGGGCTCAGTGGTCTATCCATATGGAGCTTGGTGGTCTTTATCTACCCATATGGAGCTTTGTGGTCTCAGTCTATCTTTCTATGGGGCTCGGTGGTCTCAGTCTATCTCTGTGGGGATTGATGGTGTCTGTCTACCCACATGGAGCTCAGTGGTCTCTGTCTACCCATATGGGGCTCGGTGGTATCTGTCTACCCTTATGTGGCTCGGTGGTCTCTATCTATACCTATGGGGCTCAGTTGTCTCTGCTAATCATATTATACTCGGTGGTCTTAGCTAACACTATTGGGCTCAGTGGTATCTGTATCTATGGGGCTCGGTGGTCTCTGACTACCTCTATAGGCTTGGTGGTCTCTATCTATACCTATGGGGCTCAGTTGTCTCTGCTAATCATATTGTACTCGGTGGTCTTAGCTAACACTATTGGGCTCAGTGGTATCTGTATCTATGGGGCTCGGTGGTCTCTGACTACCTCTATAGGCTTGGTGGTCTCTATCTATACCTATGGGGCTCAGTTGTTTCTGCTAATCATATTGTACTCGGTGGTCTTAGCTAACACTATTGGGCTCAGTGGTATCTGTATCTATGGGGCTCGGTGGTCTCTGACTACCTCTATAGGCTTGGTGGTCTCACTCTACCTCTCTGAGGCTCGGTGGTCTCCACAAACCTTATTGGACTCGGTGGTCTCTTCTAACCGTATTGGCTCGGAGGTCACTGTTTTGTGGGCTTATGGCTATAGGGAGATTGGAGGGCCTGTCATAAGTTATCAAATTGTTGCCGTCACTAATCTGACGCTGTCTCCTATATTGGGTGTTTTTATGGAATTGAAGCCCGGCAAACGGGTAGACTGTAACTTGTAAGCGATTATAGCCGCCCACAAACATCCGCAATACCAGTAGAGCTACAAGTGCGTTGGCGATCAAACTACCACCCACCCTTGGGTCTCTGGCACCATGCCAGCAAATTTGTTTTAAGGTATGGTCCTCCCTACGGTTATGGTGAAAATTCTTCCTTCAACGTCCATCATGTAACATGTTACGTTTTCTATTTCCCCTCTATACTTAGTTCTGTTTTAAAGTAATAATTTATTATTCAAATAGACAACTAGACTGTAATAGACTAGGTAGTACTTTAGTACTTGTCGTAATATTCAAATGATATTATGACTTATGTAGAATACATAGGTATAAAATATAATATGGTTCATATCCTGCCTCACTCACTTCGTATTAAAGTCGTACCTCGTAACTGGTTACGGTATGTTTTGAAATAAAAAACAGTTGTCTATCTCTTTCGACAGGCTTCTCGCTCAATCACCCTCGGCATCCATTATCCATTTTGAATTTCGAATAACGCTTTATTATCCCTTGCTACATCACAATACCGACATGATCAATAAAATGTAAAGGACCCTTATTTTAAGAGGAATAAGGATCATATTTGAACTTCATTTGAAAAAGATTTATGTGCCAAGGTAAACTAAAACATAATGTAAATAGGATAGGTTTGAAATTAGACTGTTTACTTCGTAGCTTGTTCCCCTTTACAAGAGGACATTTTTGTTTTTCGTAGTGATGTCCATCCAATATTTAATATTTTTATCGATAAAAAATTAAACATGAAAAAGAAGAGCAATAATATTATTTGAAAACTATTTAACAGCCTCCGTGGTCTAGTGGTTAGAGCATTGGCTCTCGACTCGGAGGTCGTGGGTTTAATTTCCGCATTGGAACAACGAAAAATGCTGTTTCCAAGTTTGGTTAGGACAATGCAGACTGATCACCTGAATCCTGATTGTATGACAAGAAAGATGATCCATGCGTCGGGTGGGCATGTAAAAAGTCGGACCTGCGCCTGATCTCTCGTCAGTAGTGTCGGTTATCCCAATGGTTTCAATAAAACCGGCCACCGTCACCGAGATCGGTGTGGGGAGAATTATTATTACTTGTTTACTTGCTTTTGCAGACGACTCAACCCGCGTAAATACAGTATCCCACGGATACACGGTACTTTTTCGGGATAAAAAGTACCCTATGTGTTAATCCCGTGTCCCAAACCACATTTCATCAGATTCTGTTTAGTAGTTTTTGCGTGAAAGAATAACAAACATACATCCATCCATCTGTTCATCCTCAAAAACTTTCACATTTATAATATAATAATAGTAGGACTTCTTAGTCATCGATTATGAATATTTAATGATTTCAAATAGCTTTTGAATAGGAAAACGTTACTAGTTATAATTATAGGCGCATGGACCTTGACCTTAAATACAGGATTATTTTTTCACCAGTACAATAAATCAACGTACGTAATAGTTGTCAAAAATAAAAAATACTCTATTATCGATACCAATGACGTGGTAAAATTTATTGTACCGATGAAAAAGTATTCCCGTATATATGGGATCGTGCCTCGTGGTCACCCATTATACGCTGCGGGGCTGCTTAACGGTGAACCGAAAACAAACTCCAAATTTTAAGTGGAAAAGGAAAAGGGGTTAAAATTTTATATAGAAACCGAACTCCACGCGGACGAAGTTACGGGCAAAAGCTAGTTATTTATAAGATTTCATCAAAGCAAATAAATTTGATAGGCATTTTTCTTCTCTAAAACACGGGTTTAATTATTTTTGAGGTTACTTACTTTTATTTTTTACATTAATAATATCTACATATTTTTATTATCTAACATTATTATTAGTCTCTGCTTCGATAACATCGTCAGCAAAATACGATATTTTGTTATACATATTGGCAGATATTTTTGTGATGACTCACAATGATGATTTTGTTCTGTTTTTTTTTTTTTTTTTATTTGAACTCTGTGTTTTTTTTTGTGTTCCGTAACATCAAATTTGTAAGCCATAATTATATATTAAATTGATATTACTTTACATAATATGTTGTATAAATTGAACTACCTCATCATATCGTTATGTATCGATATATTCTCGATGTAACGATGAAAAAGAACATCACTAAAGCAAATATGGAGCGCTCCGGGGACGCAACAAATCTTTATGCAGACACTATAAATAAGTTAGGAGCGTGAAAGAGACAGACGTTCATCATGGATTTGTGGTTGGAAAGAAACAGATGATGTTTCAATTTTGTAGAGCGCGTTTAGAATACAGGATTTTAGTTGAAATTGGTGCTTGGGTTATTTTTAATTTTAATAATACATATTTGTAGTTGTTTAAAATATCTAGCCTATTATCTTATATTGAATGACAATGTCAAATAAAATAATTTAGAAAAATATTTTGAAAAATAAAAACAAAAAATAAATAAAATTATTTTTCTAATAAAAAAATAAATTAAATAGTAAAAAATTAGCCTACTTGTATTTACCGTAAGTAATATAGGTATCTGTCATGTCTATCATGGCCTAGATAGTTTTTTGTAAAAGCAAAGTCTTATTTATAGACACATAAATTTCCAAAAACCAAAATAATAGCTGTTTTGGTAACTCAATAGCGCCATAAAGTAACAAAAACCGAGCACGTCGTCAAAAGTTACGTCCTGTGACGTCACTCGAACCCCGAACACGAGTTCAAGATAAGGTTCACAAACAAAACACAAATAATAATAATAACAACACGAAATACTAGGTAAAAGTTCTTTAGCATGCAATATAAATTAAAACAAATATATAAAACAGACTTACCATCTTTATTTTCAGCAGATATCAACTCAAACCAGTCTATAAACAGCTGTAATGAAATAAAAACGTTCTAAATACGCTCACTTCGGACATCTTACTCGACGAAATGGCTGCTTCGATAACACAATACAACCATCCTACATTCAACCGCCTCTCTACCATGTGAACGTAAAATGTACTAAAATAACGACAGTATCGCTGTCAACCGAACAAAAATTTCAAAACCCGTATCGATTTTATGGCTGCCAGCTACTTGGTACAAGGACTTTGTAACCAATGATAGTGTTGAGAGTACGAACGGACCGCATTGGTGCTACGTATTTCGAAATTCAAACACGTGCCATGACCCCGTTTTGCCTCGACAACCAACGGGGAGCGAGAGCACTATATTGATCTCTTTCTAGCATCAATTTCTTTCTTTTGCGAACGGAAAGGCATATTGGCTTTTTTCGACTTCAAAGAAATGACTGAATAATAAAGTGTCTTTGTTCTCTTTACTACCTACAATAAACCGTTTTACTTTGCACTAGAACTTAATTTTGATTGAGCGTCAGCCATAGTTAAAACTCCTGACATCATCAAAACGGAATGGCCGAATGTTATAAAAATATATCTACATAAAAGTTTTAATTCTTATCTTGCATTTTAATACCTGACAAGGTAATCGTTTATTATGTATACGACCGATCATTTTTAATGTATATGGGTTTAATGGGTAATTTAAATTCAGGTTAATAATTTAAATTGTAAGTGCTTGAGATTCTACTAGGACTAAGTATGAATAATATAATATTATTTTTAATAATTAAAATACAAAAGTAATTAAAATGAAAAATACTACAATACATTATTCATCACATTATTATTATGCTTATTTCAATAGTACGAGTACGTATGTTGATATCTCAAACCGAATAAAAATGTTTCTTGTTTGATCTGAGGCTGATAATATGACTTTGATGTGCTTTGAATTATCTAAACTTTTATTTTTGTATGTTTTAAATTACTTTGTTACATGGTGTTTAAGTTATTAAATAATTAATATTCTTAGTTAATAATTAAAGCTACGTTAGCCGATAAGTCGTAGTAAGTAAATTTTGATTAGAAACAAAATATGTACCTTCCTTTATCGATTAATTTTTTTAGCAGGAACGTCACTATTTTTGAAGGCGCATTCATAATAATTTAAGAAGTCGTTTATTTTTTATTTCCAACAATATCATTATCGTTGTATTATCGTGATAAAAACATTAGATACTGCTCTTGAGTCGTGGGCCGTGGCTGTAGAAGTGTAGACACTTTAATTGCCTAGTATATTTTATTATCTAAGTATTTAAATTTTATTACTATTTATAGTCTAGGACTCTAGGGTAGTTTACATACAAATTTTGTAATAACAATATTAAAGAGATTTAATACGGTCTGTTAAAAATTTTCGATTCGATTTTTTAAAGTAATTTTTAATTATTATTTTTAAATAAAAAAATTAAACCGACTTCCAAAGTAAAAATACACAAAAAAGTGTGAAATAAAACTTATTTTATAAATAATTCCCCTTTTAAATTTGTCTATTTCTCGACTTAATCTTGTTAATTTTGAAGTCGCTACCAGCCCAAACGATATCCTACAATATTTTATAGAACTCACGTTCATATTTGCTGGTACCGACTTCAAAATTAACAAGATTAAGTAGAGAAATAAACAAATTTAAAAGGGGAATTATTTATAAAATAAGTTTTATTTCACACTTTTTTGTGTATTTTTACTTTGGAAGTCGGTTTAATTTTTTATTTAAAAATAATAATTTCACCCTTTTTAGTGATATATCTTGCTAACTTATTATTAATACGTCTTAAAAACGTCTAAAATATTGATCGAATGTATAACTGAATACGCGCCAAGCTTCCATTAGGTATTGTTATTAAGATGATGATGATGATTACTGTAAGTTACAAAGTGGCATATGCTTGCAGTTCTTTAAACAATTCCGAAATTTCCTAACGCATATCTTTAAAGACTGAGGAGTTCTGTTCAGTGCTTTTGGATTCAGGGTATACCTTGGTACAACGTCTTATTCTTTGGTAGCACATGCTTGTGTTACTTCAGTAAAAGTCAAAATCACTATATGTGTCGATATAAATTTTGAGGAGTTCCCTCGATTCCTCATGGATCGCATCATCACGTTTCCACTTTAGTGACTAAGGGACCAATTTCGAATTAAACCCTTTACAACAACAAAAGAATTTTGCAAATAGGTTCATAAACGGCAGAGTAATGTTCAAAGATCTCCGTGTTAGTGTAAAATACTATGAGAAGTACCTTCTTTATCATCATAATGTGATGATGTATGCTGTGATAGTGGTGGTGATGATGATGATTACTCTAATTGACAAAGTGGCATATGCTTGCAGTTCTTTAAACAACGCCAAAATCCCCAAACATGTATCTATAAGGAGTCAGGAGTTCTGTTCTGTACTTTTGGATCCAGGGTATACCTTGGAGTAAAATCTTACTTTTTGGTAGCATATGCTTAGACTACTTCAGAAAAAGTCGAAATCACCATATGTGTCCATATAAATTTTGAGGAGTTCCCTCGTTTCCTCGTGGATCCCATCATCAGGTCACCAATTTTCTGAAAATGGGACCAACTTCGGATTATAACTTTTACATCAAAAAAAGAATTTTGAAAATCGGTCAACAGACGGCGGAGCTAGCCGCGAACATACAAAAAATTATTTTTTAACAAAAAAATTAAACCGACTTCCAAAGTAAAAATACACAAAAAAGTATGAAATAAAACTTATTTTATAAATAATTCCCCTTTTAAATTTGTCTATTTCTCTACTTAATCTTCTTAATTTTGAAGTCGCTACCAGCCCAAACGATATCCTACAATATTTTATAGAATTACTCACGTTCATATTTGCTGGTACCGACTTCAAAATTAAGAAGATTAAGTAGAGAAATAAACAAAATTAAAAGGGGAATTATTTATAAAATAAGTTTTATTTCATACTTTTTTGTGTATTTTTACTTTGGAAGTCGGTTTAATTTTTTTGTTAAAAAATAATAATTTCACCCTTTTTAGTGATATATCTTGTTAAGTTATTATTAATACGTCTTAAAAACGTTTTAAATAAACGATCGAATGTATAACTGAATACGTGCCAAGCTTCCATTAGGTGCCATCCACATATTACGTCACGCAAAATTTCGACTTTTTAAACCCCTACCCCCATGTCACGCTTTTTAGTATCCCTTTACCTGTATTTAACTTGTACTGTCACACTTTGTATGACCCCCCCCCCCCCCCCCCTCCCCCATCAGGTGTGACGTAATATGCGGATGGACCCATAGGTATTGTTATTAAGATGATGATGATGATTACTGTAAGTTACAAAGTGGCATATGCTTGCAGTTTTTTAAACAATTTTGAAATTTCCTAACGCATATCTTTAAAGACTGAGGAGTTCTGTTCAGTGCTTTTGGATTCAGGGTATACCTTGGTACAGCATCTTATTCTTTGATAGCATATGCTTGTGTTACTTCAGTAAAAGTCAAAATCACTATATGTGTCGATATAAATTTCGAGGAGTTCCCTCGATTCCTCATGGATCGCATCATCAGGTTTCCACTTTAGTGACTAAAGGGCCAATTTCGAATTAAACCCTTTACAACAACAAAATAATTTTGCAAATAGGTCCATAAACGGCAAAGTAATGTTCAAAGATCTCCGTGTTAGTGTAAAATACTATGAGAAGTACCTTCTCTATCCTCATAATGTGATGATGTATGCTGTGATAGTGGTGGTGATGATGATGATTACTCTTATTGACAAAGTGGCATATGCTTGCAGTTCTTTAAACAACGCCAAAATCCCCAAACATGTATCTATAAGGAGTCAGGAGTTCTGTTCTGTACTTTTGGATCCAGGGTATACCTTGGAGCAAAATCTTACTTTTCGGTAGCACATGCTTGGACTACTTCAGAAAAAGTCGAAATCACCATATGTGTCCATATAAATTTTGAGGAGTTCCCTCGTTTCCTCATGGATCCCATCATCAGATCACCAATTTTCTGAAAATGGGACCAACTTCGGATTATACCTTTTATATCAAAAAAATAATTTTGAAAATCGGCCAACAGACGGCGGAGTTATCCGCGAACATACAAAAAAAAAAAAAAACAAAATATATACAGCCGAACGTATAACCGCCTCCTTTTTTTGGAAGTCGGTTAAAAAATAAAAATACTGTATACAGCCGAACGTATAACCGCCTCCTTTTTTTGGAAGTCGGTTAAAAAATCGGGAAGCCCCGTTTTACCCCGTTTTGCAAAAATCGAATTCTCATCAGATCACGACTTTCTAAGGTCACAGGAAGCTTCCCTGACTACCCCCGTGAGGGTGTCACTATGTCTGTATGTGTGTATGTAAGTATGTAACTTCTGAATAGTTTGACCGATTTTATTGCGGCTGGCGCCATTCATAAGGGCTTGGCAAAACTTAGTTTTTGAATACAATTTGGACCTATTCGGACACATAGATTTCAAGAAATCTAAAAAAAACTGTGTTTATTTTTTTAAAGTGATTTTTTTTTGGAATAACTCTTAAGGCTCCCACAGACGAGAGGCCGATCGTTTCAGTTAGAACTGACGTCAGTTCGGCCTGATCGGATTCGGGCCCACACACGGAAAAATCGCATCAGTCCATTCTGGTTTGCCGCACCCTATGGTCGTGTTTATCAATTTTGTATTTAAACACCGCGAAAACTCATACAACGCTTGTACACGATACACTGAAGCGATTTGTCCACACACGGTCCGGACAGGCCGCGCGTTCAGGCCGCACGGTCAGGCCAGAATTAATGTTGCCAACTTAGATAATTTACAAAATTTTACTAAATTGAGTATTTTATTCCCTCCTTAGTAGAAATTTAGTTATTAGTAGTGTTTTAGTAGGAAAGAGCCAGACAGTAATCATATGCAAAATGGCCTAGGTTAAGCACAAAAAAAAACATCTTATCATAATAATACATTCGTCCGTAATTTTCTTAAAACTACCCGTTTAATTACTATATACGTAATATTTGCTAGTATATTTTAATTTAATGGTAAAATTTATAGTAAAATTCAATGAATGAAAAAAATGTAATATAAAAAAACCCAAAATGCAATGGTTTTTGGGGGGCTTCAGGAATTCCTAAGTAGCTTCTTTAGTAGTTTTTTAGTACTTTTTAGTAGAATTCAATACGAGTTTAGTAGTTGTACAAAAACAGAGCTGGCAACACTGGAACAAATCGCTTCAGTCCGTACGGCCGACTGATGCGATCTCGAACTGCACACAGACGATACGATTTTGCATCCGTTCAGGCCGAACTGAAGGCAGACCGGATCATGTATGGGGCCCCTTAAACGGCTTTATTGATCAATTCCAAAAACTAATCAGAACCTCAATTCTCGTATTTAAGTAGGTACCTAGACTTTCATTTTACTTCATTAGTTTTGTAAATGTAGTGACATATTACCGTGAACGGATTTTATGCCGTTTCGACCAATCAGAGCGCGTTTCACGTTGGTTTAACTTTCATAAAAACACCTTTTGAGAGTGTAAGCGTGTTGGGACTTGATTGTAATTGTATTAATGCAGGTTTTATTTAGCAGAATTGCCCCTCAGGTCTCAACCTTGAAAAACCACGTCGATCGACGCTAATCCGGTCAACATCGGTTGATTCGTTCGAGAGATATCGTGCAGGAAAGAAAACCGAAAAAGTGTTTTATCGGGAGTAGGTACTCCGAAATTTTTCATCGAAAAAAAATTTGTTGTCGATTCTTTCAAAGAACATAAAAACTGCATCGATTACCGCCAATCGCGTGAAAATCGGAAAAGTTATGACAGTTCGAAATTAAAAAAAAATAGTGTTTTATTAAATTAAACTTTGATCAGACTATTGAGCTCGGAGAGCTTATTTTCAGTGCTCTAAAGTTTCTCCGGCGCGCGGCGGTTCTAATTTCGGATATAGCCTATAGGTATCACAGTTAAAGAGTCCCAGCCTTTTTGACTGTTAAAATACTCGATACCTTGTTAAAACAGACAAAGCTTCCATACTATAGCTGCACCGCACTTAAATATTTTTTCTGTTTTTAGTATCTTGGTAGCTAGGTATTTGTTGTTATAGCTGCACCATAAATATACCTACATCATCTGTAAAAATTTCAACTGTCTAGTCTAGCTATCACGGTTCATGAGATACAGTCTGTTGAAAGACAGACGGACGGACGGACAGCGGAGTCTATAAGTAATAGGCAATAGCCCTTTTTTACCCCTTGGGCACGGAACCCTATAAATTGACTGTAACTTTTAACTTGCAGTATGTAGGTAATACTTAATATTATGTGTATGTAGGCATTGTACTAATTACTATGTCGCTTTTATGTTATAAGTTATGACTTATGACTCCTCCCATCCCTAATCGGACAGTCACGCTTCGTTGACCATGTAAATTAATCGTTGACCTATTATCGCCTTCTCTTTTTAATTGACCTTTAAAATAGTAAACCGAGTCCGATTCGTTTACTCGATCAATGCTAAACGTGTGCGTGAATCGCGCGCGGCACGTCCACAGCAAACGCTCCGTGGAACGCGCTCCATGCTGCGCGCGATCGGAGCGCGTTGGATCGTTTGTGTGGACCCGGCTATCAGTGGCAGATCTATGGCTTTTTCGAACTGAGGCAAAAACTTGATATGAAACTGCCGCCTGGAGCCAGTGCCCCAGTTGCTCCCCCATAAATCCGGGGCTGCCGGCTATTGAACGATTTCAAAACAGATACGCTATGACGTAGGTACCATAGCCTGTTTTGATGTAGGTGGGTAGATACTTAACAGAACAAATCTGCACTACCGTGCCCCCGCCAAGACCAGACAAGCGAAGCACAAGGGCACTACCAGACCACCTTTTCTCGCAGCGTTACGTCGATTTTTTGAAGAACAAAAACTTACAAAATAAAAGTTAATCAACAAAAATCATTTTTTGCACCATTTTAAAATGTTAGCTGTATGGTCATCCTCGTCACAGTTTAACCACAGGTTTAACTGTGATGGTCATAGGTCACTAATATGACACACAGGCTCTGTAAATTATGTGTAGGTACCTACCAACTCCAAGTGTGATGCCCCGTCCATAGATAACACCATGGGCGTAACCAGGGGGGTTCTGTGGGTTCAAATCCCCCGAAATGGGCCGGCTGGTATGATGCGTGCTAAGCTTCTATTGCTTAAAAAATGACGATGATTATTACTGTAAATTACATAGTGGCATATGCTTGCAGTTCTTTAAACAGTGTCGAAATTTTCAAACGCGTATTTTTAAAGACTGAGGCGTTCTGTTCAGTGCTTTTGGATCCAGGGTATATCTTGGTGCAAAATATTATGTTTTGGTAGTATCAGAAAAAGTCAAAATCACTATAGTTATGTGCCCATATAAATTTCTAGGAGTTGCCTCGATTCCTCATGGATCCCATCATCAGGTCACCACTTTTTTGAAAACGGGACTAACTTGGGTCAAGGGTTGACATAAAAAAAAAGAATCATTAAAATCGGTTCATAAACGACAAAGTTATCCGCGAACAAACTTAAAAAACATATATATTTAAGTCGAATTGAGAAACCTCTTCCTTTTTTGAAGTCGGTTAAAAAATGTCCACAGCCGAACATAATATACCTATTAGACTATTAGTAAGTGCTACTATCCTGCTACTATTATAAATGTGAAAAAAAAATCAGCCTCCGTGGTCTAGTGGTTCGGATCGATTTCCGCAATGGAAGGACAAAATATATAATATGAAATATTTATTCATCATAATTATCTATCTTACCAAGATCTTACCGATGTAGAGGGTTGCCAACTTTTGAACGCACGCTTTACGTGGGATAAAAGAAATTGCTTTTTTGACTTTTGTCATTTGTGAAATAAAGAAAATAATTGAGAAGTGTTTATTAATTTTTGCTTACGCACGTTGGCCCGGGCCCCCGTATAATTGATACGACAAATACGGAGGTAGCTACGCCCCTGCCAATGGCCCGGTTAACATAGGCGCTTAATATAATAAGTATGTGTACCTACCTAACTATCTACCTAATATCATGAAGGAATCATAACTAATATGCATAGTCGGGATAAAGTTTTTAACTTGTGATTACTTATCTACGATTTTAATTACCTAATTTAAATAATATTTTTAATTGTCTATACTGACATATTTTTATTTTCTTTTGCGCGTACGAAGTCGCGGGCAACATTTACTTAGGTACGAGATACTAGTAGATAATAGATATTAGGTAAATACAGAGGAAGTTACAAGCAATGCCGTATAGAAACACCAAAATATTAACGTTTTTGGGGGTAGTTAGTTAAAATAAAGTCTATAAAAGAAGCAATGTTTTCAATATGCGACAAATACGCAGGTAACGTACCTACTTTGTACAGTTACGTAAACACAAATCACACGCACCCGGTTTGTTAATAAAGCAACGGGGTCGATGCCGGCGCCTACCCCGAGGACCCATATCGAACACTGACACACGTACCAACGTACAGACCGACCCGAATACGGGACCAAGTCCGAGCCCGAGCTCGAGCTCCCATCCCAGTAGCTTAGTGTCACTCCAAAATAGTGTCCGCGACCGCGATATTGTTATAGAGAGCTCTACCAATATCGCGAACCTCATCGCACTAGGACTTACGCGCGAGTCATCCCGACCGCAAACGGAAGGGGAGAGGGACGGCCCTCTCAGTACCGAAATCATTAACAATATGAGCTCCTCTATCACGATAACTCGTACGCCGCTATTTTTTGCTACCGCGCGCGAGCAACCTCACTCATCAGAGAGTGAGGAAGGTGTCGGACCCCTCAGCGGGAGGGACCCGTGTCCCTCCCGTCCTAACAATAGCTTACCCGTAGCTGTCCCTAAAATCCGATATGAACATCACCCGGGTGAAGTTAGGGAGGGTCAAACCCTTCCTATCGACTCTAACCAAACCAACTAGCCACCAGGAGGGCTAGACAAGATGCATTAAATAATATCGACGGCGAACTTCGTGAATAAAAAATGTATGGGATTGACATAAGCGTGCGTTAAATGACATATTCAGTCGTATCGTTAAAAAAATTGGTAGCCAAGCAGCCACTTTGAACGAATACGCTAACGATGCACTCATATAACGAATTGCTCTAACGTGTTTCTCCATACAATGCCTAGACAAGCGGCCGTAAGTGACATTTAGTAGATCGTGATCTTTATCTTTATCGACCTAACGATAAAGATACCCAGGGGGCTACCTTTATCGCCTCAACGAACAATATGGCGGATTTTTATTGATCAGCTGTTATTTGTAAATAATAATGATTTGCCTAAAGTTGCCTAAAGGGTCTATACAACACCTTCTGCTAGTAGTCTATATTGCATAAAGTCAAAAGAATTCAATCTAAAGTATTCAATAAATCACAATTATTGTCAATACCTAATATGTAATTCATTGTATTCAAGTATAATTCAACACTTTGTTAAAATATAAATTTCTTAATTTGTAGCTTACTTGCAGTTTTTAATCTTTACACGCTACTATATCAGCTGAAAGCAATCTTTAGGTGTATAGTAGGTACCTAAATTATAGTAGGTAACAAATGGAGTTCATAATTAAGCAAGTTTCTCTGAAACTTCCTTAGAAATAAAGATTTGTATTTAGTAGTTAAAATTTATAAGTTTTTCAATGTAATGATATTTTATTGTCATCGATGCTCAACACCTTCGTCTTATAAATGGGTTAGAAGGACACAAACACCTCATAAAAGTTTTGAAATATTTGCTATTATACTTTGATTAATTATTACAAATTTAATATTATATATCTATGCTATTATACCTACACCTATTATAAACAGTCAAGTAGTGTTAACCAATTAAATACTTAATATTTAATCTCTATAGTATATTTGTGACTAAATAATTGAAAGTCTTTACAATTTTACAGAACTATAACGTTAAAGGAAGTGTTATTAAAGTACCTTGACTGTACAGGGTACTATTGCAATAAATAAGTAAACCTAACACTTACCACATATTGTAGACAAAATATTACAATGCGGCCATAGCACTTTGAATTTGTTATAAGCATTGTCTTGCTAGAATTATTCATTCATTCTAATTTAAGAGCTTTGCTCTTGTCAGACTCCGCCCTTCTCTTGACCTCCTGATACGACACGACCATCACATTCGCCTACACCTGTCCATAAAAGTTCTTCTCGGCCTTCCATGTTTTCTACTACCATCCCTTCAATTATTCCTCTAATAAAGTTGTTGTGCCGTATCAAGTGTCCGTATTAGGATTGATTAAATAATAACAATACAAGAGTATCTACATTTTATTTTACTTTTTTAAGTAAGTTTTACATGGTTTTAGTAAGAAAATAAACTTAAAATGTAAAAATATTTTTATTTCTTGCAAAGGAATTACATAATGCAGATTTCTTTAAATAATCTTGAAGTCACATAACCAATAATAACATTATACAATTTAAAAATCAACACAGCTAATAATAATTATTATTTATACAAACTAGTTAGAGCCTGTCACAGAATGAATACAAATTAACTTAGGTTTGTAGCGGTTTTGATACATTAATAATTACATTATGATTTATATCACTTCTCACTATCAGTGGCGAAGGCTGCTTCTCCTTCAAAGGGAAGCCGGAACCTGTATCATAGGTAGGGATTTCTATGAAGGTTTGCAAAAGGTATGTGACAAGGGAAGCCGATAGGAATGGAGTTATAGGAACCCTATGCCACTGCACAGATACAGAATCGGCCAGCAGATCTCAAGTACATTATACGGACGCTCTACCGGTGAAGGAAAACATCGTGAGGAAACCCGCACATAGTTTGCCCCAGACGTATTGACTAGTCATTCCTCTGGACTAGGGTGGCTATGTTGTGAGAATGCCGTATGCGCTTGGGCAATCATACGATATTTAAAAACCAACTGTCCCAGGCACTACAGTATTTCAAGAGTGGTTACTTCGCTCGGAGAATACTGTATAAATCATCCATCATCGGATGTAAAGGCCTAAGTTAGGTAAATTGTTATTTTGTTAACAAACAAAAATTATTGTACTTCATCTTCTTCTTCTTCTTCTTCTGGCCAGTTTAAAGTGTTACCAGGACATGGATATAGTCCTAAGGATAGAAGACTCCGTATTTTGTAATTGCTAAAAAGAACTGTATTGCTTTAGTAATAGAGTGTATTTCACAATGCACGTATCATAGAGGCAAATCCGAGCCGAGCGAGATAGCCATAAGGGAGGCCGTGTGTCTCGTTCTTGCATGTTGCCAACCAGAAAAATGTTGGTATTTTTAAAAAGTAACTTGAAAAATCTTAGATAAAACGAGTGTACTTTATTATTATTTTAACAAATGTTTATAACTATATCATATTCTAATTAAAACAGTTAGTAATAGTCATTTAATACTAAATAAAAATGCAGTTTACATTAAAACCTTTTCTTTCTTTTTTATTAGATGGTATCATTCGCAAGACAATAGAATAGTACGCCATTACAGTCGGACAAGGATCTTTTGGCACTTGGATGGGGGCGTGAGTGTCGCAAATAAGAACAATACTTATTACTAAAAGTGAAATTTTACAAGACGGCGATGTTGTTACTGATTTTATCCACGTGCCAAAAGGTAAGTGTCGCAACTACAAAACAATACAATATAATACTAAAAGTGACATTTTACAAGACGGCGATGTTAGTTCTGATTTTGTCCACGTGCCAAAAGATCCTTGTCAGACTGTACACATATTTTATGCTGAACACCGGATAATATTAAAATTCATAATAGTACCGGTGCTGGATTTGCTGGACGCACCGTGAGTATGGCCTTTAGTGTAATCTCTTAAAATCTGTTTATAATGTGTGTCCTATGACCATTTGGCAAGAAATCTGTATAAAATCTGTATTATCAATGAAAACTAGAAGATAATTAATTAAATAATGTAGTATATAATATAATTATTCAAAATAGAACTCTGGAGTCATACAATAGATAAACAGTTATCCAATTGTGTGTCTAATTTATAATCCTCTGAATTTTTCCCGGTGTTTCGGATTTCGGTGCATATTGAAGTTCCAGCCCACGAAGTATAGATAACAAGGAGTCCGAACGTAATGTTAAAATAATGGTCTCAATTACGGGGACAGATTTTTGCCGGTAGAGCGCGCGACGGTTCGACATGCACTCGTTTGAAATTACGCGGGAAGTTTAAAGTTGCTATTGACAGCTCTGGAAAGATTGAAATCTTATTATATAAAAGTTTTAGGAAATTCTTAGAAACTGTTCTCGAAAAAAAGATACCGTAGAACACGGTAATTGCCTAACGGTAATTTAAAAATAATTGTAATAAATAATAGTATTGGCAACACTCGGTATAATAGGATTGGCAACACTTGGTACTCGTCGGTCTCGCACGCCTAGCGGCAGAAAAGAGAACTAAGATCTGGTCCTATTATTGTGTACATAATTATTATTAAAAAGCCTATACCGTTCGGACTCCTGGTATCTATGCTTCATGTTCCAGCCTTACAACCGTAATAATCGGCCTTGTTAAATAAGTACCTACTTTATTCTTTTTGTAAATTTCTACACTTGAAATTTGATTCCATTTTATACAAAACACTCCAGGAATTTTCAATAAAACTTCTAGGTACCGTTTTACTGAATCGACTGACTTGCACTGACTATTTGTATTTTGAACTTTGACTAGACATTAGACTTGAAAATAATACGGTGTTGAAATCATATAGGTACCTACATTAAATCTAGTTGTCTGCCTTTTTAACTTGACACTGACAAATAGTTTTATGCCGTAACGCCATCAATAATTAAAAAAAAATATATGACATTTGACAACTTCACAACTGACGGCTAAATTCTTGAAATCATAAACAACTAACGTTTGAGCAATTCGTTGTTGCGATTCGAACAACAGTGTGCGTTTGGCTAGGCACAAAATGTCGTGATCTCAAAAGAGAAGTCGATACGACAGATCTTTCCGAATTTTAACGAAGGTAATTTGTCTAGGCGCCCAGGCTAGTTATAGTCCGGACCGATGAAGAACTAGAACGGTCTTAACCCGACCATTAGCGTAGACCCTTTCGAAAAAAAAACGATACGCGACTATTCTTACAATCTGACCCCTTTATAATTTTTGATGTGAAAATTATCAAAAAGGGTCGAGAAAGTCAAGTAAAATTACTTATAGAAAAAAGTACTAAGTGTACTATATACCAATACCAAAATAAAAGAGGGAGTAGTTAGTGGTTAGGTAGGTAGGTAGGTACTAGGTACATATTACTTTTGATAAAACCTTCTTAAAAGTTTCTCAGTGCAGCGTGCATGCCAGTTACTTCTTTGCATATGGTAGGTAACAATCGTTGGGCAAAATATACTTTTAGTTTGGTTAGTCTAGATTTAAAATTGCCTAGATAAAATGACTACCTAAATGCTTAATGTGCACTAGATGTAGAACGCTGCTTAGCTAACCATCCTAACTGAAGAATCCCCGTGGGGTATAAATTTCGAAAAATCTTTTTTTATTTGATTTCTACGCCATAATGGTACCTAACTAATATCTATTCTGTGGCCATAATAACTGCGTGACAAAATTCAACGCCATTCGTTCAGTTGTTAATATTTCAATAACAAACTTTAATTGTAAAAAACCGTAACGCACTCTCTGATTTGTATTTAATACCTCGGATATTACTTACATTTCATGGAAATCGGGTCAGATTGAAAATACTTTTCATAAAAAAATTCAACTCTTATTTTACATCCTCAGAGGGTGAATGAAACCTGAAACACGTATTTAATTAAATATATTTAGAAGCATGAATCTCAGTTTTTATCTAAATCGGTACAGGTTCTTTTAAACCTGCACCAATTTCTTAAAACTCGAAGACTCAAAGACTTCAACCCCTATTCAACCTTTAAGGATGGAATTTAGGGAAGGAAACAGTTATTGAACACATCTGTATTGCAATTTGCAACCAAAATGATGATTTTATTTCTGTAGAGAGTGAACTAAGTGATTACCCCCTGATTTCCATTTTCCTCTACCTGTACTAGAAATAAATTAGCTTCTAGCAATATTGAAAAGAACATGTTTAAAAAAACATTCTAAATAAAAGAAAACGTGTTAGTTTTAAGAGAATTCCAGTGTGAAACATTTTAATGAGCATATTGTGTAGGTAGGTATACCTACCTATATAATAACCAAGAGAGACGGAAATCATAAGCTGCGATGGAAACATATGAACCTATAAGAACGCTCTGATTGGCTGCTTATTGGTTGCTTTCTATACGGCATTGCCGCAGTCTTATTAAGCCAAATAAATTGGTGGGCTCCTTGTTTGCCACATAGAGGATAAGATTTAGTAAAATGTCGGACGAATCTGATATCGAGATGCATTCAGCTTTACCGAAAAAGAAGGTGAAGAATCCTCCAAAAAGTCCAACACAAGATGTGATACCGAAGCCGAAGCCGAATAAACCGAGTACAAAAGAAATGATCAATCAAGCTTTAACCGAAATGAGGAGCAGAAAAGGCATTAGTTTGCATGCCATCAAAAAATATATTGAAGAAAAATTTCAGGTGGACGTAGAAAAATTCAACTATTTAATAAAAAAATCTTTGAAAGACGGTGTAGAAGGAGGTGTTATAGTGCAGACGAAGGGCATGGGTGCATCCGGATCTTTTAGACTCGCGGCTAAAGCCAAATTAGATAAAAAAAATAAACTGGAGACTAAGAAGAAAAGCAAACCGCCAAAACCCGCGGCCAAGAAAAGTGAAAAAGTGCCAAAACAAAAGCCAACGACGAGTAAAACCGAACCCAAAGAGAAGAAAAGTGATAAAAATGTAGAAAAATCAAAAGATAAAACGGTAGCGAAAAAATCGGATAAAACACAAGCAGAAAAGAAAGAAAAACAAAAAAAGGTGACCAAAATCGCAAAGGGCTTACAGACTCCTTCAAAGAAAAAGGCCGCCATGATGAAAAGAAAGAGTATTGGATCAATTATAAAACCACCGAAAATGAAGCCTAAATCTAGGACGTAAGGTTGTAAAGACTGACTTTTAATTAGTAATTGATAGTATGATGAATGATTTGTGTATATTCAATTTTTTATTAAACATTTAAATATTTGATTATCTTTGATTTCTAAACAAGATTAATATTAAAACATTAAAATTTTGATTTTCGGTTAGCACGCCGAAGTTAATAGTAACGATAATTTTTGCATGTTCACTGTTCAATCAATAACAAGAAACGCAGTGCTGGTAAAACAATTAACAAGGCTAGTGAGACAAGATCACCAATGTTATGAAAATAACACCAATAGCGCATGTAATTGTTCTGAAATTGTTTATAATAATAATTAAACATACATATAAGTCTCATCGTCGATAGTAGGTAAATTTTCTTGGTTACTACAAATCATCCGAACATGCGATAAGCTCAAAGCATTCCTATACAATAATATGTACCTAATACCGCTATCCCCAACCCGCGGCCCGCGGGCCGCATGCGGCCCGCCGGGCCTTTATCTGCGGCCCGCGTGAAATCTGTAACTTAAAAATCAGCCAAGGAAAAGCCATTTTAGGAAAAAAAAATAGACAAAAATTGTATTTTTTATGAAAATCCCATTAATTTTTATTTTGAATTATATATTGGAGTAGAAATCAATTTAGTATCTTGTTAATATTTAAAGTATTGCCATCGACTAAAGAAAGGGCAAAAAATCGCGTTTTGTTGTCATAAAAATGGCTTCTTATATTATTTGTTTTATCTTGTTTTTTAGATATGATATTATGTTGTTATAGCGGCATCAGAATTAATACTTATGAAAATATCAGCTTTCTAGCTAAAGTGGTTCTTGAAATACAGCCTACGATGTAATAAGGATAGCATGCAGCGATAAGCCAGCTCTAGATAAAGTTGTGAAAAAGCGTTCACAATTCCAAAAATCTCACTGAGTAAACATAATTATTATAATACCTACATATTTGTTATTTTATTTTAGTTTGTGTCGTTATCCCATCTTAAATGTTTAGTTTCACTCTTTTAACTACCTTGTGTTTTTCTATTATTAAATCGTTAAATTTTAACACCGTATTTTTTGTCCCTAAAAATTTGGTTGCGGCCCGCGACACCAGGAGTATAACGGGTTTGTGGCCCGCGTAAAGAAAAGGTTGGGGACCACTGACCTAATACCTATAATTAAAAATAAAATATTTAACTTTTATGATTAGATCAATGTTGTACAATGCCCTCGCCAACACTATTATTACTTAGATACGGCTTTAATCAGCTACCGAAGAACCTACGAAACTTACCTTACTAAAAAATTCAAAACCTCCAAACCAGAATTTTGAAAAACATTTTAGAGTTTTTAAAAATAGAGTTTTAATGAATGTGGTTCTTTATAACAATAAATAACACAATAAAACCGAAGTATTATTATAATTTTAACATAGGTAAACATAAAGTATTAGGTACATTTTTTATATTTGATTAACATGAATAGGATGAGAAATAAGCAACAAAATAATATAAAAACTGTTTATTGATTTAGATAGAATAAAAATTATGAACTCATTGAAACGGTAAAAATAACACGGACAATTAAATCTTAGTCTACAATAACCGCGTCCTTTTTGGAAGTCGGTTAAAAATAAAGAATACTTACTCATGAATTAAAATATTTTTAATGTACCTATTTGTCAACGAAATGCATGCTTCGAGGGGGAAACATTTTAGTATAATCTGTCTTAAATCTATTTCTATTGAGCCCTTTAATAAATAGTCAAAATTTTTGTCGCAGAGTGAGACAGCATTATTATTTCATTGAATGTGCGACAGAGAACGAGAACTTCTTTGAGAAGTGATGCGCTTTGTCTATAAACATGACTAATGTGTCGCGTCGGTGCTAGAGTTTCTCGTTCTCTGTCGCACATTCAATGAAATAATAATGCTGTCTCACTCTGCGACTAAAATTTTCTCGCGCCTGCCAATAGAATACTTTGACGCGAAAATGGGTTTGTCGGCGTGCGCGCGAGACCTATGTCTACAACGCGCTGAAGATATATATCTCGCCTCGCGTTTTCGACTAGAGTGGGCTCCACACCTAACTAATTACCAGAATCTTCGTTCAATAACATTTTTTGAACTTTCTGTCTAGTGTCTAGATTTGTCAAATAAAGGCCGCGCGTAGTCATGGTGTTGCATAAACTAAAAGTTATAACAGATTCGAAAACATCTTCATGTCTATATCTTACAGTTAAGCTTAAAAGCTTTGGTTTTTACACGTTTTACTTATATTACGTATAATAAAATATAATTTGTATACAATTTTCTTTAACGCTGCATACACACTATACCACATTTTTTTGCTGGCGATCTCGCTGTCACAGACAAAGATTATTCTATCTAAGTTAGTTTATTGAAACGCAAAAAACCGGCAAATCATACCAAAGGTGACGTTTTTAACAAATAGTTATTGGTATCTATGTTATTGAAACTGGCCGTAAGAGAATTGCCCTTTAAGTGGTGCACACGTTCCGGTTGCCGGGTAGCAGGTGCCGGATAGTCGGTCGCGAAGTGTAAGGCGCAAGGGGGTAAGACTAAAATCGAAGCCGTAGACAGACAGCTATTTGTCTCACAAAACGCCAAAGGCAAAAACCAATAAGAGTGAAAGAGAAAGCCATCTTCATGTCTTTTCGTTTTTTCTAAGGTTGGCTGGAGTCCATTCCGGCTCGAGACGTCGGAATTTCGTCGAAATTCCGGCGTCGTAAAACTGGACTCCAGCCTTACTGGAGTATAGCCAACGAAAACCGAATGTTTTAGTTTACCATCTATGTATGTTATATTTCTATATGGCGCCATGTATGACAGCTTTCACAGGTACCGGTGCACCTGGCCATACACTTCGCGACCGGCTACCCGGCAACCGGGACGCGTGCAACGCCACTTAGTGTGTATGCAGCTTGATACAAAAGCTACTCAGTCTGATAGACACTAACTTAATCTAAGACTCAGCTCACACTGAAACGAGACGACACACGATGCTGCGTCTAAGCACCCCACGGAGCGTCGAAAATCGAAATCCCATACAAACGTAGGTTCGCTTTAATTTTAAAACGGTGCAACCAAACTTCACCTAACTTTGTACACATAATTCAATGCATCATATCTAGTCTTATAATAAATTCGCTCTTATTTCTTTCTGTTAATATTGTCTAACTAAACCTAATTATAAGACTAGATATGATGCATTGAATTATGTGTACAAAGTTAGGTGAAGTTTGGTTGTACAGTTTTAAAACTAAAGCGAAACTACGTTTGTATGGGATTTCGATGCTCCGTGGGACGTTTAAGGCTCAAAATTGAACTACTCAAGAACACACACTTTTCATTGCCTCAAGAGTTTGAATGTCAAACTGCACCTCTCTGCACAGCATCTGCTCGGTGCAACCCCAAATTCAAAATTTTTAAATTAAACGTGTAGCGTCTTGTGTAGTGAATAAAGTTCAATTTTGAATCGCTATCTTGAAAATGCATCGCCGCGTCGCGTCTTGTCTCGGTGTGAAGTGACGCTAATAGTTACGAGTTACAGAATATCACTGAAGGATGACAACTGCATCCATCACATGCTTCGTGGATTACGTGCAGGCGAACAAAACAGAATTAGATAAATATTTTCATGGATCCGTAGTTCACGTCTCGGAACCCTTGGTTATGGTTTCATTATGTCCGTCCGTCCGTCTTCGGCTTACCATCCAACGGTTAGTGCTAGAAAGATGAAACTGCTTGAAAAACTTCGTACAAAAATAACGAAATTATAAGTAAACATGTAAAATATTGGCATAATGGTACGGAACCTTAAGTGCGCGGATCCGACTCGCACTTGGCCGTTTTTTTTAGATTATTAAAATAATTTAAAAAAATACATTATTACAACACATTTTTACCACAGTATACTTTGATTTAAGGTGTTTTAATTCAATAAACAGCTGTCGAATCCAATAAAAAACATTTCAACACTTAGAAGGACTCATATATTTATTTGCAGAGATCCAGGAATCAAATATATTGTGTCAAAAGCATAAACATTGATACGTGCCAATTTTTACACAAATGTAAACGATTTAATGGATCAGTCGTTGCAAAAAAAAGTCAAATAGTTAAGCATACTTCAGAGCTCGTGTCTAATGTCTATACATAAATAAGTTATAAACTATGTAGTACCGATGTTAACAGAACAAATATAAAAATAATAAAATATTTAATAACAACAGCGCGGGGAAAGATTTTTTTATGAAATATACTTCTAGAACTATGCAACAAAATGTGGTGGTTAAAAAAACTTATTCTACAAATGGAAAAATATTTCGATTTGATAAAATATGGACATTGCTTTATAAATGCTTTGAATATTAAACTTCTTAAAATTATTTATTTCCTTAAACATAGCCTGTTTAACTGAGTTTACTTACTATAGCTATTAGCTTAACTATTTAATTCGTTACTTATACAAGTCATACATACATTTATACAAGTGTTAATACAATATTTGTATGATAGTACAGTGCCCGCTAAAAATACGCACATCGACGTTCCGTTTAATTCGGCTAGTATGGTCATAGTGGACTTTCCTTTACACATTGGTAGCGTTCGACAAAGTTCGACGGTCGGCGCTAAGGCCCGTGGTCGCGGGTTCAAATCCCGCCGACGGAACAAAAAGTTTTTCTGTGTTCCTGGGTCATGGATGTGTATTAAATGTGTGTATAATATAATAAAAATCTTAAATATGTGTACAGTATAAAAAAATTAAATATATTTCCCGCTATCTGGGCCCCGTTACACAAGTTCATAGTGCCGTACTGAAGATAGTACGTTTTTTTTAATACAAACTTTCAACCCCTATTTCAGCCCTTTAAGCTTGAAATTTTTCATAAAATTCCTTCTTGGTACGCGTCTACATTGTAATTAAAACTACTGTTCAAGTTTTTACTACTAGCGGTTACGGCTATGCGAGCGTCTATACGTCAGTCAGTCAGTGGGGACACTTGTATAATATTATACTAGATGTTGCTCGCGACTTCGTGTGCACAAACGTTAATTTCGCAGAAACTGTACATTTTTTCGCGAAAAAAGTAGCCTATGTCCTTCCCCGTGGCCTACTCTACATTTGTGCCAAATTTCATCAAAATCGGTCCAGTAGTTTAGGAGCCTATTCAATGCCAACAAACTTTTCCTCTTTATTATAGTATAGATAGATACTAGATAGATTAGTACTTATAAGTCGATGTGCATTCTTTACGACGGGTCACTATATTAGTGTATAATATACCAGTCTATATCAAGCCCTTGGCCCTACTCTCGGTGACGAACTTCCGGACGTGCACGATGTAGTCCAGCATGACTGTGGCGAACGCCGCGTCCAGGACGAACTGAGGGATTTTGCCTGGAAAAAAATAAAATAATTTACGATAGTTATTTTTCATATTATAATCTATTTATGATTATAGAATAACAAGGAATTCGTCAAAGCAAAATGTGTCCCCACTTTTGGGGTTGTTTGGGGCAGTTTAGGTTTGACATTTGCTTTCGCAGTTTAGGCTGGGACTACATCGTCTGGAATCCAGACAAATGTCCATGTGAAATCTGACAACTTGACACTCATGTGTTTGATTTTCAACTCTATTGTATTAGTACAGGGTTCTATTTGCGGTGCTCTGAATATTCTTCTCTTCGGCCTTTCGAATTCCGGACAATATAGTCCCAGCCTTAAGGCTGTTGTATACAAACGTTGTTGGTGATTTAGGTACTCCAAAGTCAAATATTGTTAGCGTAATATCGATTTTTATGAAACTTATATAGGTCGGTATGTGCTTATGTTTCTGAAATTTAAATTAGTTTAGAAGATAATAGCCTACAAGCATCGGATTTTAACGCAACTTAGGCCGTAAATAAGAAACAAACGACGAATGAAAATAAAAAAGCAAGCACATACCGACAAATACAGTTTTATTACTATTTTTGATGAGATCACTTAACTTCAGACAAATATATTATATAGTCTTTTCATAAAACACCAACAGCTGAGTGTCGATTTGTGTAATTTGAAGATGCCTTTTCTAAAATACTGTTACGAACACACAAAAGCGCCATCTAGCGTCAACCAAGGAAACCACTTGGTGTGAACAGGGACAGCGTGAGGTCTCCTACTCAGTACTAGATGGCACTACTGTGCGAATATTCTGGTACGTTCCAACCAGTTCAGGCGAGTCACGAACTTCTCTGGAATGATCTGGGACTCGTATCGACCGGTATAAATACGTCGGAAGAATGCGAGCAAGGCGAGTTCAGTTTGAGCTTCATCCGAAGCGATACGGGCGATACCAGCGAAAACTAGTGATCGGGAGTTCGATTTGAACAGTGATGTGGCGATATCGATGTGAATACTAGTGATGTAATGATACCATGAGTGAAACTCGCGACTTGGCTACGACTTAAGGACACTGTTAGTGCTTAGTGTTTGGACTTAGTGTTTAGTATTTGGACCTAGTGCTTAATGTTGGACTAAGTGCTAGTGAATAAAATCTTCAAAGGAGTCAGCAGGCTTTTATCTCCAAATCCTTCGAACCCCAACACGTAACAACTGGTGTCAGAAGTGGGATTTGGAGATGCCATTGACTCTGAGAGAAGATTTCAAGAAGTGCGGCGGGAGGAGCAGCTCCCGGGTGGTGGAGAGCGACCCCTGGCGGAAGACTACGACCCCTGGCGGTGGAGAGCGACCCCTGGCGGTGGAGAGCGGCCCCTGGCGGTGGAGAGCGACCCCTGGCGGTGGAGAGCGACCCCTGGCGAAAGACTGCGACCCCTGGCGGTGGAGAGCGACCCCTGGCGGTGGAGAGCGACCCCTGGCGGTGGAGAGCGACCCCTGGCGATGGAAAGCGACCCCTGGCGATGGAGAGCGACCCCTGGCGGCGGATACGTGCGACCCCTGGCGGCGGAGACGTGCGACCCCTGGCGGCGGAGACGTGCGACCCCTGGCGGCGGAGACGTGCGACCCCTGGCGGCGGAGACGTGCGACCCCTGGCCGAGAGGTGCGGCCCCTGGCCGAGAGGAGCGACCCCTGGCGGAGAGGTGCGGCCCCCTGGCGGAGAGGTGCGACCCCTGGCGGAGACGTGCGACCCTTGGCGAAGAGGTGCGACCCCTGGCGGAGAGGAGCGACCCTTAGCGGAGGCCACACCCACTGGGGACCAAGCTCCGCCCACTGGCCCCGCCTACTATGCCCCGCCCACTGACCACGCCCCTCAGGCTCCGCCCACTGTGGGCCAAGCCCCGCCCACTGGCCCCGCCCACCGGGCCCCGCCTGCTCAACTCCTTTTGGGTCTACGGGAGGAATGATGCTATGAGGCAGGCTCAAGACAGAGATGACGACCTTCAACACATCGTCACGTGCAAGAAACGGGGCGACGTAAAACTAATCTGGAGTGAGGTTGCACCCACTGGCGCTATCACTAAGGCGTACTGGGCGCAATGGGACAGTCTGATAAACGGAATACCCTACCAGAAATAACGGCAGAGAGTTCCATCTTCAGATAATCGTCCCAAGAATGAGAGTGCCGGATGTTCTCCGTGAAATGCATGATGGCGTATCAGAAGGTCATCTGGGTGTCAAGAGGGTCATTCAAAGTGGTACACATAGATCGTCTGGCGCGGTACCATGGCAGTGGCAGCGATGCTCGGGACGAGCATACTCTAAGAGGGGAGTAGTGTTACGAACACACAAAAGCGCCATCTAGCGTCAACCAAGGAAACCACTTGGTGTGAACAGGGACAGCGTGAGGTCTCCTACTCAGTACTAGATGGCACTACTGTGCGAATATTCTGGTACGTTCCAACCAGTTCAGGCGAGTCACGAACTTCTCTGGAATGATCTGGGACTCGTATCGACCGGTATAAATACGTCGGAAGAATGCGAGCAAGGCGAGTTCAGTTTGAGCTTCATCCGAAGCGATACGGGCGATACCAGCGAAAACTAGTGATCGGGAGTTCGATTTGAACAGTGATGTGGCGATATCGATGTGAATACTAGTGATGTAATGATACCATGAGTGAAACTCGCGACTTGGCTACGACTTAAGGACACTGTTAGTGCTTAGTGTTTGGACTTAGTGTTTAGTATTTGGACCTAGTGCTTAATGTTGGACTAAGTGCTAGTGAATAAAATCTTCAAAGGAGTCAGCAGGCTTTTATCTCCAAATCCTTCGAACCCCAACACGTAACAATACTTTACACAGCTGCATAAATGTGTACGGTATAGCTTCTCTTATAAGTATAGATTACTTTTTATGGGTATATCCACTTTTCCTCGATGTAAGGCAATATAATAACAAGCATTTTCCCCATGCGCCGTACTAGGATCGAACCGTTGATTAGCGCACTCTTAAATAACCAGTCCGCATAATTTAATTGAAAAAATCTTCCGAAAAGAAAAGAGAGTGTAATTAAGTTTATTTAGTATTTTTTCGAAATTATTATTTTTCTGCCTTAACGTATTGACATAAGCAGTAGATCATATGCCCAAAGTATCCGTAATTGATTATGAGGAACCTTATATTCAAATTTGTTAATCAAAGTGTTTGATAATATTTTTTCTGCCATTAGGGGCAGACCTAACGCACACAAAGCGTCATCTGGTGGCGTAAGTGATATCAAAAACGGTCAATAAAAATATTCGATTCCTTTTCTGTCACCAGGTGGCGCTAGGTAGCCCGACGGTCCTTATTGTGTCAACAAGCTGTCAGATGTCACGAATTTAAAAACCCTCATTACTGTATCATGTTACGACTGCCCTTTTAACGATTTTAATACTGTTGTATGTCATATAAACGTCATATCATATAGTTGACTGTTACCTTTAAGGTCGCAGCACATGAGCCACTGGAAGACGGTCTTCTCCTCGGTCTTGCCTCCGACTTCTACCATCTTGGCCCGCAGGAACCAGCACCCCACCTTGTTGTGACCTCTGTTATCAAAATTAGAAAAAATGTTATGCATATAACTTCAAAAATATTTTCAAACTAGATGCTGCCCGCGACTTCATGCGTGCAAAAGTTAATTTCGCAAAAATCGTACTTATCTTCCGTGATAAAAAGTAGCCTATGTCCTTCCCCGTGGTCTACTCTACATCTGTGCCAAATTTCCTCAAAATCGGTCCAGTAGTTTCGGAGCCTATTCAATGCAAACAAACATACAAACTTCCTCTTTATTATATTAGTATAGATAGATAGTATAGAAGTATAGATTTGTGGTCGTTAGATAGAATTAACTGACTCGACAGGAGGCCGCAGTCTGCCCAGCACGTGTCAATTCTCAGAAATGTTTATCTATTAGTATATATTCTTGTGTAGACAAAACGCATTTCTATGGTAGTCATGCTAAAGCGTGCTGAAGGGTTCTAATTTAGGTAGATTTGGCGAGTGTCGTTATCATTATGGCGCACCTCTACAGATAGTCGCGGGCGGGTACGTACGCCGCGCACCTCCCCAAGATATATATTATGTTATTCATTGTACTGTAGGTTCTTGGTGGAAATTCATGTTTCACAGTAATAAATAAATAATACACAATACTTCTTGCACTATTTCCACTTTAATAAGTATTTTACATTAATTTTAATATATTACACGACCGGTTTCGACAAATGATGACTTTTTATTATTACTGTCCCCAAGATAGCTCACCTGTATATATGGTGTGCGAGTTTTGTCACTATTCGCCGTGAAGAAGTTAACTTACAATAGAGAACATGGATAGTTTAATTGATTTTATAAGTACATAATAAGCCAGGAAATATTGCCTTCGCAATGGCATATCCACGATCAACCGTTAACAAAATACAGTTGTCACAAAATTGAGACCGTTGGAGGGCAACAAAAACGCTCTATACAAAAAATGTAGCGTCAAATTAGTGACGTCACAGCTGTTGAAAATGTATTAAGATAAGTACAAAAATGATTCTATTATTGCGGTTATATATATCGTTGTCGTAACAAAAAAAAATCACAAATTACATAAGGATTTAAACAGTGATTATCGTTTTGCGATCAAACAAAAAATATAGTTTTTTTTATCGTGTAACATTTCAATTTAGCAACTGATTACTGTATTTTTAAAATTTTTCGGTCTATATTTCTTTCCTTTCGGAAAATATAAGATTTTGCTGATTTAAAACAAATGCATGGTCCCTATTTGTATGGCATTGAATTAGTTACCATTGTTTGCCATTAGGGGCGCTGTTTCGATGGCATACAAATTGTAACCTCCTTTACGGCGAGCCGCGACAAACACTCGCACTCAGCACACTGCGCACTCGAGATAGCTCACCTGACGTAGTCGCGGAAGGGCGGGTAGCCGGGCACGCTGACGCTGACGCCGCTGGCGATGTAGCCGTACGGCTGGGCGTCGCCGTCGACCGGGCGGCCGTCACGCGACAGCGCCGCGTTGCGCCGCAGTATGATGAAGTCGCGCGCCGCTATGATGCCGCGACCTCCACCCGCTGTTACTTGGTACGACAGGTCGATGCCCGGCCCCACCTCCTGTTGAAAGTATAGTATCAAATGGAAATGCTATAGATAGTATAAAAAAACTCCCCACACGATTTCGGTGACGGTGGCCGGTTTTTCCTTTTTTTGAAACCAGGCCAGTTACGCAAGAGTAATTTTATAGTGCCCAAGTGTGTGCGCAGTATGCAAGAGCACTCTCTTTTCCTTACTCTCACAACCCAGACCGACACGACTGGCGAAAGATCAGGCGCAGGTCTGACTTTTTACATGCTCATTCGACGCATGGATCTTATTCTTGACAGACAAATGCAGGCTGATCACCTGATCAGCCTACATTGTCCTAACCAAACTTTGAAACAACATTTCTTGTTCGTCCAATGCGGGAATCGAACCCACGACCTCCGAATCGAGAGCCAAGCTCTAACCACTAGACCACGGAGGCCGTTAGATAGTATGAACGATGATTCTATCTCATATTATGCACCAGGGTTATCTTCTTTATTAGTATTGACGACGACACAACATTCAACAAAGACGCATTGAAACGATAAGAGTTGATTGTAATTTTCAATTAAGTATAAGGTCAACAATAATTGACATCATTTTGATAGCATATTTCAATCTTCTCTAAGTAGATTAAAATACCCAGACGCGTGTGTATTCAAATTATGTGAATTGAGTATACTACTTAGAGTAGATTGAAATATGCCATAGCTTTAAGACAACTCACATAATTTGAATACACCTGACCTGGACACGCGTCTGGGTCCCAATTCTGGTACCACGAATCTCGGTTCGATTAACGCGCTGACTCATTCGCATAGGCGTCAAATCATCCGCGCGCGAGCGGTACAGACTGACAAGCGAACCGAGTTATGATGTACGAGAATTGGGGTCCAGATCGTGCGTGTGCGATGGCGATGGTATTCGCTCTCTGGATGTCTTAATGTGGGATTAACACGGGTCGATTTTTGCCGTTCGACGGTACGTACGAAAGCGTGCGGTGAAAATCAACCCATGTAAATCCCTTTTATCGATATCATAAAAAAACTATGTTTTAATAGACCAGGGCCCGTATTACAAGCTCTTAATTCCAGCCAGTTTACGCCATAAAACAAACTGGCTTGCATTTTCGTATTATGACCACCTATTGCCAGCCAGTCAGCGGTCACGTGACACTTGACTTGCTTCTGCATTGAAACTTGAATGGTATTTTCGTATTACGACAATGTATCTGACATTAGCTGGCTTGTCTTTACGTCAAACAAAGCCGTTCAGTTTACGCCACAAATTATTAACTTATACTGACTGGTTTATTCTAAAGTGTTCTTTTTTAATATTATATTGGGTAATCTAGTAACGTAAAATATCGCTAAAACAATTGCGAATATTTGTTTATGTTTAAGATATAGGTTTTATTCATATTATGTTCATAGAAAATAATCATGTGTGTCGCTGACGAGCACAGCTGACGAGTTACAAATATGTATTTGAATTTCTAGAAATAATGCCTCACACGAGAAGAACCAAAATCACCAAGCAATTCACCATTCTACTAATATAATAAATGTGAAAGTTTGTGAGGATGGATGTATGGATGGATGGATGTTTGTAACTCTTTCACGCAAAAACTACTGAACGGATTTTGATGAAATTTGGTATGGTAATAGTTTAGGCTCTGGATTAAAATATAGGTAGTAGCCTATAAAAATATTTAAAAAGTATTTTATCCCGAAAAAATACAGTGTTCCCGAGGGATACTATATAATACCTATATACTATAGGTATACATATTCTATTTATAGTTAAAATACATTACTTTTAAAATACCGTTCCAAATAATGTCCCATAACGCATTAAATACATCATCTAAATATCGCATTATTTTAAATACATGAGCATTTCTCAAATTTTTTGACCATAGCCGCAACGTCGATGTCCCATGTTTTGGTCTTTGATTATTTTTTTACTACGATAACATAAATAACATACATGACTGTCGTAACTTCGTTGATATTATTTAATTATCAGAGAAAATATCAAAGCTATAAATAAAACACTCTCACTACAATAAATAATTAATAATCTAAAATACCAAAATTTTCGAAGTATGGAAAATAGGTTGTCCCATTGCGACCGCGGTGATTTTGAACTCATTTATTTCATTAAATTCTAAGAAACGGAATATATGTTATAGTCTTAAAACACTACTTAGAGTATTTGAATACATATTTTATGTAGTATAATAGTGAAATACGTCGTAAGTTAATCAGTTTCAGGAAAATAATATTGTCCCATAAAAAATTCCAAAACGGAATTCAGATTTTGTTACCGATTTTTGTGTCGAAAGATTTTTTAAACTACAAAGTTAATTGATTTTTTTTCCTTTGGCAACACTATTGACGACATTTCACATTGCCATTTTGTTGTGATGTCATTTCGGTGTCGACAACAGCCGCGGCTTAACGTAGTGCTCTGCACTGCGACTAATTCGATCTGGATTTTGTTATACTGTGTGAAGGTAAGTTCAAGATACTTAATACTCTTGTTGAAATTGATAAATAGTTCTTTTAATGGGCTACAATTTGATGTAAAATACTGTTTTAAGTATTGAGTTTTAAAGAATATGTATTTTATTCAAAATCTGTACCCGTCATTTCGTTACTTCTGTTTTTGTTACTTTCGCGTGGTAACGTATAACCAGAACGAGGGGTAACAAAAAAGGAGTTTTTAAAGCTAAGTACACATTTCGTAAAATTGCCATACTGGTAGGTAGGTATCTATATTCGTTTAATCCCCATAATGTTATATATATATCTTTTGTTATGTATATATTACTAAATTTGAAGATTATAACACAGGATAAAACTAAATAATTTTCATTTTCACTTATTTTGTTTTCATTTTATAATGGAGTGTCAAGTGTGTGTATGCTTAGCCTTACATTTCCGATTTTGTTACCCAAGTTTCTTGTTTTGATACTGTCCCAAATTTTTTCTGATAATAATGGTAGATATTTCTTTTTCTTTAAATTGAAATGCTATAATCAATAATTTAAAACAATTTTATGATAAATATTATTATAATCATAAATAGTAAATATAACATGCCTTTTTCTATTTTAGAGGAAAACTAAACATTTTGATTAGAAAGTTTAAAAAAGGTAACAAAAAATACTCAGTACTGCTAAAAACAATTTAAATAATTTTTTTCACAATTTTTACTTTTATCAGATGTTGTTTAATTTATGATCTACATAGAAAAACATAAATTTATAATACAGTCTGCATGTTTCTTTATGGTTTTCATTAATTTCCAAGTAACAAAATAAGAACTTTTATTTCGCCCTTAACTAATAATTTACAGGTTTTTTGTATAAAAACTCTATTAAAACAAAAAAACAACCATAAATTCAGAATCTGTCTAGTTTTAGCTAGCTGTATTTAACATAATATGTCCAAAATATACTTATTGTATTTTAAGAAGATTATTAAAATGATGGTCAAAAAATTTGAGAAATGCTCACATAATATTATTGTAACAAATAATAATAATTCCGACAGTACAAGTTTTCTGTTATTTAATAACCCTGTGCCTACTAAGAGCATGCCATAAAAAAACAAACTGTCAAATTTGAGTTGAATTTGACGTTTCCGTACGTCAGTTTCACGCTCGTATACCAGCCAGCGAGAACCAAACTAGGATGAATCCAGTCAGAGTGATTTTTTTTTTTGTTTAATTCGTCCCGAAATGGAACAGGCTAAGGTCTTAGACCATACTGCCTCGTCTGTCGTTTGAGGTATTTCTTTGTCTTATTTCTAAATCGTCAAGTCCAAAGTCTAGTCAAAGTCCAAATAAGTAGTCAGGGTAGTCAATTTGTCAAGTCAGTCGATTCAGTAAAGTGGTAGATAGACGCTTTACTGAAACTTCCTAGGGAGTTTTGGCGGGAAACCCAATTTAGCACGCATTTTGTAGAATGTATCACTTTTCCACACTAATGCACCTCAACGAATAATTAATGGTTAATATTCCACCACTATAACACATTAAAAACCGAATTAACACGAATTTAGAAAAATAATACAGAAACACAACATTGCTGATTGACTTTCCCGGCAAAACTCCCAGTCAGAGTGAAATGTCGTTGTAATACGAAAAAAGAACCAGGCACTTTAAGGCCGTATATTGAATTGCCTGGAAACTGCCAGGTTTTTTAAAAGATCGTAATACGGCCCCTGAACCTCAATTCTCGTATTTAAATTAGACTTTCATTTTACTTTAATTGTATTATAAGTGAAGCGACTTGTTATCATAAACTGATTTTACGAAGTTACGACCAACCACAACGCGTTTCTCTTGGTTTAACGTTTACGAGAATACCGTTTGACAGTTTTAGCACCTCGAGACTTGATTGTAATTGTATTATTGGAGGTTTTATTTTGCAGATTTGACCCTCAGGAGTCCGTACCTTAATCATTTCACTCTTCAGTATGGTAGGGTTCCACTCGGGCAGTTTGGTGAGGTTGTCCTTGAACTCCTGGTACAGGAACTTCGCTGGACAGTCCACGAGAGCCTAGAAATTTAATTATTCAGTTAAAATGTCTCGAAAAAAGAATAATACACTAGACAATGGCTGTTGAGTAATAATATATTTTTATCTTGTTCGAGTAATATTTTCGAATATTATAAAGCCGCATGTACACTGACAATACATTGACGACCGCTGTGGCTCAGTGGTTCAACGCGGTGCTTAAGCCGGAGGTCGCGGGTTCGAATCCCGCCGAGGGAACAAAAAAGTTTTTCTATATTCCTGGGTCATGGATGTGTATAATAAAAGTATTAAATATATTTCCGTTGTCTGGTACCTACCCGCACCAACACAAGTTCTTCGGATAGGTACTTATCACGGGGCCAGATTGAAGTAGTGTAAAGCGTCCATAGATATCTATTATTATTATCACACTCACCGTGAGCCTGTACACCTTGCCGAACTCCTCCGTGTGGACGGACTCCACCAGGTCTCCCCTGTGGGAGCCGCGCTTCTCCAGCTTCCAGCCGCCCAGGTGGATGGTGCGGAACGCGTTCTCCATGCTCTTCTCGGCCATCTGGGTGTACTCGTCTATCTAGAATAACAACATAATAAATAATTAAAAATTGTACAATGCGCTGATTTTTATACTTGTACTTCTCTTCGTGTCTCTCGCGACTTCGTTTCGTGCGCGCAGAAAGCATAAAATGTAGCCTATGTGTTAATCCAGATTCTAAATTATTACCATACCAAATTTCATTAAAATCAGTTCGTTCGTTCGTTCATAAATAGACGAAATTTAAACGGTCCTTAGACAGTGAATGCGCTGATGGTTCCTCTATTAAATTATTTTTGTTTGACTTATCCGATTTCTTTGGAAAATACCAACCTACCTACAATTTGATGAAAAACGTGTTATTTATTTAAATTCTTCTTGTGAGTCCATTGAGTAATTTGATTTAACAAATCATCAATACAATAATAATATTATAATATGAGATAAATCATATCTTATTCTTAATTTGTTAACATTGCCTATATGAAAATGAATATTTTCGGTAGGTATGTTATTAATTCAAGATAAGTATAATCAGTGCACATAATTGATTTTATATCACAGAAGAGGTTAAATTAATATAAATATAATTTATTCTTAAGATATCTTAAATTCACTGTTCGGTTAGTCCAATTAACCAAAACTTCTATGAGCTTGTAAAATATCTATCTGTCTGATTTCTTTGAGGAAAAATCTATATGGCAAGGCAAAAATAGCTTTTAAACCCTTATTGTAAATACCAACCAATTTAAAATTTTTGGAAAGCGCAGGAAATTATTCCAATCATAAATTATTTACTTCTTGCGCTCAAAAGGAAATAAAAAATAAAAACCACCATGTAATACCTATATTATGATTGAAAAGTTGAAAATTAAATCTTGTTAATGTCTGCAAAATAGTCAGCGATATCATAGATAATATTATGTCTAACTTTTATATATAGGTAAGTCACAAAAGGTTTCATGTTCAGTTCATGAAAAAATAAAATAAAACGTTAGGTGATGTTAATTGACCATAATTATCGTTATCAAGAATTATGAATTCTTAACAAAGTAAGTTAATTAACCATCTGAAGAGATTAAAACATGAAGGACGAATGGTCAAAGGGAGGTTAATACTTTAAAGTCCAGTCATCTTAGTCAATGTTAGATGCGAATACTAGGTGAGAATAATATAAACGTATTTTGGCATTCTAAAACTTGTCTCGAAATTCACACATGACACGATGACCACAACTTTAAAAGTCAAAGGTTAAATTTAGGTCACAAAAAAAAATTATTTTGCAATACAAAATACAAGTTATGGGATGCCAAAATACAAGTTTATACGGACTGGACTATAACTCCCGCGGGAGTTATAACTATTACTAGCTAGGGGCACGCAGAGGACTTTGAGAAAATTTAAATTTTCGTCAAATTGGTACATATGCAGTAAAAATATAACCCTTGACCCTTCTTTTGGCAGATAGGTAATAAATCATAGCACTCAGAACTTATCACACCACAATCATAAAAAAATAAAAATCACCGATTGCCTTCAATTCAATGAAATCGTTTCGATATTCTTGATGCCTGTAATAAATAAGGTTCGGTAAAATTAATTACGGATATTTTGGGCATATGATCTATTGCTTATGTAAAGACGTTTAATTAAGCAGAACAATAATCATTGTCATACTAGAATTTTTTTTCTTTATATGGACGAGTTTGCATTTTGCACTCGTTAGTCACTCATACATACATCAGATGATTTTTTACATTGAGTATGACAATTATTTTTTTGCCTAAACGTCTTTACATAAGCATTGATTTTCGGAGGCATTATAATTAGAGTAAATCCCGGGATTCATTGAATTTGATCCCGAAAATTTCGGGACTAAAATATGACTCCCGGTCATATTTTAGTCCCGAAATTTTCCCGGGATCGAATCGAATCGAAATCGAATCCTCTAATTATATTATATCTGCTTAACAAATGATCACTTACAGACAACCACTCCGCATGGAACGGTCCGCTGTTGTCCCTATTGAAGATGGCCTTCATGAATTTGGCGATGGAGAAGCCGAATATGCTCATGTTGTTCAGCTTCTTCTCCAGCTCCTCCTCGGTACCGACATTCTCCAATTCGCCCATATGCTTATCGAACTCTTGTTCGTCGATTTCGACATTTTCTGTGTTTGTAACTGAATTTGATGCCATTTGCAGTTTTTTAGAAACACTCACTTCAAAATTCTGCTCGAATATCAGAAACACTGTGGTAAGATTTGCTTAAATTGTATTCTTGTAACATGTAAACACAAAATTAGTCTACTGACGAATCTAGACAAATATGAAGGTAGGTTTAAAAACTATACATGAGCTATTCTTGCTTTTTGCTACTTTTATTTTTTATACTCGTAGATAAATACTACATTTTTAAATTACTTATTATGAAATACCTTATTACCTATGTACAATGTACATTAATTACAACAATCGATAGGTATTCTACTTTTCCTATGATATTATATAACGTCTATCTTAAAAACTCGAGTGTCCCAATGGCAAATCTCTATACCACTGCGATTACAACTGCGACACCGACGCGACGTGTCTAGTGTTTACCGGGAAAAAACTACTGAATCATTCGTTTAAAAAAGTTTAAATGGCAATTCTATTCTGGCACTATCATGGATCACGGATCAGAAGAACATCAACCAAACCTGCTTACTTATATGATACCTACCTAGTACCTAGCAGTATTAGACGTGGGCTAGACGCTAGCGAACTAGGACGGAGGAAATATACAGCTCTATGCGCACTAGTGGCACTACGTTAGTAATATATATTCTTTGCTAGTGGCCGAATACTGAGACAATAGTTAAGTTACGCTCAAGTCACAATATGCCGTCCTTGTCATTTTGGCTAGCAGAGACAGCGACAGCCTGTGAATAGGAGGGCTCCTAATTTTGATTAGCGTTGCAGTATTCGGTCGTAACTCGTAGATACTATATTGTAGGTACACTAACTGATGCCCGAAACTTCTTTGAGTAGAACTAAAGGAAACGGTTAACGGAACCCTACACAAGTAGCCTAAGTTACTTCTTTTAACATCAGCTATCTGCCAGTGAAAGTACCGTGAAAATGGGTCCAGCCATTTCAGATATCAGCCGGAACAAACAGACAGACAAAAAAAAACCGTACCTACCGTATCATATGCATTTAGCGCAAACATTTAATTTAATATTACGAAACAGACAGTTCGATTCTATTTATTTTTATGTATGTGTATATTTCCTATTTGTTATATTAACCTTGAAAAATCAGGTTTCAAGATGCATAAATTGGTTTGGTTTTAAGATGGCTAGATGCCTTTAATAACGATTATGATAATAAATATTTCTATATGGAATGAACGTGTTAGTTATTCTTTAATCTTTTAGATAAAGTCCCACTCCACTCAAGTCCCATAACATCTTTCCATCAAATACTATCTCCATTTTCACGTGCAATAAGTGTTTTTGTTTACACACCGACGGAATAAAACATCTAAAAAGAGAGTCCATTAATCCCATTTTCGAAGAAGTTAAATGTATCCTCCAGCACGCTTAGAACGACCACCACAGAAATGCGTTTTGTCCATACAAGAATATGTGTCATTTTGTATATTCTTCCGCAGAAAGAAACCATTTCTACGGTGGGCATGCAAATACGAAAGACCAAAAGTCTCGTAGTTTTCGAAGAAATAAAACCTGGAGATATAGACCCGTAGAACAAATCCACCAAAAGCCCTTTATGTTAGTCGCTTTAGTAATCATGAAGCTGATACCCTCCTTGGCAAATTAAGACTTACAGTTAACCATTCAGCATGAAACGGTTGTTCTTCTTGTTCTTTAAATATATTCTTCATCCAACCGCCGAGTGAGAAGCCCGACATACCCAGACCTCTCTTCTCTTGGTCGGTATCGACGACTTTTTCCAAATCATTAGGTTTCTTAGTTTCTATCGCTTGATCGGTAGATGTCATTTTAGATGTTTCAGAGAATTTAAAATATTTGCCTTTTCAGCTGATGACAGGTCTGGTCTGTGGACTTTTTTAGTTGGTTCGCGTATTTCACTTTTTAAATCATTAACGATTGTTGTTTATTTCATGACAACACCAAATTGAAAATTCCCAAAACAGAGGTAAGTACTAAGTAATGAAATTATGATTTTTGTTAACATTTATACACCAATCACCATTTAGATTTAATAATTTAAATTTATAATATGTTTAGATAGCTATACCTATGCAGCGAACCCATAAAAATATAAATAAAAAAGATACAATCAGATAAGCAGTATTTTATTCAAAAACTATATTTTTTTTATAAAACTATAACCCGACAACGTAATTTATAATATAGCTAGTTTATGTAACCCGGGCAATTATAACGAATCAATTGACATTTGACACCTAATTTATTAAAATCGGGTCAGTAGATCATTACTCTTCGTTTTGGCTTCGCCGTAATCGGGTAAATAGGATAATACATACTAGGTATGTCATATAGGACGATATTGCAATATATTAATGCCTATCATGTTATCGATAGATTTGACCTTGTAAGGTATTATAATATTATGTATTTTTGATATGATACATATTAACTTATCATCAGAATGCCCACTGAATGGAGGATTAACAAAAAGTGATTTAAAAAACGCTTGCGTTTGAAACGTTTGCGTTATAATCAAGTCATACCCAATCATCAAAATAGTAAAAAAAAATGGAGTTAATACACATAATATTATAAGTAAAAGAAGCACAAATCACATAAGTTGTGATTCACGGAATTTGACACGGAAAGTCGGTATGAGGATCCGCAGAATACCAGGGGTTGCGACTTGCGGTATACCGTATAGTTGAGTAGGTACTATGCCGCAATCGTACACTTGAGTGGAGTCCTTTTCGACAGCTGTCCCATTGCACTGCCTTATACCAATAGAAGTATGTGCTTAAACCTGTTCTTTTTTATATTTTGCTATTATTTGTTGTTTGTTAATATTATGTATAATCTATGTTCTTTTTTTATGTGGATAGGCAAATGTCCGTTTTATTTGTGTTATTTGTAATCTTTTCGTATTTGTTTATGTTCTAATATCGATTATTTGTTCATAGTAGTGTAATGTGAGCGTGTTTGTTGAATAAATGTTAATATTATCATGAGCGTAGCCAGAAGGGGTTTTGAGGGTTCAAAACCCCACACCGAATTGTTCAGTTATATGACAAACCTAACATATTAAGTTACTAGCTTTTGCACGCGACTTCGTCCGCGTGGAATATTTACTTTGGGATATCGCTAAAATTTACCCGCGACTTCATTTACGTAGAAGGAGGAGCGCTTGCCCGCGACTCACGACTGCCCGCAGCGCGCCGCACATCATTATTGCGCGCTGATTATTTTATTACTACGATATCTTCTAAAATACTTATTGAAATCAAATGATGTAAATGGCAAATTTCTTCTAAATTAAATGCTTGTAATGAATAACGTATTTACTTGGATAAGGATTAATATCATCTTTATGAAAACAACCTCACAAATAATGCTTAATTTTAGAACAAATTTGGTTAGCATAAAAAGGTTATTGTGAGTCAACCTTAAAAGATAGACATATACTGTCGCGGACTTTTTTCTAGAACTTTTAAAGGGGAACAATTCTGTCATACATAATTTTAGCGAAACTTTAACCGTTTCCGCAGCGTACGCAGCGAAAGCTCTCAAAAGGGAAAAAACACCCCGATTTTGAAACATTATTGATTGGAGCTCCGCTCGTATTGAGCTTAGCATGATGTTATATAGCCTAAAGCCTTCCTCGATAAATGGACTATCCAACACAAAAAGAATTTTTCAATTCGAACCAGTAGTTCCTGAGATTAGCGCGTTCAAACAAACAAACAAACAAACAAACAAACAAACTCTTCAGCTTTATAATATTAGTATAGATTATTAATTGTCATCTATTTTGCAACATCAGAAATCGCACTTATTTTACATTAATTTAAATTACAGAATGATCCTTTTTTCTTCTTCTAGGGTTAAAAGTTTGAACATATTTATTTTTACCTATTAAATAGGAAAAAATTACAACATAAAGAACATATTATATTATGTAATACCGATGTTCTGTTTAAGCCGGTTGATTTTATGGTATTTTTCCGAAGTTCACCGTTATTCAGTGTTTTAGTTTAACGTTTGAACAGATTTTGACCTGTAAAATTGAGAAAAAATTTTGCTCGCTCGCTCCGCTCACTCGTGTTTGGCTTAAAAAAGTATTATAAAATTTAGCACCGACATTCAGTTTTAGGCTATTGATAATTGTATTTTTCCGAATTACACAAGTCTTTCAGTTTTAAAAAGCTTAAACAGGTAGAAGAAAAAAAAATGGGGCCTCTAATAGGTTTTTTAGTCCTTTTATTTTCCCCTCTTTTAGTCCCCCCCCCCTCCCCGAAAGTAAAACCTGACTACGCTCGTGATTATTATTAATATTTATAAGATAACTAAATATTTACAGTCAAATAGTGATTAAGGTATAAACTTTTATCACTATTTGACTTTAAATTATTGTAAATCTATGTTAGTAACCTTTAGCAAATAATTCGTTGTTTTAGATTATGAGTATAAAGTACATTAATATTATATTTTTTAAGAACTATAAACAGACTTCTTAAATTATACAGGGTGTTTTTTCAGTCAGTGTCCAAACTTTCAGGAGTGAATATACTCTTGAATATAAGCAACTTTTACTACGGAATCAACTGTCCTACTTGAAAAAAATATCAGCCTTTTTCCTACATAATGGATTCGGGCGGCATAGATAGCATTTTGTAGGAAACAGCTGATTTTTTTTTTCAAGTAGAAAAGTTTAAAAGTTGCTTCTACAAGAGTATATTCACTCCTGACAGTTTGGAACTGACTGAAAAAACACCAAGTATAGCCTATGTTACCCTGGGGTATTATAAAGAATCTATTGACACCTAAATTATTAAAATCGGATCAGTAGTTTAGGCACTACAGTGGAACAAACATGCATACCTACATACATAGAATGTCAAAATCATTACCCTTTCTTTTAGGTTCGCCGTAATCGGGTAAATAAAAATTGAAATGGACAGCACATTATATTATTTCTCTGTTATATAAAAATTCTGAGTTGTACACTACACTGTTCAAGTTATCTATTAATATATTATGTCAGCGTGTAAACAGCTACATGTCCTTATTTCAGTTCAACTACACTTATTGACCCAGTTTAGCTCTTAAAAGTTCCGGAAGTTATTATTACAAAAGAGAAATTGATGTAATTTTGAGCATAAATAAAAACTGCATAATTAATTAATTAGGAAATAATACTCGAATTTCGGTCGTCCCATTTTTCTTGATTTTAGTTTTCAGAGATATGCATATAATATATTCCCAAATAAATACTTTGTCATTTTCCTTCATTATTGTTTTGTTAAAAAATATATTTTAATCACTAAACACAGCTTTCCTTCTACAACTAGCGAACTTTGGACTGTGGTGAGCACTCACCATTAGTTTAGTCGATTGGTTGTTTCATGTTTGCTACATACATTTTACACAAAAAATAAATAAAACAAAGCTATTCATATAAACTAAAATGTTAAAATATTTAGTTGTTCATTTAAATAGAAACAGGTTAGTATAATATTTTAAAATAAAAAATGTAGAAAAATTAAATGAAGATCGTATGATGATTTATGTAATGAATGATAATTTAACTCCACTTTCAAAGATTACAAAATATTTAGAGCAAAGTCGAATCAATCACCACTAGCAACAAATGATGCAAAGTTCAATTAATTCCGAAACGCGCGCGTGGTGTCGCGACGACGTACAGCCGGCTACTACACGCCATATTAAAATTGAATACTGACTCATTCTCACTATCACAACACTCCTTTATGTAGGTGAGACTTGATAATGCAAATTTCAGTTACATAACTATTATAGGGTCTTTAAAAAGTCCTATCTTGGACTATTCATTGGACTCCGTAACCAGTACCTGGACGACGAGACGCTCATTTTCACGCTTGTGTAACATAATACCTTTTCATGAACAAAGGTATTCGGTAGTGTTTTATATATGTCACCGTAAAATTGTAAAAACCGTTAGATTGTAAAATAACTAACGGGATCGTAAAGATATGTCAAAAGATTCATAACTATATATGTATTTATAAACTAACGAAAAATAATGTGTTAAATTATAGACAGCATATTCGCGTCCGAAGTCTTTTAACATTTTACAATTTCACTAGTTATATTACAATATAACGGTTTTTAAAATTATACGGTGACATATACATAATTTCTTATAAAGCTAGCAACAGAACTTTTTTGTTTAGCCTAAATACTAATTTTTAGGGTTCCGTACCCAAAGGGTAAAAACGGGACCTTAAAAATACATATTTAAGGGAGGCTGCTTCCATATAACGAACGTGATTTTTTGTATGGAACCCTTCGTCCGCGAATCCGACTCGCATTTGGCAGTTTATTTTTCCTTCAGAAAATACTATTTTGTACTTTTTTCAAAATTCTGATACGATACAATAATACACACAACTTAAACTAGCCGAAATCGAACATAGCGACGTGATAAGCAATCGATAAGTATTAGTTAACATTACCTAATTTATTTATTCAGTATATAGTGCACAAACATTATGTTCGACCCAATTATAGTGACAAACGATAGATAACAATAGACAACTGTACACAAATAAACTCTACATTTCTATTAGTATTCAGTAGACGACTAAAATATCTATATCTATACAGATAAATATAATTGAAGTGTCTGTTTGTAACTTTAAATTGACAGCTATTCACATAATGCATCTGAAAGTATATTCGGTACTTACAATAAAATACCAATTTTTTAAATTTTTGTCTGTCCGTCCGTCTGTCTGTCTGTTTGTTCCGGCTAATCTCTGAAACAGCTGGGCCGATTTTCACGGGACTTTCACTAGCAGATAGCTGATGTTTTAAGGTCTAACATAGGCTACTTTATTTTAGGGTTCCGTTTAAAGAAATAGGGTTCCGCTTCCGTTAGTTCTGCGCAAACGAAGTTGCGGGCATCAGCTAGTACTTAATATACTTGGACAGATCATTGCTCCAGCAGTAGGCATGTACGAGTAATTTGTTAATAATATAAATAATTGAGAGCAACTATATGGCCCAACTAGATTAGTTTACATATTTTGACTTCAAACTTATGTTAGTAGTTAATTTAAATTGCTAAAGTTACAGATTTAATTTTAATTTAATCATAATATAGTCTTAGATAACCAAAATCTAACAGAATAACTATGGTCTAAACTCTAATGAAAATTACTGATAAGCCTGGTGAGAATATTATACCCATTGTTTATTACATATTATATCCTTATTTATATCTACACTACGATATTAATTTATCTATTGTCTGACCTTTGACATGCTTTGTTAGCGTATTCCTTATATTTCTGCTTTGTTTTTCTACAATAATTTGACCGAATTGGGCATTTATTATGAGTAAAACAATGTAACGTAGGGTTAGTATTTAGGTAGTGGCCTAAACCAATATACATATTAATTTACAAGATGTTGCCCGCAACTTTGTGTGCGCAAAAAGAATTCCCGCAAATATGTCCTTTCCCCATGGTCTACTCTATATGTGTCAAAATTCATCACAATCGGTTCAGCAGTTTTGAAGCTTATTTAATGCAAAGGATTTCCTCTTCATAAAGAGGGAAAAAAACTTTATTATTATAGTGTTAATTAGTATGTAGGTACATAAATAACATTATCATAATTAATAAGTAATCTTTATATTATATTATTACGTTAGAAAGGATTTAGAGATTCAAGTCATGTGTGTAATATCAAAAAATAATGCCTGTACACGTGATAGAAGTGAAACTTCTAATTCAAGTTTTTAATCCATTCAAAAATATAAAATATTTCCCCAGTTTTATTCTCAGTCTGTTGGAACTTGGATATCTACACTAATATTATAAAGAGGAAAACTTTGTTTGTATGTTTGTTTGTTTGTTTGTAATGAATAGGCTCAAAAAGTACTGGACCGATTTCAAAAATTCTTTCACCATTCGAAAGCTACATTATCCACGAGTAACATAGGCTATATTTTATTTGGGAAAAAAATAGGGTTCCGTAAAATATTTGGGTTTTTCTGTAAAAAATCAACCATAAAAGTTACTTATTTTGCGTACGCTGCCTAAACTATAAAAGATAGAACCATAAAATGTTCTAATTAATTGTAGATCTTATAAATATCTACAAAAAAGTCCGCGACACACTATACCTATCTATGTCCAGTGAGGCACAACAACCATTATTTTATTTAGAAATCTTGATTTTTTTTTGGACTACATTTAACACTAGAGTGGGCGCGCGGGCTACAAGTGTAGACCAAGGTGTTATTTTGTTGAATAAATCCCGAACGCGTCATTTTACCACACCCCCCTTCCGTGTATTCCTCAATTACGAACCTCTTCGTCGAACAGTAGCGTGCCAATCACCGCGGCAAACTAACGCCTGCATAGGACGGCTGTGAAAGTGCTGGGCTACGCCTGTACCCCGCGCGACTCTTCTAGGTAAGTTTTGAAATACCATGTATAATGGAAATATCGGAATATATCTCTATTGTTATGCATATTTATGTACAAAAATTATTTGGATATTTTATGTTAGTGTATTTTTTACATTTATAGAGTTAAAATACTTAGTTTTATTACGTTTTTAGATAATTATGGCTTCCAACGACCAAATACTACGCTGGCTAATGGAAATGACCAAGATAGTGGCCATTTAACTGAAAGTGAAGAAGATCCTATTAGGCTGAGACCTAATAACAAAATAGATTCCGATAGCGGTGAAGCCAACAAGCCCGAAATCATTACATTTTACAATAAAACTGAATTTCGGGGTGGATATTTTTGATAAAATGTGTAGACAGTATGATGTGACACGCACCACGTGTAGATGGCCGGTTACATTATTCTATATTTTTTTAATATGGCTGGTATAAATGGTCTTGTAATACATCAGATGAATAACCCTGAGAAGAAGGTGGTACGTCGTCATTTCTTACAAGAAGTCGCATTCGAACTTGCAAGGCAATTGATTGAGTACCGCATATCGCAGAAAAATATACCAAGGGGTATAAAATTGAAAGCAAGATTGCTTCTTGGACTAACCGAGAACTCGACACAACTCATTATGCCTATTCGCACTGGTGTAAGACGATGTGCATTTTGTACCAGAGCTCGAGACCGAAGCACTCGCAAAAGATGCGAGAATTGCATGAAGCCAGTTTGTACCGAACATCAGGTGCTGTTGTGACCTGAATGCAAAGAGATGGATTAAGACATAGTTCTACATTTTGATAAATATTATCTAGTAGATGCTAAAAAAAATATTTCTTCTTATGTAATATTTATTAATATAAAAAAAATACTGATTGATCTTAAGAAGTCCAAAAATGTTGATTTTTTCAAAGTTTATTGTTTGTGCCATAAAACTATAGTGTAAAACTAAGTTAGTTACTTTTTTTCTCTTTATATATAAAGAATGAAATGATTATTCATTTTAAACAAATCTTGTGTCGTTTTATTCATCAATAACCCAAAAAATATTTTTTTCATTGGGCTACACATGTACCCCACGCGACCATTTAAGGAGTCAATTAGGGCGCGCCTACACTAGTGTTAAACGCGTTTATTTTACTCATGCTATTAATCCTTATCAAAATAAATTATTTCATCACTAAGTACAGTTTATGTAGATAATATTTGGTCTTTGAATGATTGAAATTGGACGTGTGGTTTTGAAGTTATGGCGAAATTAAAATATTACGATTTTTGCTGCACGGCCCGTTGCGAAGTGGGCGTCACCAATGCGGGGGTGCGCGTGCGGGGGGAGTTTAGATCTATGGTATTTCATACGATAAAAGGATAGGTACCTATATTAATTTGTTTCTCTTTGTTTTGACTAGATTTCGCCCGTTTTGTTAGAGGTTCAAAGACATTCTTTAGTATTAGTACTGATACTGATAGTATTGTACCCGTGCGAAGCTGGGGCGGGTCGCTAGTAGTCTATAACTCGCGCTGAACTATTGGCTAGCCGCACACACGCAATATTATTTCAATACTAGTCAACACATACAAAAAAAAACGGCAATATGGCCCGCACACAAGGAAATAGGAATATTGTTGTCAATATGAGCATTATTGCCAACTAGCTATTGCGCGCGGCTCCGCCCGCGTAAATAATTATCCTATGGGTACACTACATTTTCGGAATAAAAAATATCCTATGTCCTATTCCGGGACCCAAAGTATGTCTATACAGGGCCGGATTTAATATTAGTGCCGCCCTGGGCACTGAAGGAAATGCCGCCCTATCAGTGTAATTTTACTTAAAATTGTAGTTTTTGTCTTATTTCTTACGAATTCATCAATACATCTGCAATCAACTATAGTTATTCTAACTAGGGGCCATCCACAATATTACGTCACGCAAAATTTCGACTTCTTGAACAATTTTAATTTATAATACCTCTAACATTTGTGCGTTTATGTTCATACTTACTTTATGTTTTATTTCTAAATATGATATATTTTTAGATGTATCTCATTACGAAACTAAACAGTAGAAATATTCTTTAAACATTTATCAAGTAATAATAGGTAACTCAATATTTCTGAATACATATATAAATTGAACTAAATTAGTATAATATATGTATTCAGAAATATTGATTCAGATAAATTTTACATGTCAACACCCTTCGCATATAGTTTAGGCGTAGTTTTAGGCGATCAAGCTGCGGAAATAGTATAGCAAATATTAGTCTGATGATTCTGATCTGTCGGTGAATACACAAGGAGCCGACTTACTCGTTAAACGTTCAACTGTGGTGACCCCAATTGCTGGTATTTGCAGATTAATCATTTACGATTATTGATTACAATTGGTCACCTGCACACCATACATAACATAAGAATAAGTTGAAAATATCAACAAATATTTATTGCATAACAATTTGTTTTATATTAATTTTAAAGACGAACTTTTTAATAGCAAGGAATAAAATTCAAGACTAAAAAATAACGAATATTACAAGTTTATACAATAAGGGCGAGAGCAGAATTAACGTTTGCCGAGCGTGCGCATACTGCGTGCAATCGCAAATTATGCGTACGCGTCGCATGCGTGTGTGATTTGGGTTATGGCTTATGCCGCACGTTTCTCTGGGGGGCTTGGACGAAGCAACAACATTTAATTGATTGAGTGTATCTACTGTTAGCTCTTGGTGGAAATTCATGTTCATAATAATAACACACAACCTTTTTATACACTTTTCCACTTTATTAGCTATATAAAATTATAGTATAATAGGTTTTTACTAAATAATAAAGTGGAAAGTGTACAAAATGTTGTGTATTATTATTATATTTAACATTTACTTCAGAAAAGAAAATAGTGAAAAGTATGCCATATGAATCTACGTTATTACGAGCTTGTGCGCAATTTTTGCCATTCTAACGTTTGGCAAACGCCTAGTACGATCGCAGCCTATAAGAACGGCCCCTTTCATTTTGTCCAAAACGCGCATAATAATGAGTAGGTTTGCTCTTTGAAGTTGCGTCTCCATTTGTATAACCGGATGGGACCAAGGTAGACAACTCAAAGCAATCTCTTTCATAAAAAAAAAAATAATGTCTGATTACAGCTTATTTAACACCAAAAAGTCTTTATAAGAAATATATTGAATTTGAATTTTGAATCGTTTAAAAATTAATAAAACATCAGATGGAATAAAATTGATAAAATGCATATACCTTGGAGTTATTTCATTAACTTGCGCAGATCTGGGTTAAAGTTGACCCTGAATTAAAATATCATACCTTCCAAAAAGACCAAAAGAGAAAAAACAAATGAATTACGGTTTTCGAAACACAACCGCTATTTACTCATGTATATGAGTAAACATGTAGCCAGTATGACAAAACGCCAATTTCATATGTAAGGATCTAATATTTAGACGACCTCACAGTTTTTTTTATAAGTATGGAATTAGATCGGCAAACAAGCAGAACAAATGATGGGTGTCCACGGGCGGCGGCGTTGGGTTACTAATGTGTATTTAGTATTTACAGCCTATCAACCCCAACCCCCTTAGGCTTGCGGTGCCAACAAACACTTGATCCACGCTGGTTTTCTCTAAGGCCGTAGTATTATTCCAGCCGAAGCATGGTCATTCACGGTAAAACCTGATCTCGACAAAGTTTCCTATGAGACAGAATATAGATAAGTTCTATCTAGACTGTAATCTGAATGCAGAACACATGCAGAGCCTAGTTTCACATAGAAAATTATCAGAATCATCCAGATAAGCCTAATCTTATATATAAAAATGTTATGTTGGTTTGTGTACGCTTCAAAAACTCAAAAAGTTCTGCACCGATCGAGCTGAAATTTTAGCATGATATATAATCCGCATCAAGGAATGTTTTTATCTAATAGGTTGGGGAAAAAGTCTTTTCGCATTATAGTATGTATGAACTTGTCATAAAATATCTTGGGCTATACCAATTGTATCTGGTTGATTTTGGTATCATTAAAAAGTTTTAATTTTACAGAAGACAATTCCAAATTCAAATTAGGTAAATTTGAGATTTTCATTTGTTTTTCTTATTGTTAAAATGAGTGATTCTTATGAAGAATTTCGATACATTTTAAAATTTTATTACAAAAAAGGTAAAAATGAAACACAAGCCGCGAAAAAAATTTGTGATGTTTATGGACCTAATGCAGTATCTGTGAGAGTAGCGCAAATTTGGTTTAAGCGTTTTCAATCCGGAAATTTTGATATCAAAGATGCACGTCGCTCTGGCCGCCCTGATAGGGACAAAACTGTTGCCATTTTTGAAAAAGTGGAGCAAGATCGGCATATTAGTAGTTACGATGTAGCTGAAGAACTGGGGATTGACCACAAAACGGTTTTGGCGCATTTGAAAAAAGCTGGTTACACAAAAAAGCTCGATATTTGGGTGCCTCATGAGCTCACTGAAAGAAACCTAATGAACCGTGTACTCATTTGTGATTCTTTATTACGACGTAATGAAACCGAACCATTTTTGAAGAAGCTGATAACTGGTGATGAAAAGTGGATCACGTACGACAAGAACGTGCGAAAAAGATCGTGGTCAAAGGCCGGTCAGGCTTCACAGACTGTGGCGAAACCCGGGTTAACTCGCAACAAGGTGATGCTGTGTGTGTGGTGGGATTGGAAGGGCATTATTCATTATGAGCTGTTACCGCCAGGCAGGACCATCAATTCTGAACTGTACTGCGAACAACTGATGAGATTAAAGCAAGAAGTTGAGAGAAAGCGGCCGGAATTAATCAACAGAAGGGGTGTGGTTTTTCACCATGATAACGCTAGACCTCACACATCTTTAGCCACTCAGAAATATTACGGGAGTTTGGCTGGGAGGTGTTAATGCATCCGCCGTATAGTCCTGACCTTGCACCTTCAGATTTCCACCTGTTTCGGTCGCTGCAGAATTCCTTAGGCAGTGTCAGGTTGACATCACAAGAGGACTGCCAAAACCACTTGTCGCAGTTTTTTCATCAGAAGCCCCAAAAATTTTATAGCAATGGGATCATGTACCTACCAACAAGATGGCAAAAAGTTATCGAACAAAATGGCACCTATATACTTTAGTCACTTGTAAATAAACTTTATAAAAAAACCTTTTGAATTTTTATATAAAATGCGAAGAAACTTTTTCCCCAACCTAATATTTTTTATCCGCAACCGCGAAAAAACTATATTTACGCGGGCGGAGCCGCGGGCAACAGCTAGTAGATAATAATTTTTCAACAAAACGCCCTTTGCCCTATGCAACAAAGATAACATTTAATCGTTGGTTAGAGATAGTACAGCTCTACTGCAGCGATTAGAAATATTGAAATAATGTTCTTTGTTCTAATGTTGATTTAATAACTTCGGCAAGTTATACAAACTAAGACAAAAGTGGTGATTGGCTATTTATTGGTAAATCGTTCTGTTTTGATAACGAAGAATAATGAGATATAAAATGCTGTTGAACTGATGGAAGTCTTTTGTAATCTAACTATATAAGGTTCGGTAAAATCAATTACGGATATTTTGGGCTATTTATGATCTACTGCTTATATATAGACGTTTAGGCAGAAAAATAATTTTCATACTCGAAAAAAAAATTATTATGGGCGAGTTTGCGTTTTGCGGACAGTCACCCATACATCAGATGATTTTTTTACTTTGAGTAAGATGAATATTTTTTGCCTAGTCTTTACACAAACAGTGAATCATGTGCCCGAAGTATCCGTAATTGATTTTCGGAGACGTTATATAAGTACGTAATACAGGTATTGATAGAAGTAATATGATATACCCGTAGGACTGTCGGAGTACTATTGATTTACACATGATAATAATACTTATGTTAAAATATTGTAACCACTATAATTTAGAACGTAAAATATTCGTAACTATTTTTATTGAAAAGGCGTAGATCGTGAAAGTTATATGCCTTTTCGTTAAAAATAGCAACACACAAACTGTTATTAACTACATCACTGTTTTACTGTTTAAAAATTTAATTATTATAAAGAATTTTTAACACACAATCATTTATATTTTTGCCTTAGACAACTATCAGAATAACTGAGGGCTACACTTCGTCACTACGTAGGTACTCATAGAAACCCGGTGTGTGATAGCCGTATATACCATAAAACAATAAGAAATCCTACCTGGTCCTGCGTCAGTATGACCTGCTCCCCGGGCTTTCGTGGTCTGGGGCTGGACTCCGGAGTCTCCACCGGCGAGAACCAGTTGACAGTGGACTCTCCGTGCGTGGACTGCGGCCTGAGGTGCCTGTTGGTTGGGCCGGCTAGCAACGGAGTCCGTTCCGTAGCACTATGGTGAACTGTGGAGGGCAGGGCATTGTTAATACATCTGTCTTTATGGAAGAAACTTGTTAGTGATTGATCTTCTAGCACAGTTCAAACTACTTAACGGATTGCGATAAAATTCGTAACGCCGAGTTGTACTCTGATGGTCGTTACATGGTTTCCAAATTACCAAGAATATGCGCGAGGGTTTTACCCTCGCTTTATCTTACTAATTAGAAAATATACGGAAAGGCATTCAAATATGTATTTCACCGGTGACATTTGACATAATATTATAAAAAAAATCTGTACTTTTAACCTGACTATGACGAAACCAAAAATAAGGGTACCTAGTGATTTTATACTACTACAGTATTTCCATTTACTTAAGTACTTACCAATAGCCTCTATAATCTGTTTGGCCTGTAGTTCCTGGGGTAGAACCCTGAAGTCCAGGAACCACGCTTCCACCCACGACAGAGTAAAGGAGGTCAATATTAAAAAAACTTGAAACACTGGCTGAGATGCATCGGGCCACTGAAAAATAATTTTGATTTCATTTCATCAATCATTCTTAAGGCCGATTTTTATGTAATATTTGTATAGGACATAGGTGTAAGAAGGTGCTCCCTTACGTGGACCATTCGCGTGTAATGTGACGTTATACATTCGACTTTGAGCATTACATTTCAATATTACCACCCTGACTGACGAACATTCGCGTGTAATGTAACGTTATATAAGGTTTGGTAAAATCAATTACGGAAATTTTGGGTACGTCATATACTGCTTGTGTAAAGACGTTTAAGCAAAAAAAAAATTTGAAACTCGTGGATTTTTTTTTAAATTATGTTGCAGGAAATTACATCTAATTGCATTATATCGACCACGCGCGAACAGCTGCTCAGATATGAACTCGAATGACCTTTCCTGGTGTATGCAATATGTATCCCTGTCTCTGTCGTGCTACATCTGCTGTCCTTGTCGCGCGCGGATGCTTTATGCAAAATATTTAATTTCTTGCAATATTTTAATTTAATAATTTTAGTTTGTATTTTTTTTATACGGGTTTTTTTTTTGCCTAAACATCTTTACACAAGCAGTAGATCAGGTGCCCGAAGTATTCGTAATTGATTTTACCAAACCTTTCGACTTTGAGCGCCGAGCAGACGGGATCATCACAAGGTGCCCATTGTAATGCTCGATTATCCTCCTACACTGATGTAATGTTCGGACATGTAACATTACATTACACGCGAATGCTCCAGGTGAGGGAGAGGTTATTATCTTTTGTCTCTGTCGCTCCATATAAAGTAAGAAAGTGACAACGAATGAGCTATCCGACACTTATTAAAATATTGAAAAATCGGCTCTTAGAAATTATATTATTATTTTGTTCTTTTTTATAATTGAGCTAAAAAAATATTTTTTTATTTAAGGTAAAGGCCCTCGAATATCAAGATATTTTTTTCTATAACAAATTTTATTTACAACTTACATCATACACAAACACCTTGCCTATAAGGAAGGCACAAGTAAATGACGTGGAGATCTGAAACAAGTAATATTTCAATAAAATGTCTGTCATGAAACCTTATTAGTGAGAATGATATTTAATAATATAATAATATCTATGGACGCTTCATACCACGTCAACCTGGTCCATTGCTAAGTATCCAAAGAATATTGAATACACATCCATGACAACACATAGGAACACAGAAAAAGTTATGCACCCTTAGCGGGATTCGATCCCTCGCCAAGGTCGCATTTGAATGCCAAACCGATAACCACTGAGTCACAGAGGTCGTCTTTTTTATCTTCGTTATAAACAAGTATTAATGCATTTCAAAAGGGAAAGGGAATAAAATAATCACAAAATATTAAGCTAGCCCGAAAAGTAAAGTTACAATAATTATTTTGCACTGAAATACTTAAATGGATAAAATAAAAATAAAAAGGCATATCTTACCGCAATAACAATCCAGTTGTTTATGTACAATATAGCATAGAACAACAATAGCACTAGGAACCTAAGCACAGCAGCTATCACTATGTCGAACAAGGACACTTTGATGTCGTAATGTACAATTTCTCTATCAAAGATCTGGACAACTGTTTCACCTTTCATCTGCAAAAAATACAAAAAAAAAAAAATTAAATACAAAAAAAAATTAAGAGGTCATAACATGGAGCTCTCTGCCAGCTTTTCAAATAACAACCCACATAAACATTTCCTGTGCAACCGTGTCGTAAGAGCTTGGAATAGCTTGCCAGAGGATGTTATTGCAGCCCAAAATGTGAACCAGTTTAAGAACAGACAGATATTTAAAAATCACTGATAGAAAACAGAAAATAACTTGATACAGGCAATATCAGTTGTCTCAACTGCCTGCCTGATTAAATGAAATAATAATAATATGAATTATGGTTGAATTTTGACTACAGGGCAACCTCTAGTAGTTATAATTAATAGTCAATAATAAACCCTATCTTGGTTATTTTAAATATTTAATGAATACGAACCACAACACAAATAAGCCACATAAGACTAGTGAAGAGCAGATCAAATGTTACAAACAAACAGAAGAACCGGCGGATTGAGGACATGTTGCCCTGGGGCCGGTGGCCTGCGACCAGGTCCTCCGACACGAGATTCACCGACTGAGAGTGGCCTGAAATTATTTTAATAAAATTAGTGGACTCATATTATTATGGGGTGGGAAAACACCATAATCATAATATTATGTTTCTATGTAAATATTTGTGTTACAAGAAATTAATACAATAATTAGAAAAAAAAAAAGAAATAATGATTTTTTTGTTTCTGAATTAAATATGCTATAAATAAATAAATATACAGTTAAGTAATCCAAAAAATAAAGAAGTATCTATCATATATACTCACTAAGAGTTCTGTACGGAGGGCTAGACACACTACTGAGCAGGGTCTCTGCCGCTTCCCTTATATGATAATCAGCCATTTTTATCTGAAATTATGACCATATATTAAATCCTTGTAAAGCTTTAATCACTAAAAACTTCAGTTAGTGAACTAGACAGCAGGAAGCATATTATACTAAATACTAGATGTTGCCCATGACTTCATGCACGCATTATATAATTTCTCAGAAACCGTACATTTTTCCACGATAAAAAGTATCCTATGTCCTTCCCTGTGGTCTACTCTATGTCTGTGCTAAATCACATCAAAATCAGTCAAGTAGTTTTGAAGCATATTCGATGCAAACTAATAAACAAAAAAACTTTTCCTCCTAATATATTAGTATAGAAGTATAGATAACATCACTATTATTAAATAATTATTATTACAATAACATGATTTTGTTATTGACACAAATATATTTTAATAATTTTACCACAGGCTAAGGTATAAGTATTCAAATTAATTCACAAACAACCTTGGTAGTTAGCATCTTACATCAATTAAGGTATCATTACTTTTGTAAACAGAGATAAAATTAATTACTTTGAAATAGACTAACAACCATTAGAACTTCCTCCAAATTAAAGCTCATGCTTAGCTTCTATTACTCATGAGTAACATAAACAAACCGCATAATTAGAATTCTTAGAAACCTAGTTGCTAAATACACAATTTGATATAAAATTTTGCAATGATATCAAAGGATTTTATATCAAATATTATTCACAAAGTCAGAGGCATAACTATACCATCTAAGGCCCATGGCAAATTCTTTGGCCAGCCCAGCCACCATTAATTTTGTAGAGTCTATGAATATTGAATACATTGTCTTTTGTTATTGCCCATATTAAGTTATCGAGATGTTTCAATTTACATTATAATTTTGATAAATATTTTTCAATTTTTAAGTAAGTAATACATAAAAGTGATTTTGAATGATAAATAAACTTGAAACTGTAATTTGAAGAATAGTATAGAGGTACTATAAATGGTTAAATATTTATTTACAGTTTAAAATTAATTGAACAAAAGACTTACTGTATGTTGATGAACCAGTTTTATCTTCCACAATTTACTTAACTCTCATAACAAATTTAAACAAAAATGCTACACGGTGGGATTGTTAAACAAAGAAACAATCATTTTATTGTTATTTTTAACAAATATGTATAAACCATCACGAATTAAGCACCTACAAAATCTTACAACAATGTTATCAAAACACAGATTTTTTCATTTTTGTGACATTGAAAACTAGAGCTGTAGCAAACCAGAAGTATTCGGTACTGAGTAACGGGTGTCCCATCTAGTACCCAGTTATGAAAAGTTACACTCGAATACATTTCGTTACTCGATTTTTCGTAGTATAGGTTCACACAAGTTCAGTTGATGCATGTATTGAAACATTTGCTGTAGTGATTCACGAATCACGGTTAAAATTTTCAAAAAAGTAAATTTATGGCAAATTAGTACATTACACGGTAAATTCCCTCACCAGTTCACTTGTAGCTTTAGACTTTACCTATTAAATCAAACTAAATTTAAAATAACTTAAACAGAAGTCTGGTTCAAAATACGGAAAAATGAAAAAATGCACCTTACTCAACTTGGTATGTAATATTTAAGTCAATCTACAAATTACGAATGTAGTGATACCGCGACATGATACTATACGCGTATGCAATACGACTTGATTCGGTGCTCTAAATAGTGCTCTAAAGGGCCATACTGACCATCCAGCCTGCAAGCTCAAGGCCGTGGATTTGTATGCAAAAATTTTAAATAATTGACACTATTGACACTAATGACGGCTTATTAGTACCGGTGCTGGATTTGCTGGATGCGCTGTGAGTATGGCCCTTTACATAACATAGACATCAGAAGTAACGAGTAACGTAACGATACTATAGTAACGAGTATTAATTGTTATAGTAACGAATACATACGGGCAAGCTTTTTTCGTTGCAGGGCTGCTAGATGTACGATTTTAATCGTACTCCTACGATTTTTTTTTGCATTTTTCTTAATGTGCAATCGCTACACTATAATCGTACGGAAAATGTACGATTTTTACATTAATATTTTATATTTTATTTATTTTTACACCTGGCAACATTTCATAACGAAGCGAACGGGCAAGCATGAATTTCAGGAAATCCCCAACAACCTAACGCGTGCCAACGCCCTACGTTTGTTGCTTGGATAAATACCCTTACTCAAAGATTTCAACTCAAGATAGGCTATCACGTACATTTAGCCAGGCCTGTCTCACTCCCCGTGTAGGTATAGAAAATGCAAGTACGCGCGGCATCCCGCTCTGCGTGGACAATCAGTAGGGACTTACATGCGAGCAGTGAGAGACGTACGCGCGAGATTTGTTCGTAATTATTATTCCGCGTCCGCACGTTTGCCAAACCTCGACAAGTCTTCACAAATTCAAACGTGCGGATAGAGCGTTTGCCATGGTTTGTGTAGGCTTGCAAGAGCTTGCGGCCGTTCCGATCGAGTGTCGGTTTTTTGACACAAATCAAAGGGAATTTGTCGCAAGCGCTTGCGATGCATCCACACGTTTGCGCGCGCTCAGTCTGGTTTAGGGATACTCGATGTTACAAAAACATCGATGTTGGCATCGATAATGACATCGATAGCTTATCATCGATGTTCGATGTTTATCGGGCTCTAAACATCGATGTCAGGCAACATCGATGTTTTTTTGCAAACGTATTCATGGCCGTTCGTCATCAATACATCTATTCTATTAATATAAATGGGAAAGTGTATTTGTCCGTTTTTCACGCCAAAACTACTGAACCGATTTAAATACGGCATAATTTACAAAGGCTACTATTTATCGCAGGGAAATGTACGGTTCCTGTGGGATACTTTATTTACAGTTTGACGTAAAAACTACTAAGCCGATTATCATGAAATTTGGCACAGATATAAAGTGGACCACGGGAACGGAAATAAGGTACTTACTTTTTATCGCGGGGAAATATACGGTTCCCATGGGATACTTTATTTACGGTTTCATGTAAAAATTACTAAACCGATTATCATGAAATTTGGCACAGATATAAAGTAGAACATGGGGAAAGACATAAGCTACTTTTTATCGCGAGACATATAAGGTTTCCGTGGGATACTGTCTCCGATGGCGTTGATATCACAATAGTGGTTAAATATTTTACCGCAAGTTTTTTCAACTGGGTTTCCGATTATGAGTGTCCGTGACATCGATGTTACGATGTTTTGAATAATGCCATATCGATGTTAAAACATCGATGTTTTATCGTCTAACATCGATGATCATCGAAAATCGATGATCATCGAACATCCCTAGTCTGGTTTGTGTACTGGAGACGGGCGGACGTGCCTACGCTCGCACAAAATGAGTGGAGATTGGTCAAATAAGACATCTTGTTTTTTCTCGAATGTTATCAGGCTGAACCATGCATTTGGGACCCGTAAAACAAGCATAATTATTGTATCTAAGTGTATAATACACTTAAATAAAAATCTTAAATATGTATATATGTCACCGTAAAATTGTAAAAACCGTTAGATTGTAATAAAACTAGTGAAATTGTAAAATGCCGATAGACACAATAAAAATCTTAAATATGTATATGTCACCGTAAAATTGTAAAAACCGTTAGATTGTAATAAAACTAGTGAAATTGTAAAATGCCGATAGACTTTGGACGCGAATATTCTGCCTATAATTTAACACATTATTTTTCGTAAGATTATAAATGTATACAATATAAATATTTCGACCTATTTTTACAATGTCGTTAGTTATTTTACAATCTAACGGTTTTTACAATTTTACGGTGACATGTATAATATAAAAGTATTAAATATATTTCTGTTGTCTGGTACCCGTAACACAAGTTCTTCGAGAACTTACCACGGGACCAGATTGACGTGGTGTGAAACGTCCATAGATATTATTATTATTATGAGAAAAAAGTAGCCGGTGCGTGGCTAAGTACATTATTGAATAAGCCACTATAGGCCTTACTAATAAAAAAATCTTAAAATGAGGTATAACGTTAGAATAGTTAAACTCGCTGTATAAGTTATACGTTCGATATAAAGCGCTTAAATACGGTTAATTTGTAATTTAATCCACCATCTTTGCCGTTTTTTTTTTGTTTGTTTTTATTTATGTATTTTTTTACAACAATAATAATAATAACTCCTCACACCGATTTCGGTGACGGTTTTATTGAAACCAGGCCAGTTACGCAGGAGTATTTTTATAGTGCCCAAGTGTGTGCGCAGTACAAAAAAGCACACTCTCTTTTACTCTCATAATCCCAATGCGGGAATCGAACCTTCTACCTCCGAGTCGAGAGCCAAGCTCTAACCACAAGACCACGGAGGCTGTTGTTTTTACAATAAAAATAACTCAAAGCAAATGCTATAGCCGATACCTACGAGCTCAACGTCCGTCATGCTTGCCTGTTCAGAACACTCAACACACTAAAGGCCCCCACAGACGAGAGGCCGATCGTTTCAGTTAGAACTGACGTTAGTTCGGCCTGAACGGATTCGAGCACACACACGGAAAAAATCGCATCCAACTCAATTTACGTCAGTTCGGCCTGATCTGATTCGGGCCCACACACGGAACAGTTGCATCAGTCCATTCTGGTTTGCCGCGCGCTACGGTCGTGTTTATCAATTTTGTATTTAAACACAGCGAAAACTCATACAACGCTTGTACACGATACACGCCCGCACGGCCGCGGCTCGGGCAAGAACTGAAGCGATTTGTCCACACACGGTCAGGACAGGCCGCGCGTTCAGGCCGCTCGGTCAGGCCAGAATTAATGTTGCCAACTTAGTTATTTTACAAAATTTTACTAAATTGAGTATTTTATTCCCTCCTTGGTAGAAATTTAGTTATTAGTAGTATTTTAGTAGGAAAGAGCCAGACAGTAATCATATGCAAAATGGCCTAGGTTAAGCACAAAAAAAAAAACAAAAAAAACACTTCTTATCTTATTATAGGTCTACCAGAATCTGATGGCATTTAAAAAAAAATAAAAAATGTGATTTTCATATGGCAATGTCAAGTATGACCCGTCAAATCGAAGTACGTGATCTGTCAACCGCTGCTAAAATTTTGTGATTATGTTCTTGGAATTTGTTGTTTTCGTGAAAATATCCAAAAAGGCAATTCGATCTCAAGCGAGAAATATTGTTTTCTATGTCTACAGAAAGAAGAAGGTGTAAATCGAACTCAATCTTATAATTTAAAGCTCGTGGTAGAGTTGACCGGTAAATTAGAGTGAGTTGTTTTGATACTTTTAGTTTTTTTATATTTTATTAGGTAATTATTGTGACTTCTTTAAAGGTATTTCCAGTATTACTATGAATGATGGTTTGTTTTCCATGCCTGGTAAAAGGAGGAGAGGAGGAAAAAAGAAAATCAACATAAGACAGTTTCAATTTATAGTTGATTAGGAATAAAGTAAACGAGTTCTATACAGTTCGGAAGGAAATTCCAACATTAAATAAACTGTTGCCAATTTAATTGTATGTTATTCGTAATAAATAAGTATATAAAGTAATTCACGATTGATTTATTTTTCATGAAATATCATTATATTACATAGTATAAAACAAAGTCCCTTTTTTGTCTGTCCCTATGTATGCTTAAATCTTTAAAACTACGCAATGGATTTTGATGCCGTTTTTTTTAACAGATAAAGTGATTTAACGGGAAGGTTTTTAGGTATATAACATGCATAACATAGTAGAGGTACACAGATAATTTTAGAGGTTTCTAAAGTCCTAAAAATCACATATTTTGCGCTTATATTGAAAATGCTGGCTGAACACTACGAGATAGATCAAAATTATGTACAACAGTTTTATTATTCATCTTAAAAAAGCCTACAAAAAAGTCCGCGATGGCATATGTCTATCTCTTAGGGATAACCCACAATAACCATTTTTTTACCCTTTACTTTGATTTTAATTTAATAGCTTATTTACAAAGCGATTTTAAGCAATACAGTATTAATCCTTATCCAATTAAGTACCTTAAATACATTGTGCATTTAAGATTGATCAATACTGCCCTTTACGGCATGTAATTTAAAAGGAATATTTTCGAAGATATTGCAGATTTAAAATGCAGGGATATAGTGTTGCTGCGCGGCGCGGGCTCTCGCGTTTCTACATCGCGCTATCGAAAACGCGGGACGTATACAGTATAAAAAGGTTCACGAATATTTTGAACTGCAGCACAGAATACATAATAGTAACTGCAGTCCTTAATTCTTATGGAATATCCAGAGGTGGTTTGTCAGTTTTGTTGGTCAAATAACTTTACTTATTACATATTACATAGTATAAAACAAGTCGCTTTATCTGTCTGTCCCTATGCATGTAGGTATAGTATATTGTATGCTTAGATCTTTAAATCTACGCAACGGATTTTGATGCGAGTTTTTAAAATAATAGTCTTTAAGATATTATAATATTATGGTAAAATTTATATTCAAGTGCGATAAATATAATATTATATAAGTATATTATGAAGTGGTCGCGCATGTCGTGTCGAGGTGATACGGTCCCATTTTTAACAATTTGCATTGGGCAAACCTAAAAACATTTTCAATATTGTATCAGTAGTATATTGCTGTAAGTAGGTAGAGAATTATTCGCCGAAGTAGTTTTTTCTCCAAGAACACTATTCCACGCGGGCGAAGCCGCAGGCAAAAGCTAGTTTTCTATATTATACACCGAACATTCTTCACGTTCACACAGTCTTATTATAATTCATGTTCAATAATACTAAAGACATAATTAAATATTAACCAGTATCAAGATCGTTTAATCCAATTTCCCCAGTATTGCACACTACAAAATTTTATTTCCCTATTTGCCATGAGATTCTGGTACACCTATAATACAATCGTCCGTAATTTTCTTAAAACTACCCGTTTAATTACTATATACGTAATACTTGCTAGTATATTTTAATTTAATGGTAAAATTTATAGTAAAATTCAATGAATGAAAAAAAATTAATATAACAAAACCTAAAATGCAATGGTTTTTGGGGGGCTTCAGGAATTCCTAAGTAGCTTCTTTAGTAGTTATTTAGTACTCTTTACTATAGGTCTACCAGAATCTGATGGCATTTTAAAAAAAATAAAAAATGTGATTTTCATATGGCAATGTCAAGTATGACCCGTCAAATCAAAGTACGTGATCTGTCAACCGCTGTTAAAATTTTGTGATTATGTTCTTGGAATTTGTTGTTTTTGTGAAAATATCCAAAAAGGCAATTCGATCTCAAGCGAGAAATATTGTTTTCTATGTCTATAGTAAAATACAGAAAGAAGAAGGTGTAAATCGAACTCAATCTTATAATTTAAAGCTTGTGGTAGAGTTGACCGGTAAGTTAGAGTGAGTTGTTTTGATACTTTTAGTTTTTTTTTTATATTTTCTTAGGTAATTATTGTGACTTCTTTAAATGTGTTTCCAGTACTACTATAAGGTGAATCGTAGCTGATGGCACATCGAATGATGGTTTGTTTTCCATGCCTGGTAAAAGGTGGAGAGGAGGAAAAAAGAAAATCAACATAAGACAGTTTCGATTTATAGTTGATTAGGAATAAAGTAAACGAGTTATAGTATACAGTTCGGAAGGAAATTCCAACATTAAATAAACTGTTGCCAATTTAATTGTATGTTATTCGTAATAAATCAGTATATAAAGTAATTCACGATTGATTTATTTTTCATGAAATATCATTATCATTACATAGTATAAAACAAAGTCCCTTTTTTGTCTGTCCCCTATGTATGCTTAAATCTTTAAAACTACGCAACGGATTTTGATGCCGGTTTTTTAACAGATAGAGTGATTTAACGGGAAGGTTTTTAGGTATATATAACATGCATAACATAGTAGAGGTACACAAATAATTTTAGAGGTTTGTAAAGTCCTAAAAAATCACATATTTTGCGCTTACATTGAAAATGCTGGCTGAACACTACGAGAAAGATCAAAATTATGTACTACAGTTGTATTCATCTTTAAAAAGCCTACAAAAAAGTCCGCGATGGCATATGTCTATCTCTTAGGGATAACCCACAATAACCATTTTTTTATCCTTTACTTTGATTTTAATTAAATAGGTTATTTACAAAGCGATTTTAAGCAATACAGTATTAATCCTTATCCAATTAAGTACCTTAAATACATTGTGCATTTAAGATAGATCAATACTGCCCTTTACGGCATGTAATTTAAATGAATATTTTCGAAGATATTACAGATTTAAAATGCAGGGATATAGTGTTGCTGCGTGGCGCGGGCGCTCGCGTTTCTACATCGCGCTATCGAAAACGCGGGATGTATACAGTATAAAGAGGTATACAGTATTCACGAATATTTTGAACTGCAGCACAGAATACATAATAGTAACTGCAGTTCTTAATTCTTATGGAATATCCAGAGGTGCTTTGTCAGTTTTGTTGGAATGTCAAATAACTTTACTTACTACATAGTACATAGTATAAAACAAATCGCTTTATCTGTCTGTCCCTATGTAGGTATAGTATATTGTATGCTTAATCTTGTATGCTTAGATCTTTAAATCTACGCAACGGATTTTGATGCGAGTTTTTAAAATAATAGTCTTTAAGTATTTAGTCTTTAAGATTATGGTAAAACTTATATTCAAGTGCAATAAATATAATATTATGTAAGTATATTATCAAGTGGTCGCGCATGTCGTGTCGAGGTGATAGGGTCCCATTTTTAACAATTTGCATTGGGCAAACCTAAAAACATTTTCAATATTGTATCAGAAGTATATTGCTGTAAGTAGGTAGAGAGTTATTCGCCGAAGTAGTTTTTTCTCCAAGAACACTATTCCACGCGGGCGAAGCCGCGGGCAAAAGCTAGTTTTCTATATTATACACCGAACATTCTTCACACAGTCTTATTATAATTTATGTTCAATAATACTAAAGACATAAATAAAAATTAACCAGTATCAAGATCGTTTAATCCAATTTCCCCAGTATTGCACACTACAAAATTTTATTTCCCTATTTGCCATGAGATTCTGGTACACCTATAGAATTCAATACGAGTTTAGTAGTTTCACAAAAACAGAGCTGGCAACATTGGAACGAATCGCTTCAGTCCGTACGGCCGACTGACGCGATCTCGAAATTGCACACAGACGATACGATTTTGCATCCGTTCAGGCCGAACTGAAGGCAGACCGGATCATTTATGGGGCCCCTAACTGTTATAAACTGATGTAGAATTTCACAATGAAAAGAAGCTCGAAAAAACCGAAAACCGGTTTTCAATATTTTGAAAACCGGGTTTTGTTGTAGGCCCGTTTCGGGTAAAACCGGTCTCGATGCCCTAAGTGTAACGTGAGCTATAATATGTTATTTAAATTAGTATATAGCAGGAATATTGAATTATTACAATGGTTTCGCCATCTATGTGTTCAAGCTTAAACTACGGCGTGTGTATGTTCAGGCGTGACTCCTGTTCGAAACATTACACAGAAAACATGAAACAAAAACATTTGTTTGTTTTGTTTACGTGGTAGAGCCATGCTTCGGCACGAATGGGCCGGCTCGACCGGAGAAATACCACGGGCTCACAGAAAACCGGCGTGAAACAGCGTTTGCGCTGTGTTTCGCCGAGTGAGTGAGTTTACCGGAGGCCCAATCCCCTACCCTATTCCCTTCCCTACCCTCCCCTATTACCCTATTCCCTCTTAAAAGGCCGGCAACGCACTTGCAGCTCTTCTGATGCTGCGAGTGTCCATGGGCGACGGAAGTTGCTTTCCATCAGGTGACCAGTGGCGTAGCTAAGTGGACAAGGGCCCCGGTGCATAAGGGAAGAATCGGGCCCTCATGCCCACTTTCCGCCTAGCTTGAACTTATATTGACCTTTAAAATTAGTCAAAGGAATAAGAATAGGAAACAGTGAGTTAAACTTATCCCTAGTAGGTTAAATCCATACGTCGTCTCTATGAGGGGTAGAATCTCCATGTGTTAAATGGAGGAAAATGGGAATAAATAAACAACGACGCACATACATGACGATATAGAATATTTATTATACAGATGAGTTCAATAAAGAGAAAAAACTATTTTTAATAGAATTCCCCGTCTAATTCACAATCTCTTGCGCTCTTTAATTTTTGTGATATTCCAAAAATAAAGTTTGTCACTAAATAATAGAGTTTTTACTTTTTTCTTTAAACTTTTCATTTTTAGCTATCCTTTATCTAAATTTATCTATAAATAAATAATAAACTGAATTATCACTTTCTGTTTTTTCATATTTAAAGACGTTTTGAACGCAATAAAAATGTTCTAATGTAACCCATTTTTAGAATTCCATAGTTGGGGAGAGTTGTGATAACGTTATTTCGCGCCAGGTTTTTGTGAGGCCATGTTACAACTTTTACGTAAAATAGAGCTCTGCAAAGTTTTTTGACATAAAGCTATGGAAAACGAAACGTAAATGTCACAGAAACGTTAACATGGCCGAATTCCTATACAATTTTCGAAATTTTATTATATTTTTATCTCGAAAACTACGAATCTTATAATTTTGAAAACTTGCGAAATTACTGCGACAATAAAAGAACTTTAAGCGGTAAAATTATCATAAACCAATTAATAGTACAAATGTAGGATATTATTCTAAAGTTTGGCCAACATATCTAGGGAAATGAAAATTTAGTATGGCAACACCGGCTCACGCACACAATGCATAAAAAACCGGCGTCACTTTGTTGTTCGTACAAGTCCGTCTATACTTTTTATTTGGTCTGAGATAGTAGCTCATTCTTCAATTTGAACTTGAGTTCAGAAAAACGTTTTTTATTTTTTTCGATCGATTGTCGATCAAGTTAAAAGTTTGAGAGTTATTATAGATTATACGAATACCGTTGTGCTGCAACCTGTATCCTGTATCGTACATGTTTTGTCATCGGAATTTTTTTAGCGAAATTGAGTTCTAGCAGAATATGGTGCCAGATGGATGAATGTGCGGAATAGAAATAGTAGCATTGGCATTAGTGGCGATACTTGATGAAAGATGAAATAAGGCTGGTGCTGGTGGTAGGGAAAACGAATTGCAACGGTCAGTGACACACCTAGACGACCTAGCGTCAACTATTATAGTGCATCCAGACCCCAGAAAGTTGAAAACATCGTAATGAATATCATAAATGAGAAGTGATGCAAGGCAAGAGGGAATGAAAAGTTGACGAAAAAGTTAATATGGGTGGAGTATGGAATTATCGAATTGATCTCACGACCACCGTCAAGCACGTGAGCTTATCGCTGATCCAATGTGCTACGGGCGTACCTAGTACCTACTCATCCCAACTATCAAATACCAAATAACTGAAATAATGATAACAAACTGCACATGCTCATCGAGGACGATTAGCGCATGTGTTGAAAATCTTAAATCAGAAGTCTTGTAATTGTTGGTGTTCATTTAACAACATAAAAAAAAAAGAAAAAAAATTCGAGTCTCGAGCCTGCTCACAAGATTTTTTTCCTTTTTTCTTATATGCTCCTCTCTTTCAAAGCTGAGGCTAGAGGGCCCCTTGAGCTCCGGGGCCCTGGTGCACTGCACCACCTAGCCCTACGATAGCTACGCCACTGCAGGTGACCCGTTTGCTCGTTTGCCCCCTTATTTCATAAAAAAAAAAAAAAAATTGTTTTCATACACAAGCTGTCTCCAGCTACAGAAAATGTTTTTGGTCGAAACAAAACATTTTGTCCAGACACGATCTAAGTTCCGACGAGGAAGACGTATTAGCGCTCGCAGTTTTAGTGATTGTAGGTATAGAATCTAGGAGAAAAGAGGGGTTCTGAAAAGGCCACTTTAAGTGTTTCATAAAAGTATTTTTTTCAACTCATAAATATGTGCGCCATTTTACGCATTTCTATTGAAAACTGTCAAAATAGGTGTTTTTTAATTAAGCCAGGCCCTATATTATGAGCGATCACAAAAACAAACACAAAAAACACAACAAGCAAAACTATAACCCTAAAAAACCTGTACCTAGGTGTCATGTGAACGATGTGAACACTAGATAAGAAATGAAACATTTCTTCCCCTCTCTACCCGCGCGGGAATGTTTTCCGTCCGTCTCCGAAAACAAAAACATTGTCTATTCCTAGACAAATGTGTATAGCCACGCCCCAATGTTTCATGTTTTCTGTGTAATGTTTCGAACAGGAGTCACGCCTTTCCCTACACACTCAGATCAAATAAAAAACCTAGATTGCGCATGGCGCTTGTTTCAACTGAAGCCTCAAAAACTACGCTACTTTGTGTAAACACACGCGGTCACGCACACTCATGCAAAAAAAGTACGCTACTTTTCGTCAGTATCGAACGAGTTGTCGTGCAGTGATTTTGGCACAAAAATGCCGTCCTGCGCTATTAAGTGGTGTAAAAATTGTACGAGGGCGAACAAAAAGTGTCAGGGAATAACATTTCATAAGTAAGTACACACAAAACTGTAGTTTGTTTAAGATAATTTATCACAATTTTGAGGTTACTCGAAACAAATAATGACAATTTCATAATGGCGGATCGAGAGAGTGTTGCCAGGATTTCATATTCTCAATAGCCTAAAATAAGGTAAGTAATTTGTAGGCAAATGCTTAACAAAATTATGAAGTAGAGAGTCAGACTGTGTTTTTATTTTTTAATTAGGAAGTTTTGAAGTTTGAAGCAATTTGTGGTAAATGCCCCTATATTCGGTATATGGAAAATATCGGGAACGATAATTCCGCCGTCTGTGGACCGATTTTCAAAATTCTTTTTTTTATATAAAGGGTATAATCCCAAGTTGGTCCGGTTTTCAAAAAAGTGGTGACCTGATGATGGGATCCATGAGGAATCGAGGGAACTCCTCGAATTTTTTATGGAAATATATGGTGATTTTGACTTTTTCTGAAGTAGTCCAAGCATATGCTACCAAAAAAGTAAGATTTTGCTCCAAGTGCTGTGCTCTGGATCCAAAAGTGCAGAACAGAACTCCTGACTCCTTATAGATACATGTGTGGGGATTTCGGCGTTATTTAAAGAACTTCAAGCATATGCCACCATGTCAATTAAAGTAATCATCATCATCACCACCACAATCACACCATACCTACATCATCACATTTTGATGATATAAAAGGTACTTCTTATAGTATTTTACACCAACACGGAGATCTTTGAATATTACTCTGCCGTTTATGGACCTATTTGCAAAATTATTTTATTGCTGTAAAGGGTATAAATTCGAAATTGGTCTTTTAGTCACTAAAGTGGACACTTGATGATGGGGGATCCATGAGGGAACTCCTTGAAATTTATATGGACACATATAATGATTTATATTTTTCCTGAAATAACACAAGCATATTAATATGTTACCAAAAAAAATAATAGGCAAGTGGTACACTGACTTGTCGGTGACCGTATATTAACTACCCTATTACCATAATATTATGTATTGGTATTTGGTACACCTAAATCGAAACTTTTCATCTTTATCTAAATTTATCTATAAATAAATAATAAACAGAATTATCACTTAGTTTTTTTTTCATATTTAAAGACGTTTTGAACGCAATAAAAATGTTCTAATCTAACCCATTTTTAGAATTCCATAGTCGAGGAGAGTTGTGACAACGTTATTTCGCGCCAGGTTTTTTTGACGCCGTGTTACAACTTTTACGTAAAACAGAGCTGTGCAAAGTAGTTTGACATAAAGCTATGGAAAACGAAACATAAATGTTACAGAAACATTAACATGGCCGAATTCCTATACAATTTTCGAAAATTTATTATATTATTATCTCAAAAACTACGGATCTTATAATTTTGAAAACTTGCGAAATTACTGCGACAATAAAATAACTTTAAGCGGTAAAATGACCATAAACCAATTAATAGTACAAATGTGGGATGTTATTTGAAAGTTTAGCCAACATATCTAGGGTAATGAAAATTTAGTATGGCAACACCGGCTCACGCACACAATGCATAATAATAATTTAAAAAATTTAAAAACCCGACTGCGTAAAAAGTGAACCAAACTAAGTAGGTACTTACATAATTATAACTGAAAAGAAAAAAACAAGCACTTAGATATCCGGTGGTCTAGAATTCTATAATATATTATTGAATTAATACTATTGGAATTTGGAACATAACAACTAAACAGTCAGGATCCATTGAAAAATTAGATTGGCTGTCGAATAATGGATCCCGACTGTTCAGTTGTTATGTTCCAATAGTATTAATTCAATAATATATTATAGAATTCTAGACCACCGGATATCTAAGTGCTTGTTTTTTTCTTTTCAGTTATAATTATGTAAGTACCTACTTAGTTTGGTTCACTTTTTACGCAGTCGGGTTTTTAAATTTTTTAAATTATTATTTTTTATTTTATACTTTTTAGTTATGAGTACCTAGCTAGCTATTTACCAGACTGGATTTCCTATCAGCATCACTCCTACATCACAATTGCGCTGGAATGTGAGAATGGTTGTTACGCAACTTTAAATCGATATAGATCCTAAACGGTCAGTCGAATCGAAAAATGTTGAGAGAAAACTTACAATGATTTTTAAATACCTATTCAACGATACCCCACTTGATATAGTTTGTTGACTTTCATTTTTTTCATTTTCACAATATGGCGTCCAGTAGTCGCCATATTGAATTTTCACTAACGTCATGTCTTTAGTGACACTCGCCGGACTAAGAGGAATCGATTGACGTGTGAATCATAAAAATCGGCCCAGGCGTTTGGTCTGTATAGTGCTTCAAAGGAACATACATACATACATACATAGGCTGATAAACACATTACCACTCCTTTGCGTCGCGCAGTCGGGTAAAAAACCGGCTTCACTATGTTGTTCAGAGAAGTCCATCTATAATTTTTATTTGATCTGAGCCTACACATTGCTGAAGATAATGAAGTACTTGATTGGTAGATGGCGTTGTACTTTTAAATAATATGTATTTTATTTTAAAGTACAACGGAATGGAAAAAATGCTATACTTTTATTGTATTTATATTTTATGCAATAGCTTTACCGCGGCAATCCCCGAGTGCCACACATCTTTTTTTATATTCTGTGCTATAAGCTATAATACGTTGCTTCGTTCCAAATTTCAAGATTCTTAGTTAACGTTAAGTACCTACCCTGTAGGTTATAAGTTTGTGAGTGTCGAAAATTTCCGCAAATTTGGGGCATATACAGTTTCAAGTATGGACTGACGGCTAAGATAATTATTAGTATTTTAGCCGTATTACGTAGGTATTTTAATATGAAATATATCCCGGCAGCATATGATAAAATATTATAGTATTAGGTTGGGGAAAAAGTTTCTTTGCATTTTATATAAAAATTCAAAAGGTTTTTTTATAAAGTTTATTTACAAGTGACTAAAGTATATAGGTGCCATTTTGTTCGATAACTTTTTGCCATCTTGTTGGTAGGTACATGATCCCATTGCTATAAAATTTTTGGGGCTTCTGATGAAAAAACTGCGACAAGTGGTTTTGGCAGTCCTCTTGTGATGTCAACCTGACACTGCCTAAGGAATTCTGCAGCGACCGAAACAGGTGGAAATCTGAAGGTGCAAGGTCAGGACTATACGGCGGATGCATTAACACCTCCCAGCCAAACTCCCGTAATATTTCTGAGTGGCTAAAGATGTGTGAGGTCTAGCGTTATCATGGTGAAAAACCACACCCCTTCTGTTGATTAATTCCGGCCGCTTTCTCTCAACTTCTTGCTTTAATCTCATCAGTTGTTCGCAGTACAGTTCAGAATTGATGGTCCTGCCTGGCGGTAACAGCTCATAATGAATAATGCCCTTCCAATCCCACCACACACACAGCATCACCTTGTTGCGAGTTAACCCGGGTTTCGCCACAGTCTGTGAAGCCTGACCGGCCTTTGACCACGATCTTTTTCGCACGTTCTTGTCGTACGTGATCCACTTTTCATCACCAGTTATCAGCTTCTTCAAAAATGGTTCGGTTTCATTACGTCGTAATAAAGAATCACAAATGAGTACACGGTTCATTAGGTTTCTTTCAGTGAGCTCATGAGGCACCCAAATATCGAGCTTTTTTGTGTACCCAGCTTTTTTCAAATGCGCCAAAACCGTTTTGTGGTCAATCCCCAGTTCTTCAGCTACATCGTAACTACTAATATGCCGATCTTGCTCCACTTTTTCAAAAATGGCAACAGTTTTGTCCGTAACAGGGCGACCAGAGCGACGTGCATCTTTGATATCAAAATTTCCGGATTGAAAACGCTTAAACCAAATTTGCGCTACTCTCACAGATACTGCATTAGGTCCATAAACATCACAAATTTTTTTCGCGGCTTGTGTTGCATTTTTACCTTTTTTGTAATAAAATTTTAGAATGTATCGAAATTCTTCATAAGAATCACTCATTTTAACAATAAGAAAAACAAATGAAAATCTCAAATTTACCTAATTTGAATTTGGAATTGTCTTCTGTAAAATTAAAACTTTTTAATGATACCAAAATCAGCCAGATACAATTGGTCTAGCCCAAGATATTTTATGACAAGTTCATACATACTATAATGCGAAAAGACTTTTTCCCCAACCTATTATCTTCATCGTCTGTGACGCCCCTTATAATACTAAGTACAATGACAGGAAATTAAAATTAAACAAAATATTATAATTTGTAATAAACATTTATTGTTATATTTAATAATAAGCAGTGGCGTAGCGTGGGTGTCTGCCGCCCCCTTACTTGGGTTTGCCGTCCTCTTACTATGGTTTTGCCGCCCCCTTACTTAGGTTTTGCCGCATCCTTAAAAGTGCCGTATATCAATATACTGCGACCCAGCCCGCCCTAATGTGCTTAGCTGTACAGCTCGGCAAAAAGGAGTATGGACACGGTGAGACACGAACAAAAACATTTTCGACTGTATTTTTTATCCTTATTAGATTGAAACTACATATTTAATTTAAATACCATATATGCGCATTTAAATAATTATATCATAATATAACAATTATATATAAAAAATTGTGAGCCGTCACGAGACGACGCGACGGCGACGGGCAGATGTGAAATATCGACATTATTTTGTAAAAGTAATATGCAGAGAACATTGATGCAGAGAAGAACAGATTACGATAGGAACTGGCGACGGCATGCGTCGCCACGCCAGAAATCGGTTTTACGTGCGGCTATAGATGTTTCACATCAATTAATTGGTGTCGTGTGTAGAGCGCTAGCAAGCGGTCGCGCTCCGCGAATCGGCACATGTTGCAAATATTAAATAATATTTAATATTTCGTGAGTCGCGGCTCACTGCCGCTACGTCACCATGGCGCTCATTGCGAACGAGTTGCTGGCGTTTATCCAACACGTCATCAACACCATGGACGAGGACGGCATCGTGCAGCTCTGCAAGTCCACCTACACCAACGAGGAGATTTGCAAGGCCAAGCTGATGCTCTATGAAGCGCTCGGCAAGACCGCGCAGATGTTACCATCAAGAAGAAGAGATGGGGGCGAACGTAGCTTACAGGACATCATCACCCTGTTGAAGCAGACAGATCCCGTGGCCGTACCGGCCTTTGTGGCTAAGAATCTCCACAAGCTGCCGGTGGTTACCTTGGATCACGTCGACGTCTCCAGCCTGCTGAGAAAGTTTAACACCATGAAGGCAGAGCTGGACGAGATGCGAGGTAGACTGGATGCATCCGAAAATACCATCTGTGATTTGCGAAGTGAATTATTGCAAATAAAAAGTAATAATTCTCTAAGTAGGTCACCCGATCATCCGTTTGCCTACGTAAACACGCGTCGCGGGGCGCAGATTGACTCGTCGTTGGCCATGTCAGCGGAATTGGACGGGTCAACAACCGCCGAAGCCTCGTCGCTAGCGATCGAGCCGAAGCTGAAGAATCCATCGACTCAGCAGAAAAAGTATGCCAGTGTAGCTGCTTACCCCGCACCCCCGCGGAAATCAAAGGGGGAGATGGAGAGCCCCAAGGCTGAGAAGAGCCCCAAGGCCAAGGAGAGCCGCAAGGCTGAATCTCTTCAACCGGCCGAGGACAAGAGCAGGAGGTGCGATGAGGAGGGCTTCACTCTGGTGGAGAGAAGAAAGAAGAGGAAGCCTGCCGTCCGCAACCATCGCGGCACCGCACCCTACGTACCCGAGCTGCGCTTACGGTGTGAGGTACCCGCAACGCAGCTGTACGTGTCCCGCCTGCACTGGTCCATGGAGGTGGAAGACGTCGTGAGCTACATCCGTGAGAAGACCACCTACACCTTAAGGGTTGAGCGTCTGCAGTCTCGCCACAAAGTGAACTTCAGTTCCTTTGTGGTAAGAGTGCCGACTACACTTTTGTCTACCCTGGAGGTGGGGGCGTTCTGGCCGTCGGGTGTAGTTTACCGAAGATTCCGGGGGAGACTCCCCAACGAAGCGCGCATCACGTCGCCGAAAAAGACAATAACTACGTGATAAACTATTTTAGTGTGTTTGTGTAGTGTGTGTCTGTGTGAGTGTGTGTAATAATATACCATAGTATAAAATTGTTAAATGTGTATCCATTGTCTGATTGCCATAACACAAGTCTTAACTTAGCATGGGATTAGATTGATGTGATGTATATTACTTGTTTATTCTATTGTATGTTATAATGTGTGTTTAATAAAGAATTTGAATTTGAAAGAATTTGAATTTCATTCCAATCTATTAAGCTTATGCTGTCACTGCGTCATGAACTCTTTTTTGCCAAGCTGTACGTAGAAACTATTACATAATTAATCTGTGGCTGTACGTATTTTGCACTGCGTCAGGCCTGTCCCACTCCCCGTGTAGGTATTAAAAATGTAAGTACGTGCGGCGGCCTCCTTAAACGGGCCAATTACGAGGGACTCGCGCGCGAGCAGTGAGCGACGTATGCGTGAGATTTGTTCGTCGCAATGTTTTATGGATTGGATTTAATACCTTACAATCTGTGCATATAATATTACGATAGGTACTGTGTAAGTTAGGTAAAAATCATCCGGCCAGCTATAACTATAATGCCATATAACATAATGTATAACAATATTTAAAAATATAGTTTGAGCTACTACTGCTACTGCAATTACTTGATAACCAATCCTCCAAAATGGCTCCACAGTCCACTTGAACTATTTGTTCGCGTCTTATGTTATTCCGATGTGATACGATTTGAAGAATCATTTATTGACAAAAGTACCTAGTAGTACCTAGTAGTAAATATAAATAAAAATAAGGCGGCGTGATTCAACTTCTTCGAGTAATATCAGGCCGTGAAGGTATAAAAAATGCTTACGTTTACGCATAAGTATGTATATACTTATAGGTATGCGCAAATTTATAATAATAATAATAATAATATCTATGGACGCTTCACACCACGTCAATCTGATCCCGTGGTAAGTTCTCGAAGAACTTGTGTTACGGGTACCAGACAACGGAAATATATTTAACACTTATTTAAGATTTTTATTATATTATACATATATTTAATACACACCCATGACCCAGGAACACAGAAAAACTCTTTGTTCCTTCGGCGGGATCTGAACCCGCGACCCCCGGCTTGAGCACCAACACGCTCAACCAACTGAGCCACAGAGGTCGTCAAATTATTACAGTACTATTAACACCTACCTTAGGTTTATTTGGAAAGCAATTTGTTCAGTAAAGTACAGTAGGTAGGTACTAGAAAGTAGGTAAAAAAAGTTGTAATTAAATATTAAGAATAAATATATATAATACGTATAACCGCCTCCTTTTTTGGAAGTCGGTTAATAATTTTCTAAAATGAGACAACCCTAATGTCATTAGAAAGGATAAGAATTACGCGATAGAAAGAGACGCAACTTCTAGGTAAATATAATCGTAGGTAATCAAGCGTTGTGTTAGCTGAATTGAACCTTATCGCATCGCAGAAAGAGTCCCTATTTCTTCTAACCATTTGTCGGAGTGGTTCTTCTGTACCTCTAGGTACTATTATTTATTCTGTGACTGCGTTGCGAGTTGCGACCCGCTGCGGCCCAACATAATGTGCGCGTGTCTTTATACTTTATAGTCACTTATTGTACCGTTAACCGATGTGATAAGTTATTTAATTAGTTAAAACTAGGTACTAAGAAAGTTACTAATATTTTCTTGATACATAAGTCAAGTAACCCTACTGTAATAGAAATTAGATAAATTACCTAAATATCTAAGTACCTAATTTTAGAAACTGACGAATGACTTGTGTACCTACGTATCTTAAAACCTACGTACGTAGATTGAGAATTATTTGCCATCACAAATCTCTTGTCAGTTATAACTAGGTATGCTTACATTACCTTTTACATGCTTAAATTATCTACCTTTTACCTTTGCATAGAACAAAAACAATATAGAATCAAATATAAATATACTATTAAATAAACGCTTTGACTAGCAAGCAGTTATAATGATTATCTGTTACATTGCTATTACATAATTTTTTACAAATATAGGTACATACTTATTTATGTATAAAACGCCTTGCGCACGGTCCAGCCTGCAAATCCAGCCCGGCACTAATAGCCGCCATTAGTGTCAATCATTCATAATCTTTTCCTACAAGCAAGGAATTTGTAAGTATTATATACAACTGGAAAGAGCTCTCGACATCAAATCTGTGCCGAGAGGGAGATACAATACAAACCGCTCGTCTCTTTTTAACAAGGGTGACAACAATATTTTTAATTTGGAGACAAATTAGTTGAAGTTTGGAAACATAATTATGGTGATTTCAACTTTTTCTAAAGAAGTCCAAGCATATGCTACCAAAAAGTAATATTTTGCTCCAAGGTATACCCTGGATCCCAGAGTATAGAACAGAACTCATGACTCTTTATAGATACATGTTTGGTGATTTTGGCGTTGTTTAAAGAACTGCAAGCTGCAAGCATATGCCACCCTGTCAATTAGAGTAAACATCATCATCACCACCACTATCACACCACACATCATCACATTATGATGATATAAAAAGTACTTCTCATAGTATTTTACACTAACACGGAGATCTTTGAACATTACTCTGCTGTTTATGGACCTATTTGAAAAATTCTTTTGTTGTTGTAGAGGGTTTAATTCGAAATTGGTCCTTTAGTCACTAAGGTGGAAACCGGATAATGCGATCCATGAGGAATCGAGGGAACTCCTCGTTTATATCGACACATATAGTGATTTTGACTTTTACTGAAGTAACACAATGCAGCATATGCTCCTAAAAATAAGATGTTGAAACCAAGGTATACCTTGGTTTCAACATCTTATTTTTGGATCTAGGGTATACCAAACCTGAAATTTAAGGAAAGATATAAACTGGCTACACTAGGTTCCTTGTTAGAACGAGACACAGGGATAACTTATAGCTATCTCACCGGGACCGGTTTTTTTATTGCGCACGTGATATGCTTTAAGTGTGAGTAGTAAAGATCATTTTTGATTGAATTAAAAGAAAATAAAGTTTGAAGTACTCTTTCCTGTTGTATATAATACTTACAAATTCCTTGCCTACAAGTCACGAAGTATAAATACCAGGAGTCCGAACGATATAGGCTTTTCCATAGTAATTATGTACACAATAATAGGACCAGATCTTAGTTCTCTTTTCTGCCACTAGCTGTGCGAGAATTTGTTACGTACCGAGTGTTGCCAATACTATTATTTATTACAATTATTTCTAAATTACCGTTAGGCAATTACCGTGTTCTACGGTATCTATACTTCGAGAACAGTTTCTAAGAATCTCCTAAAAGTACCTAATTAGATTTAAATCCACGTTTCTCATAATATTTTCTTCCAGAGCTTTCAATAGCAACTTTTAAACTTCCCGTAAATAAAAATAAAACGTAATTTCAAACGAGTGCTTGTCGAACTGTCGCGCGCTCTACCGGTAAAAATCTGTCCCCGTAATTAAGACCATTTTAACATTACGTTCGGACTCCTGGTATCTATACTTCGTGCTACAAGTCCGCGGCCTTGGTTTTACAGGCTGGATGCCTGGATTGTGAGTACGGTGCTTTATAATAAGTATATCACAGAATACAGAAATCATTCAGAAACCGTCAACGCGCTTGAAAGTGAAGCCGTCACGACTACTCCAAGTTGGAGTGCTATCCACACATAATATGTTGCCACAGAATAACGGAATATTTTACCCAACTTTTTTTCAATTAATTTTTATTGAATACCTAATTGTCGTAACATAGTAACGCGATTTGTTTTGTAAGCGTAAAGAGTAAAGTAAAGAGCGGGCGGGGCTATGGTTTTGGTTACAGTGCTCTGCGTACAAATGTGATCGAACACTCGTTCTGGATGTTCTGTATTCTGTGAATTATATATAATTTTTGATGTAAAACATCTAGTTATAGCCACACGTAAAACCGAACCGATGGCGACGCATGCCGTGGCGACGCGTCGCCATTTTCTATCGTAATCTGTTCTTTTCTGTGTTAAACTTTTACAAAATAATGTCGATGTTTCACATCGGCCAGGCCTTCCGTGACAAAGAGAAAATAATCACTACATTTTATCCCGTGACGGCTCACAATTTTTTTAATTCACGGGTTGGCCCAAGTCAATAATTTCTCTGCTTACGGCTAGAGGCAATAGACCTATTATTATAGTACGGACCTATAGTTTAGCAATGATTTTTGAACAAACAACAAACACTTATAATAAATATACAATATAATATCATCTCTGTAATCATAAAAAAAATATCTAGTACCATCTAGCCGTACCAACTCTGTTATCTGGGGGATCTCTGGCGCAACAATACGAAGCTAAAATGCCTACTGATGCTAGGGCTAGAGATAGAATACTGATGCTGCAGACGGCTCCAGATGTAATGTCGTTCAGGGCTGTTCCTGGCTTCGGTTCCACGGACAGGAGTAGGAGGAGACCAAACGCGCTCAGAAGTGAAAATGACGAGAGAACGATGTAGCCTGCAAGGAGTAAAATGAAGTTGATGAGTTTGCATATTAGGTACTAGCTTTTGCAGGCGGCTTCGGCTTTGGGTTTTACAGGATATCTTTATAATAGCATATAGCCGTTATTCAAACTCTACAGTTTCATCTAAATCATCGTTCGGCACAAACGAGGGATGTTTGTGACACATGCAAAAACTACCGACAGACGATAGTCATAGTCTCGTAGCATAGCAGGTAGCAGCAGAAAAATGTACCTACACTTTCTTACATTCTGTTTAAAATGTATCAATCTTATTTTTTGGTTTTAGAATAACATAACGTAAGGAAAATTATACCTATACTTGTAGACTTAGGAGTTAGGACTCAAACGCTAGAATAAAATATGTACCTAAACCTTAGATTATATACTACTAAACCTAACTACGGGTGGACATAAGACTTGTGGTTCAATACTTTGTACGACGATTATCATCTGACCCGCATTTAAGTTTTTTTGGTTGCTTTTTTTGCCATTAGAACTTGCGCAAAAACCGCATTTTTGCGGTTTAAAATTATATCGAACACGCGAAAATTTTCTAAGCCAAATAAAATAACATAGCGCCATATTTGGTGTTTTGACGAACTGAGTTCTACCATAGGTAGATTAATAAATAGTTACTACGTAAGTTCTACTGAGTATGTTTAAAGTAGATAAAGGTATGTTTGAAGTAGATATCTCCAGGTTGTCGGAGTGGCCCCTAATTGTGGTGGAAGTCCGGTCCCTATAGAGGTAGACCGGCCGGTCGCGGGGGGTGTCCTGTGTTAGACAGATCCGGGACACTTCCCATTATAGCGGCTGATGGCAATCCGCAGGTTCAGTTTTAGCGGGTAAATCGGCGAGTCGCGTCGGGAGTCCCACATATCCCCGGGATACCCCTCCCGGGGAAGGCGTAACGACCTTTCCCTGTGATATAAAAAAAAAAAAGATAAGCTCTAGGCTATCTGAATATAAACTATGTTAATCATACAACTTACCTGATATGTAATTTCTGTTTGGTAGAAGCTGATTTCTTCTAGATCTCAGGCCCAGAAGGCCAAGGAGGAAGCACGTAAACCCGGCGAGCACGCCGAAGTCTAGGTAGTACCGTCTTCCCACCTGTAAAATAATTTGTGACGTCATTTACAGGCATCATTTACAGGCAATATCGACCTCTGTGTTTCAGTGCAGGTTAGCGCGTCGGCGCGACGGTCAAGCCGGAGGTCGCGGGTTTGAAACCTGCCGTAGGAACAAAAAGTTTAATATCTATACTAATATTATAAAGTTGAAGAGTTTGTTTGTTTGTACGCGCTAATCTCAGGAACTACTGGTTCGAATTGAAATATTTTTTTTGTGTTACATAGTCCATTTATCGAGGAAGGCTTTAGGCTATATAACATCATGCTAAGCTCAATACGAGCGGAGCACCAATCGAGAATGTTTCAAAATCGGGGATTTTTTCCTTTTGAGACCTTTCGCTGCGTAGGTACGCTGCGGAAATGGTTAAAGTTTCGCTAAAATGATGTATGACAGAATTGTTCCCCTTTAAAAGTTCTACAAAAAAGTCCGCGACTGTATATATCTATCTTTTAAGGTTGGCTCACAAGAACCTTTTTATGCTAACAAATTGTTCTAAAATTAAGCATTATTTGTGAGGGTGTTTTCATAAAGATTATATTAATCGCTAGGGCATCGCGCGGCACATAGATCCAAATAAAAACAACCCCGTTGGGCGTCGGAAGGCACATTTGCCCATTTTTATTGCTATATTTTCTATTTATTCTCATTTGTAAATATCTGGATTTTTATCGCATTTTATTACTGCGATAAGATAGAAGATAAAATAATCAACTAATCATGGAGAATAGAAGGAGAACCATCTCGTATATTAAAAAGTGTCCTTTGAAATGAAGCAAGATAAGGTGGCGCTATAGTAACGGGTGGAAGAATTTCAAAAAGAGCGCCACAAAATGGCCACAAATTATTAGAGTAACTAACCAATAACTAACTTTCAAATAACTTCACTCCTTCTCTTATTGCTAACTTCATTTTACAGAATGATGAATATGCGCTGTACGGATTTATACGGATTATACGGATTTTCGTAAAGGCAGTGGCGGATTTTCGTAAAATAAAGGTCATCCAAAAAATCCACCATGCTTATCTTTAAATAAGTATCCCTCTATAAATGCGTAATTGCTTCAAATAATTTCACTCTGTTTGTAAAAATAATTGATATAAATGTCGGAAATAGACGCTCGAGGGAGCCTCAAGGTACGTCCTGAGGTACCTTAAGTTTGACAGTTGATTCCTCGACTCGCGTAAGGAAATTCCTCAACTCGAGGGAATTTTGTTGAACTAATGATACAACTTTCGTGGATTGAGGTTGACTCGAGTGGAGGAAATCTCGAGGTAACAATTATGATATGGGTGAGTGTTATGAGTTATCGCCCTGTTGATCTTGGTATAGGCACAAGAGCACATGGATCGCCTGATGTATCTTCTTGTGTAGTGATTCGAATAGCTATCTTAAAGGTAGAGTTACACATGCTAGTTAGTAGCATACTTTGTAGTATGCTCATTAGCATGCTTGTTTCGAGCATGCTCTGCACTTGTCTACATTTGCTAGATATAAGCATGCTAGTGAGCAAATTGTGCACGCGCACCTGCTGCTAACGACTGATCGATGCTACCATGCTCAATAAGCAAACCTGTTCACACACGCTATAAGCACGCCCCCTTCCACCCGCGCTGCAGGTAGCATGCTCAATAATCGCACGACCGTCGATTTTTGAGCATGCTCGAAACTAGCATGCTCATTATTAGCAATGTTTCAATACACATGCTACTAATGAGCATTTGCTCAAAAGTAGCATGCTTTCGTGCTACTAACTAGCATGTGTAACTGTACCTTAAATGCAGCGATACGTTTCGTATCGTCTCGTTTCGGTGTAAGATGACCCTTAGAACTGACACTTACACTGTACATCATGTAGAAGCTGAGCGATGACGTCAGCCCTCCACACAGTGTCAGCATCAGAGCAGCAATGGTGAGTGACGCGGCCGCACCCCCCATGGTCTTCAGACTGGAGATGGACTTGTACGTGTCCTCCGAGTATACGGATGGAGATTGTGGCGCCACCCTGAAAATTGGATAATAATATATTCAAAACTAGAGGTCGCCCTCTAGTCGAAATTTGCCCATTATCTTCTTCTTTTATGAATGATGGATGTTTCTTACTCTTCATGGAGAATAGAAGTAAGGAGCACCATCTCAGGGCAGAAAAGCTAAAAAGTGTCCGACAAATGTAAACAAATAATAGTTCCAAAACTGGCCATAATGGCGGCAGAGGGTATTATATGAAGTTAGCAATAAGAGATGGAGTGAAGTTATTTGAAAGTTATTGGTTAGTTACTTTAATAATAATAATTTGTGGCGCTCTTTTTAAAATTCTTCCACATGCTACTATAGCGCCACCTTAATTTGCTCCCTTTCAACGGACACTTTTTAATACAGGAGATGGTCCTGCTTACCTCTATTCTCCATGTTACTCTTTCACGCAAAAACTACTAACGGATTTTGATGAAATTTGGTATGGTAGTAAGTACATAGTTTATACTCTGGATTAACATAGGCTACTTTTTATCCCGAAACAGTGCAGTGTTCCCGTAGGATACTGTAATTACGCGGGCGGAGCCGCGGGCACAAGCTCAGTTATGATTAGGTATATTAGGTATATGATGCATAAACACGTATATATTATAGACGAGGCATGTTGAGCCAAAGTGTCTCCAGTTAAATGGCCCCAAATTGGGGCTATTTTGACGTTTGAAGTATGGGGAAAACCAAGATGGCGTAACTTTATGAAGATTTGTTCTATCAAATGTGCGTCATAGCTCATCCTTAGTTTTGAAATCTTTATACTAATATTATAAAGCTGAAGACATTGTTTGTTTGTTTGAACGCGCTAATCTCAGGAACTAGTGGTTCGAATTGAAAAATTATTTTTGTGTTTGATAGTCCATTTATCGAGGAAGGCTTTAGGCTATACAACATCATGCTAAGCTCAATACGAGCGGAGCACCAATCGAGAATGTTTCAAAATCGGGGTTTTTTTTCCTTTTGAGGGCTTTCGCTGCGTACGCTGCGGAAACAGTTAAAGTTTCGCTAAAATAATGTCTGACAGAATTGTTCCCCTTTAAAAGTTCTAAAAAAAAGTCTGTGACTGAAAGATAGACATATACAGATAAGACATCTTTTAAGGTTGGCTCACAATAACCTTTTTATGCTAACCAAATTTGTTGTAAACTTAAGCATTATTTGTGAGGGTATTTTCATAAAGATCATAATAATCCTTATCCAAGTAAATATGTTAATAATTACGAGCATTTAATTTAGAAGAAATTTGCCGTTTACATCACTTGATTTCAATGAGTATTTTAGAAGATATCGCAGTAATAAAATAATCGAACGCGCAATAATAATGTACGGCGCGCGGCGGGCAGACGTGAGGGGGAAGTGCTTCTCCTTCTACGTAAATGAAGTCGCGGGTAAATTTTACCGATATCCCAAAGTAACTGTTCCACGCGGACGAAGTCGCGGGCAAAAGCTAGTCTTGATATTCCAAGCCTACCTAACCTAATCCTACTGTGGAGTGTAACCTTATCCTACTCATAGTTAGGACGTAGTGAGGACGTTATTTGGCCTATTTATGATTGTTAATGTTTAAGGCATGGAAAAATGTGTAATGGGTTCCGTAATTTCATGATCAAAACACTAACATATTTAGTAAACCAGTCAGCGTCACACTTTTCTGGTTAAGGGCCGTATAGGACTTTTCTTATCTGCACGATAAGGACATTAATATTAGAGCAGTGTTTACGTACCTAGGCATTATAACTGCCGTCGTTTTCGCATCCGGTCTGCCGATAGGTTTCTTTTTGAAACTCCTGTCCCTACTAAGGTCACTTCTGTCCATTTCATAACTTCTGTCTCTTTTCTCCCTTGGACTCGTAACAAACACGTCTCTTTCTAACTCGGGTAATCCGTAGTTCAATTTCTGTTGCGCCTTTGGTGATATTGGTGATGTGGTTCCTCTCATCATAGACAAATTCGCGCAGGACTTTGAAGGTGTAACGTTAGTAGGCGTGCTTGAAATGATCTTCATAGGTGTATCAGGGTACCGTGGACTATCTGCTTTGTTGGGTGTTATTCGTACTGAGGGTTGACTTGCGTAACTTTTTAATTTCCTCGGCGTTGAAAGTAATTCGTGTAGTTTTTGAGTAGCTATCAAATTCTTTTTGGACATCGTTGGTGAGGTGAACGTAACTTTTTTCTCTTCGTCATCAGAGGGGACTATCGCGTATCTGTGCACTTTTCCGTTAACGGTTTTGACTATTTCCGTTGGTATTTCCTTCATTTCGTGTTCGTCAGGTCCGTCTACGTTATATTCTTCGACTTCGCTTTCGTCCGCTTCCACTATTCTTTTCTTCGTTGGTGAATAATCCATCTCGTCATCGTAATCTATAACTTCGTATCTGTGTCGTCTAGAATCTTCTAGTCCGTCGTCACTTTCAGCGTTTCTATCGTACCTGGTTTGTCGCTTTTGTCTGATCTGAGCCATTTCGAGGTCCTCGCTTCTGGTCCTGCACCTGACGATGGTCCGCGTCGGTTTACAAATCATCGATGATTGTCTCTGAAACTGGTTCTGGTATTTTGCTGGTTTTGGTGGTAGCTCAGGAGGCTCGTCCCTGAAGTACCTGCCCGCTGGCGACATCCTTAAAGGATTGTCCGAAATATCCGTCCTTAAAATCCTATTTTCCACCTTCCTAGGTGAATTCGCTCCCAGTGGTGGCATTCTCTTGTTCGGCGAAACAAGTTTTGTCACACATGATTTTTGAAAAACCACTTCACTCTGAGCACAAAAGGCTGGGTTAGAATAATATTTGTAAACAATTTTTGGAGATTCCATTTTAAGCGTATATTTTCCCCGGATGTGTTCACTCGTTGAACCTAAATGCTAGTGCATTACTCCTGTGGCCTAATGGAAGGGTGACTTCCTAAGCGTAACCGATCAGGTCTGCTGGTTTTCTTAAGGTTTGCGCGTCCTCATTTGAGTTCACATCATTTTACAAACTCCGTGAGTTAATTTTGTCTTAAGAACTTAACACTAAATATATGGATATCTTTAGAACTTTATGGAAGTAATTTTACAATTCCTTTCATGTCCTTTACGTGTTCGCGTCTCAAAATATAACCGTCAACTGGAGATTCCCTTCGAAAAAAAAAATAAGCTAGGGTCGGAAATGGCGCGAGCGCACCCCTGTAGCACGCGCTATACTTGATATTGTGAAAAGTAGATCTTAATACTTTTAATTTAAAGGTGATTTTATGTTGTTCGTCCATATTTTACAACTTTTTGAATGTAAAAAGTCGTGTATTTGAAATAATTCACGGCATTTTATTTTGCACTTTATTATGTCGTAACAAAGTTGAAATTAGGTTTCCTTTAAAAAGCTCGGAGTGTTGTGCAATTATTGAATAATGGAGGGAACGGAAGAATGGCATTTTTTGTTCGGTTTATATTATGGAGTTCCGTTGGACAATTGTTTTTAGTAGTTATCGACTAATGATTTCTCTCCTTTTATACAAGATAGAAAAAAATAATGTATGAATTACGCAGGACTCTAATATATGATCTTGAATAAAAAATTAAAAGCTCGATACACTTACCTAGCGCCTACGTCAAGTTAATCATGAATTTATTGTTAAGTTTTGCTTTTGTTTTGTTCGTTTCTATAAGTTCGGACTTATAGATGTTTTTGCGTTACAAACTGCCAATCAAACAAACTTTCGCATTCGCATAAGCTGTAGAGTGCGATAAAAGTTTTCATGTCTTCTTATGGCTACTAGTAAAACACTTGAGTACAAAGTCCAGTAAACCAGTCATAGTCAGTAGCCACAGTCAGGACTCAGGGGGTCAGGGGGGATCAGGGGACAATACTTACCGAGTACCGAACTACCGACACGTGCCCGCAACCGTTACGAACATCTGTCCTACAGCTGCGCGCAGGGGTGCGCAACTGATGGCGAACTTGTTTATTAAACACTGGCCCCCTTACTAATAAACGCTGTATAAGCTTTGAATAGTTAACTATACAGTGTTTTGTCTTCTTCAATCGAATTAAAAATGTCACTTGTGGGACGGTAACAAAACACTGTATAACTATTCAAAGCTTATACAACGTTTATTAATAAGGGGGTGGGTGTTTCTCGCGACTTACGCGGCGTACGCGAAAAAGAAAATCTCGCAGGAACCTTGCCTACATTGTCCCGCGAAAAAAAGTAGCCTGTCCTTCGCGTGATCTACTCTATTTATGTGGCAAATTTAATAGAAATCAGCTTAGCCCCAGCAAAAACTTATTCACTGCAGACATATAAACAAATGTTTATAATATTATTAATTATAATATTATAAAAAGGAGTAGATATTGAAGTTTGTAGATATATAATAATTTATTATATAATATCTACCTCTCTATCTACCTAGGTATCATAATAATTTGTATTAAGTAATTATAGAGAGGTTCACACTCCTTTTATTAAATAAAATTTTGATCTCTAAAGACTATATAATATTAGGTAAAGGCCAAAGCCTTTTAATACTCAGAAAGCAGTACAAATCTTAAAAGTAATGTATAAAAAATTAGTAGTCCACATATTACTAAGTAGTATAAGCTGTTGTGTACCTACCTAATTTTATTAAGTTTTTAAATAGTTACGATGCAATTTAACAGAATATCTAGACATAAAGAATAGGTATTCTGTTAAAAAATAATATTTTATTCTATTCTATTCTATTGAATACGGTTCACAGTTCAACCGTATCATATTTACTAAAAGGTTTAAGACCACTGTGTATTAGGAGGGAGCATTGTACCATCTACGTTGATACCTTTAGGTATGTTCATCGATTTTTTTTTAAACAAGGTCAAATAGAGGGTAAGGTCAGGGATCTGGTGTTTCAAAATCGAAGTGTAAGAGACAATTAAAAGCCCTTTTAAATTAGACTTATTTATACCTACTCTTTACAGATCAAATTTAGCTATTTCTTTATTCCACGGTAAATAATTTACATTTAAATTAGTAGAATTATAATCTTGTATTGTCTTTTTAGTGACATTTATAGAGCCAACTTTAACGTGAGTTCTTTAATATAATATAGTTTTTATCTGGATATTGCTTGGGCTGGTAGTGCTCGTAACGACTTAGGGGCCCCATACATGGTCCGGTCTACCTTCAGTTCGGCCTGAACGGATGCAAAATCGTATCGTGTGTGTGCAATTTCGAGATCGCATCAGGCGGCCGTACGGACTGAAGCGATTCGTTCCAGTGTTGCCAGCTCTTTTTTTGTGAAACTACTAAACTCGTATCGATTTCTACTAAAACTACTAAAAAACTACTTAAGAGGCTACTTAACTTAGGAATTCCTGAAGCCCCCCAAAAACCACTGCATTTTAGGTTTTATTATATTAAATTTTTTTCATTAATTGAATTTGATTATAAATTTTAACATTAAATTAAAATATACTAGGAAATATTACGTATTTAGTAGCTATTTTGCATATCATTACTGTCTGGCTCTTTCCTACTTAAACACTACTAATAACTAAATTTCTACCAAGGAGGGAATAAAATACTCAATTTAGTAAAATTTTGTAAAATAACTAAGTTGGCAACATTAATTCTGGCCTGACCGATCGGCCTGAACGCGCGGCCTGTCCTGACCGTGTGTGGACAAATCGCTTCAGTTCTTGCCCGACCTGCTGCCGTGCGGGCGTGTATCTTGTACAAGCGTTGTATGAGTTTTCGCGGTGTTTAAATACAAAATTGATAAACACGACCGTAGCGCGCGGCAAACCAGAATGGACTGATGCGACTGTTCCGTGTGTGGGCACGAATCAGATCAGGCCGAACTGACGTAAATTGGATTGGATGCGATTTTTTCCGTGTGTGGGCTCGAATCCGTTCAGGCCGAACTGACGTCAGTTCTATCTGAAACGATCGGCCTCTCGTGTGTGGGGGCCTTTAAAAATTATTAAGATAAGCAGAGAAATAAATTTTTATACGAATTTAATAATATTAAACAATATAAAAAATAAAATTGTAGCCCAATTTAAAAGGGGAATTATTTAGATAAATTTTATTTTTACTTTGGTTTTGGTATCGGTTTTCATTTTTTGTTTAAAAATAAAAATTGCCAAATATATGGCTATCAGCTTTTTTGCTAGTACCTAAGTATTTAAAACTGCTAACTTATTTTACTTTTTAGTAGCTAGTTGTTAGTAGCTAGTTAGCTTTACTTACTTCATAGGTCATAAATGCAGCTTGCTTGTAAGCTGTTGCATAATCGAAAGCGTCGACCTTCTACATAGTGACTATAGTACGAGTATTTATTAATAAAATTAAAGTTGTCTATATCTTTAGTACTTTATACCTAGTAAGATATAAATATGGTGCGTTTAAAATCCTACTAATATTATAAATGTGAAAGTTTGTGAGGATGTATGGATGGATGTATGAATGGATGTTTATTACTCTTTCACGGAAAAACTACTGAACGGATTTTGATGAAATTTCGTATTTTAGTAGTTTAAGCTCTGGATTAAAACATAGGCACATTGTATTTACGCGGTCGGAGCCGCGGGCAACAGCTAGTACCTATGTTAATAAAGTTTTATCAAAACAAATATGTTATAGGTACTACTAAAGTTTATTTTAAAGTTTAAAAATTAGGTATTAAGATCGCAACTTTTACAACAACAAAGGCTCGTTTTACTAACGGGGTATTTGAAATAAAACGAGACGCATTAACTACTACAAAATATATTAAAAATAAATTATATCACCCGCAAATCACAATTGAAAATTAAATACAGTTGTTACCAAAACGGTGACGTCAAACCTTGTTCTGTTCCTTCATTTCGTGGCTCTTGTGGTAAAGAGATATAGCCTTTAAAGCTTCGACGTTGGCGTGAGTAGCCAGCTCCCCCGGGATGAGCAGACGCACAGCTGTCTGGATCTCGCGGCTGGACAGCGTGGTCTTCTTGCCATGAGCCACCAAAGTCCCCGCTTCGGCCGCAATACGCTCCAGCATGTCGTTCACAAAGTTATTCATTATCAACATAGAGTGACGCGAAATACCAAACGCGTCCTTTGTTATGCTCCTCAATAACTTGAATATGTAGATGGAGAAACTCTGGTAATTTCTTTTTTTCATCTTCTTTACTTTAGATATCGGTTTCTCTATCGGTTTCTCCATGGACTTTAGCGGTTTCTTCGGTACTTTGGTCGGTGCCATTTTGTCGCATGTGTGTGACGTATGTGTAGTGTTTACTGTTTTGGTATGTGTAGATTGTAAGTATTGAATTATTGTTTTATATTGAAGCAACCTGAACCAATCGTTGGGGGTAAATCCGTTTGATCCTATGTGAAACAAAACCTATATCTTTACTCCATCTCTGTCTTGCAATGACGTGATGCGTAGCGAATAAATTGATTCAGCCCCTCGCTATATAAACGCGAGGGACCGTCGAAGCGAACACATTCATCGCGAGTATTTGACAATGACAGGACGCGGCAAAGGAGGGAAGGGTCTTGGAAAGGGTGGCGCGAAACGCCATCGCAAAGTGCTGCGAGATAACATTCAAGGAATAACGAAGCCCGCGATCAGAAGATTGGCAAGACGAGGCGGAGTCAAGCGAATCTCTGGTCTGATTTATGAGGAAACTCGAGGAGTTTTGAAGGTTTTTCTAGAAAATGTGATTCGTGACGCCGTGACGTACACGGAACACGCCAAGAGGAAGACCGTGACGGCGATGGATGTGGTCTACGCACTGAAGAGACAGGGCCGGACTTTGTACGGTTTCGGAGGATAATACAGTAATCTACTATCTAGGTACATTAATTTATTGATTAACGGCTGGTGACAATTGACAAAGGTCCTTTTCAGGACCGCATACTTTTCCGTTTCATCCAACGACGTACCTACCTATTTACTTTTCTACCAAGATTTTATTTATAACTACACAGTACACCTACATCTTATTTTGTTCTAACTTTTAAGACTACCGAGATAAAACATATACTAGCTATTAGGTTATAATGTAACAATCGCAGTTACAATATTTTTCATAATAATAGAACATCCAGATTAATCGTTAAATACTTTTTTTTTGTTGGAAAATTATTAAATTATATACTACTAAACTCTAACTACTGTCTACTATGTTATTGGAAAGCGAATTGTGGACTTAACAAAGAACAATTGACAACAACGTATTAGTAAAGATATCGAATAAGAATTGTATGAAAAGACAGTGCGGCGTCTACATAAACAAATTTTATTACATACCATTACGAATATGTTGTCAATTGTATTAATAAGAACAACGTGTATTATTATTCTCACATAAAATATTTCTACATATACCTATTATGTACCTAACATAATATACTTTGGAAAGCTATGGAATGTATTGTTAGAATGGACAACTAATGTTAATAATAAATTGAAGATAATGAACAAAATTCAATCTAGGGTATATAGTTCGCGTAGTCGGGTTTTAGTATATAATAATTATCAAAGTTTTTGATAATTAGGGGCAATAGAAAAAAAGGGGATTGTGCCAACAAGGTGCCAACCCTCTTTTTAATATTATATATCTATGGTGCCAACTGTATATCCTGTGTGATGTCAAATGTGTTTTGTATGTTATAGCCACAGATTAAATAAATACATATTATAGCTAAAAATAATCTATAATATCTGAGGTTACAGCTTTTAAAGATGTACATAATTATTATTATTATTGTTTAGAAAATTATTTTATTGCTTATAACATTATTATCATTTCTCCGTGATAAATATATATGTGACTACATTTTTTTGTTTAAAATTTCTTTCAAGTACATTCTAGTCTAGACGAATAATAAGTAAATATACTTATGGCATGTTTCACAATCCTACTATCTCCTAGGTATAATAACTATATATAATTATGTTTGTGAGGATGGATGCAAAAACTAATGATCGGATTTTGGTATGGTAGTAGTTTGAGCTCCGGATTAACACATAAACTATTTTTTATCCCGAAAAGGTATAGCGTTTCCTTGGTATACTGTATTTATGCAAGAAGCCGCGGGCAAATGCTAGTCTACTAATGAATGTCGGATAGCTTATTCGCAGGTTTCGAATCGAGCGACAGAGGCAAAAAATACAATTAAGTTATCTGACACTTATCAGTAGATTGAGAAACAGATCCTGAGGAGTAGATAGGTGGTATAGTAATAGATATAGTGCGATTCAAATGAGAATAGGATCGAGTCGGTGCCATATTGTTTTGAATTAAGACTGTTATGATAGTTAAATTTATGTATAGATAATTTATTACTATTTAATGTTTTTATTTAAATTCGATGCAAGACAATATTTATATGCTATGTGCATATTTCGTTTTTCTACAAATCGCACTATTCAAGTGATATTTGACAGAAAAAGGTCATTGACGTTCCTATTATCAATTGAAACGCATTATACATGTTGTTTACTTTTGAAATTAAATTAACAAAAACATTGAAGGTAGTGTTGAAAATATAAGCTTCAACAACCTATATAAAGCGCGTGAGTGGAGCTCACTAAATATCCTGGCAATTTTTCATGTTTGGTGTGGTCGGCCGTGGTCGACACCCTCGACCATGGTCGGCCGTGGTCGACATTCGGCCATGATTGTGGCCGAATTGACGAAAGTTTCTCAATTGGACATGTGAATAGTAGTGATAAGTGATATTATTATTAATGGGAAATTATTATTAGTGTACAGATATCATTAAGTTATGCGACGATTACCGAACAAATGGTTGAATTGTAAGTTTTGAAATATTGAACAAAGCCCTTTTAAGGGCTGCATCTTTACTGTTTCATTCGAAAAATTGAACGCCGTAAAAACTATTAGCAGTTGCTTCAATATTTTAATATATAACATATTATAATTGCTATGATGTATTTTTTTTTATTATAAACACTATTGCAGTACCATTATGTTAAATTTCTAAGGCTTATAATATTAAAGGAAAAAAATAGTAAAAAATACAATAATAAAAAAGACAGAACTTGCGAACCTTGTAGCGCGTTGATGTCTTTTAGTTGTTAATTTAATTACCTGATACGTTTTATTATTTTTATTAATAATATTATTCTTAATTCTATTAAGGTCGATGTATTTAGGAAGATCATATTATAGTAAATTGAGTTATTCTCGATTAGGAGAAGTAGTTTAAACTTTAAATTGACACAGAGTGAATTAGTGAAATGTGTATTATTTTGTTCATATAAAGCCCCTATAATAGTTATTCTTATTTATGAGGCATATCAACAATACAAATACACACGCATTTACAGTTTACATTGATTACTACTTTATAGTGTTTGTATCTATTACAGTATATATATAATTTACAGTACAGACATGTACCTACTTAGTATTTATTTGAAACACTATCATCACTATTCAATATATCATCAAATAATTATAACAAAAATAATTCAAAATAAATGTGAAATAAATATGTAACTATGTGGTAATTTATTTTCACATTACAATGAAATGATTAAGGTATATTAATAAATGTATTATGTACCTTATTATTTTATAAATATTCTTACTTCAAAGAACTCTTACTTTTAAAGTAATTAATAAAAATTTACTCAATCGAATTAATATTTTTTTTATTTAATCCTACGCTAATGTTATAAAGAGAAAATATTTGTTTGTTTGTTTGCATGGTACTATTACGAAACTACTGGACCGATTTTCATGAAATTTGGCGCAGATATAGAAAAGACCACGGGGAAGGATATAGGCTACTTTTTATCGCAGTAAAATGGACGGTTCTGGCAAGATTTAATAATATCTACATTGTCCATGTGTAAAATTCTTAACGCAAACGAAACAGATTGTAATAATTCACAAAGTTGAGTCATCAACAATGTCGCGGTGTAACTCGCTACACCCGCCATGCGTTGCGCCCCCCTTCGTCGCATATAGGTCCAGCATACCATATGAAAGAGAACGAGCAACTGTGTGAACGAGACGCAACATGTCATCAAAAGTGCGCAGAGCTAAGGCAAAATCGCGTTCCTCTCGCGCAGGACTTTACTTCCCTGTGTCAAGAATCCACAAGATATTGAAGAAGGGGAACTACGCGCCAAGAATTGGAGCAGGGGCTCCGGTCTACTTGGCCGCTGCCCTGGAATACCTTACTGCTGAAATACTAGAGCTGGCCTCTGACGTCGCGAAGGAGAGTAAGAAGACAAGAATTCTGCCGCGTCACATTCTGTTCGCGATCAAGAATGACGAGGAACTCAGTAGGATGCTGACAGGAGTGACGATTTCTAGAGGAGGAGTCTGTCCAGCAATTCATCCTCTTCTACTACCGAAGAAGACCGTTAAGAAAATGACGCAGTCCCAACATTCACAATCTTCGCAGGAGCACTAACACGACTAGACGTTTGTGTATTGAACCTTTTTTTATTACAATTTTAATTTTACTTTTAACTACTTATTGGTTGAAGAAGTTAGTAAAATTCAATTGTAACAACTTCTGATTATTTAATGTGTATTTATGATGTATGTAATTTAAGAAATGATTTTAATATAAAAAAAAAATATTAGTAACATTTTATTTAATCATGTAACAAGTCCTTGTAAGGACTAAAATATTTTTGAGTGTTTCATTCGTTTACGAAAAGATGACAAGTGCCTACCTGATATAATTACATATTATGTAATTTTGAATCTATGGAGTTCTCGTAAATAAAACAAACTCTTTATAAAAACAATCTTATTCACAACTTATTACTATTTATTTAAATAGGAAATCACATCGACGTACCATATTTAAGGACGTCACATTTACACATTCGGTACACGTTCAAGATAACACGTTCAATAACACGTTCAAGATATTTAAAGGTAAATTTACAATTCTGTATCTTTAGCAGTTTGACATACTTCTGAAGTAAGTCATGCTTGTCGCTATAAGACGGCAAAATTGAATTATCAAACTACTCAACATCTATTGACTGTAAGGGTCAGTTTTCAATTATGAATAGTATATTTCAAATAGCTATTCAAAATTGAACTTTATTCACTACACAAAATATATAATATCACAAGATACATGTTTCATATGACATCAGTCATACACTGCTCGTGCGCTGTGCAATGGCAGCGGTGCAACATATTATCATACAAATTTCGAACTCTTACGATGAAAATAGCGCTTGTTAGCGCTTACTACCGCTAAAAAGAAAATAACAGGACACATTTAGTAACTTCAGTAGCGCTGACATAATCCGCCATTTTGCTTATTCATTTTGAAATTAGTGTTTGTAAGAGGATAACGTGTCCTAGAGTAAAATAGCATTTAGCGTTTACAGCGCTTACCGCTTAACAATTGTCACTTTGCTTACAAGCGCTTACATATGCGTCTTTTTCCGCGGAATACAGCCATTGTGTATCTTTTTGTGTTATTGAATAGAATCAATGAAGAATAGCTATCCAAAAATGCGGTGCCATGTCGCATTTCGTTTCGGTATGATTTGACCCTAAGGTCGTCGACAGCGTCGACGGTGACAAGGTTGAAATCATATATCAGTACAGGCCAATATTACTGAGTATATGCGTGAGGATCATCTGGTGCACGTCCCGGAACACGGTCCGCACATTGTCCGTGTCGGTCGCGTTGGTGAAGTGGAAGTAGCACTCCCTCGCTCTGGAAGCTTCTAGAATGACGAAGCGCTCCGCTGCCGCTGTCTGCCTGCGACGGTCGCGGCGGTTCATCGTTATGTCCTAAACAAAAAGAAGCATTGGAGGGTACAATGTCGACGAAGTTTCTGCTCGACCAGTTTCTAAATATTTTCCTTTGCACTGGGATGCCTAAATATAATTAAACACAAAGGAAGTGACCGCAACGACTGCGAACGTGGTTAAACTCTGTATTTTTTATATTTATGGACGCTCCACGCTACGTTAATCTGGCCCCGTGGTAAGTTTTCTACACTATAGGTTAATAACATAATATACTATAATTAAGACTAGCTGATACCCGCAACTTCGTTTGCATAAAACTAACGGATACGGAACCATATTTTTAAACGGAACCCTAAAATAAAAGAAGCCTATGTTAGGCCTTATAACATCGGCCTTACCATTTTACGTGGTAGAGCCATGCTTCGGCACGAATGGGCCGGCTCGACCGGAGAAATACCACGGGCTCACAGAAAACAGGCGTGAAACAGCGTTTGCGCTGTGTTTTGCCGAGTGAGTGAGTTTACCGGAGGCCCAATCTCCTACCCTATTCCCTTCCCTACCCTCCCCTATTACCCTATTCCCTCTTAAAAGGCCGGCAACGCACTTGCAGCTCTTCTGATGCTGCGAGTGTCCATGGGCGACGGAAGTTGCTTTCCATCAGGTGACCCGTTTGCTCGTTTGCCGCCATATTTCATAAAAAAAAAATCAGCTATCTTTCAGTGATGTGAAAATCGGTCCATCCGTTTCGGAGATTAGCCGGAACAAACAGACAGACAGACAAAAAATTTAAAATTGGTATTTTATTATTAGTACCGAATATACTTTAATATGCATTTAGTGAAAAGCTGTTATTTTCAGCGGCGTGCACAGGATTATGACACTGGGTATGCAGCGGAGTAGTCGGTCACAAAAACTTTTTCTTTTATAGATTTTTAGCATAGCCACAGCCAAGCGACGGATCTCTAAGTCGGAAACCATGCCAACAGAACTAACAGAACTTCATAACTTTTAACATGAAACTTTCGAGTTACATTCCCTTTTTGCTGATTTAATTGTTGTAACTCGGGTACATACCTACCTGTAGACACAATTTGAATCTTTTCACTGAATGACAATGAGGAAGATGTAAATCAAAATTTATTCCCCTTTTTCAGCCCTAACAAAAAATTTAAGCAATAATAAGACTAACTGTGAAAAAATTGTGTTGATATCACGAAAATTGAGTTTTTTATAAGCAAATCAATATGGGAACGCGCGAAAACTGATTGCGCCCGTCGAGTAATGGCTGTGACGTCACATCGCCGTGCGTAGCTAGCTAACTATGCAATGTGCATACAGTATGTTTTTGACACGCGCTCTGTAAACTTGCCTTCGTTCATTTCGATTCATTTTTATATATTATTATAATAAATATGACTTAATAGGGAAAATTGTTTAATTTAAACAAAAAATTAATACCAACTTTCAAAGTAAAAACGCACAAAAGAGTATGAAATAAATTTTATTTTCTAAAAATAATTCTCCTTTTAAATTCGGCTAAAATTTTAACTATTTCCCTACTCAATCTTCTTAATTTTGAAGTCTGTGCCAGCCCAAACAATATCCTGATAAAACAATATTTTATAGAACTCACATTTAAGTTGGCAACCAACTTCAAAATTATGAAAATCGAGTAGAGAAATCAAAAATTTCAAACTCAAAATGGGCTATGAAGTACATTATTTTGATAGAACAAATCTTTATCAAGTAAAAGTTACGCCATCTTGGTTTTCACAATACTTCAAATGTTAGCCATCTTGTTTTCACCGTACTTCAAATGTCAAAATGGCCCCAAAAATCTCAAAAATGGGACCATTTAACTGGAGATAGTATACGTCTATGAGAGTAAAGTCTGGAGATAGTATACGTCTATGAGATAATAAAAATTTTTGCCGAATTTAAAAAGGGAATTATTTAGAAAATAAGATTTTTTTCATACTTTTTTGTGCGTTTTTACTTTGGAAGTCTGTTTTCATTTTTTGTTTTCCATTTTTAGGGCTCCACTTAGGGCACACAAGGAACGCTTATAGTTTCGCTCGCTCCGTCCGTCCGTCTGTTATACTTCCGTAATTATGAATATTGATGGATGAAATTTGGTACAGTTATAGACAGTGATGTGACTTATCTAAGATACAAGTATTTGAAATACAGATACAAGATACAAAATACGTATTTTCATCTTGTATTTAAAATACTTTTTTAGAAAGGATTTTGTATCTTGTATTTAAATACTTTTCTTTAGTATCTTAGTATTTTATAAATACTTTTTCTGATAAAATACTTTCAGTCTTTTAGTAACATTATGTTAGTAGACATTTATAAATTAAACGCGTAAAACTGAACGTGTCATTACTCATTATTAGTCCTACATCACATTGATAGATAGCGACTCTTTTTAGGGTTCCGTCGTACAAAACCCTTACGGTAAGGAACTCTTATAGTTTCGCTTTGTCCGTCCGTCCGTCTGTCTGTCCGCTCTTCCTGCCTCTGTAATTATGAATAGAAATTAATGAAATTTGGTATAGTTATAGTATAGGTTGTGTATAGATCTCGATTTTGGCGTCATAAAATAATTTTATATTTTAGGGGTGGCTATACATAAATGGGGATGAAAAATTTTTTTCATTCTACCCCATCGTATGGGGTATCGTTGAATAGGTCTTTAAAAATACAGGCAAGGTTCAATACATGACTTTTTTTTACAAAATCAACTATTTTTGAGTAATCGTTCTCTAATGTGGTGCGTAAGTTGGTCCCTAACTAAATTTACTAAATTTAAAAATTTACTAAACTAAATTTCCCCAATTAAAATCACAACTACTTATTAGATTTCGAAAATTCGAACTAAAGACATTTTCCGCAAACCGCCACTAGGGAAATTCATTGAACAATAGGTTAGGTTATATTTAATCAATTATCTTTTATCCCCCGAGTTTGATGTATAATATTATTGCTTTTTAGGGTTCCGTAGCCAAATGTCAAAAAACGGAACCCTTATGGATTCGTCATGTCTGTCTGTCTGTCGGCCGCTTTTTTATTTTTATGTTTGAGTTGATTGAATGAAAGGTTGAATTGCGGTTTACGATTTATGACGTATTAATAAAAAAAAAACTACTTACTATATCTCGTTCAAACCAATTTTCGGTGGAAGTTTGCATGGTGATGTACATCATATTTTTTTTTAGTATTATCATTCTCTTATTTTAGAAATTACAGGAAGGGGGGCATATTTTACCACCTTGGAAGTGTCCAAGGTGGTAAAATGTAATTCCCTCCCTGTAATTTCTTCTCTCTTCTCTCGCGCAAACTATACTGTTGAATAATAGATATTAGAAACCTTAATATCATTTTTGAAGACCTATCCATAGATGGGTACCCCACACGTGTGGGTTTGAAAGAAAAATAAAATTGAGTTTCAGTTCTAAGTATGGGGAACCCCCAAAATTTTTATTTTTTATTTTTGTGTGAAAATCTGAATGCGGTTCACAGAATACATCTACTTACCAAGTTTCAACAGTATAGTTCTTATAGATTCGGAAAATGGTGGCTGTGACATACGGACGGACAGAGAGAAAGACAGACAGACTGACATGACGAATCCATAAGGGTTCCGTTTTTGCCATTTGGCTACGGAACCCTAAAAAAACATTAAATTTCATAAACATAAACCTTATGTATAAACTGTGAACCATTATTTTTTATTACATGTTTGTACGGAACCCTCGGTGCGTGAGTCCGACTCGCACTTGGCCGGTTTTATTTTTTGTTCCTATGTTCATAAAGTACATCTAACTATAAATATTTTTGTGGCCACGTATTACCAGGCATTAAATGTATGGCGAATTAAAATAAAATGTTGTTTTCTTACAAAAGTATTTGTATCTTAAGAAGTATTTTGAAGATACGTATTTTGTATCTAGTATTTCAAATACCATTTTCGAAAGTATTTTGTATCTGGTATCTGAAATACTTAATTTAAAAGTATTTTGCATTTTGTATTTCAGATACTTTATACAGGGTATTTTGTACATCTCTGGTTATAGATTGTGTGTAGATCTTAGGTTTGGCCTAATAAAATAATAATAATTTTATATTTTAGGGGTAGCTCTGAAGGGGGGATGAAATATTTTTTCATTCTACTCCATTTGTGGGGGTATCGTTGAATAGGTCTTTTAGAATTTAGGTAAGGTTTCTTTTAACATTACTTTTTTACAAAGTCGACTATTTTCGAGTAATCAGCCTCCAGTGGTTTGTAAGTTGGTCCCCCCTCCCTTAGAATTTCTAAATTATAAAAGATAGGAAACTTGTAAGCTTCTATGCTAATAGATCATGCTAAAAACTCTTTAGGAAAATTATTTTAAGCGAAATCGGATAGTAACTTTTGAAGTAACTTGAAAAACCTATTACGCGATTTCCAAACGTGTGTCTTTAAAGACTGGGTTCTTTTCAATGCTTTTGGATCTAGGGTATACCCTTGGCACAAAATTTTACTTTTTGGTATGATATGCTTAATTTACTTCACATTGGCCAAATTCTAAAGATGTACCTATACATTTTGAGGAGTTCCCTCGATTCCTCATGGATTCCATCATCAGGTTTCCACTTTAGTGACTAAAGTCTAAAAGGGCCAATTTCAAATTAGGGGCCATCCATAAATAACGTCACACGTTAGGGGGGAGGGAGGGGGTCGACGAAGTGTGACATTGTGTGACAAGGGGGTAGGAGGGGTCCTAATTTTCGTGACGTCACATTTCAAAATCTTTTTTAATCTAAGTGTTAATATAGTAATCATAAGTAATAGCTATATGATATTATGATATCTATTGCCCCAGTGTCGAGACCCCCCAGCCCCAGTGATGTTTAAGAGATCATAATGTTGTTTTTTATTACATAAGTTTTTTTTTTCGCCGAGAAAATGCATTTCAGCATCCCACTAGGGGATAGCGGTCCTACTCGTGAGTATGTGAGACTCTGCTGCACCCGAAAAGATGGTGAATGGGCGCAGCCCCTACTCAATAGAAACTCGGCGGTACTCCACTCCATACCACCCTTGGCGGGCCACGGGATCGCGTGAGCCTGGGCATAAGAGTCTGGCAAGAAAGACGATCCATGCGTCAGATGGGCATATAAAAGTTGGACCTGTGCCTAATCTCTCGACAGTCGTGACGGTCATCCGTCCCACCAATTCAAATTAAACAAATTTCGGAACTGCTGTTTTAATTGAATAATTATTTCTAGATGTAAAATTGTAAAATGTGACGTCACGCTAGGGAGGGAGGGGGTCTCACAAATGTGACAAGGACGGGGGAGGGGGTCAAAAATCATGAAATTCGTCTGACGTAATTTATGGATGGCCCCTAAAACTCGAGAACGGCTAGACCGATTTGGCTGATATGTCGGTTAAAAAATACTAAAATATAATAGTCAATCTATGACATTTTGTTCATAAAGTTTTTTGTCGAGATCTCAAACAAGTGACTACACCATAAACATAGTTATAAGCGAGGGAAAAAGTAGGTAGGGAGTTTTTTTGTATTGTCTTATTTCATCTTTTAAGTTTCATTCAATACATTAAATATATTTTTTAAGTGGGTACCTAACATATCTGCGTGACTCGTATTTTATTTCTCTATGTATTTTATATGTATTTCATTGTTTAAAATACATTGTCACTAAAATACTGAATTCATTCTGAGCATATTCTATAAACTAAACATTTAGTAATGCAAAAAAATGTAGGTAGATGTTTCGTATTTATTTAGGTACCTACTCAGTACTCACATTAAAATATTCTTCGCAATAAATGTCTACTGATTTTTGTAGCTATAACACTTTTTTCAACACTTTACACAACTAATTTTCTCAGATTTTGTCGTTGGGCACATGAAAAAAGTATTTTTCTGGAGTGCTAACCGTTGTATTATACATAAAGGTGTTATACAATTATATCTATATGTTATTTTATCACCATAATTCCAAAAATTTCAATAAAACTTCAAAATTACTGCACGAGTTCCTTACCGCGGCGGTCAGAGCCGGCGAAATGACGTCACGCGTTGAGCGGTCAAGCTCGCGCTGATTTTAAAAACATCCAACTTTAAAAATTAATAAAAAATTCAGTTTTTGAGATATCGAAAAAATTCTTTCACTAATATTTTTTAGATTTTATTTTTGATTTTTATACATTATAAAATAATTACACTCATCTAGCTCATTGTGAGAACTTATTATTTTTAATTTTTAATAAACACACATTTTCAACACAAATCACTACAATTTTTATAGAACTTCAGTAATAAACTGTTAAATGTACACACTTTCAAATGTTAAAATTAAAAATCTTTTAAGAAAACTATAAATATTAAATATAATGGCAAACGAAAAATAGCAATGCGTTTTCACATGAAAAAAATGGCTTCATTGAAACACATTTCTGATATTTAAACAAATAAAACCTTACTAAAACAAAATTGCATCATGTGCATACATGAGTAAAGATTTTACGTCAATTATAATTAGTCGCATTATAGGCCACCGTGCCACGAATATACCCGATTACTTCCGAGACCCGACAACTGCCGAACTCCGCCGAAGTTTATAGCATGCCGCGGGAGTCGGACGAGTCGCGCCTTGGGATATTCATAGGTGTGTGCGTTTGCGAACTGTGTACGGACACTAAAATTACTACACACATGCGAACAAATCTCCTGCGAGACGATAAGGCATTAGTCACATCAACATACGCCTGGCAAACATAATGTGCTTGCATTTGCAAAGGTGCTATTATAAAATATTAGGCGTTTTTAAGTTATTATATTTTGTTTATTCATTTATTTACTATTAATTAAAGTCATCTAAAACGTACGAAAGTTTTATTAAAATATCTGTGAATGGTAAGTAAAGCACTGCATTTCTGCCTATAAGTAGCGCAAGCCCCTAGTTAATTTTAAATTACAAACAGACGCTTCAAATTTATTTATCTGTATGTATAGATTTGTATCTATTAATTTATAAACATGTCTTTCGTGCGCGAGTCCGATTCGCACTTGGCCGGTTTTTTGATAATTTGTTTGTATTATAATCATGACATATGAGCTCCGTAGCCTAGTGGGCAGACCGTTTGGTTCGCACTCGAGAGAGTGCAGGTTCGAATCCCAGGTTGAGGCGTGTATCAATGAGACTTTCTCAAGTACATTATACGGACGCTCTAACGGTGAAGGAAAACATCGTGAGGAAACCCGCACAATGTTGGCCCCAGACGTATTGACCAGTTCATTCCTCTAGACTAGGCTGACTATGTTGTGAGAATGCCGTATGTGCTTGGGCAACTATGCAACTATACGACATTTAAAAACCACCTGTCCCAGGCACTACACTATTTCAAGAGTGGTTACTTCGCTCGGAGAATACTGTATAAATCATCCATTAACGGATGCAAAGGCCTAAGTTTAATCATGACATACGGTAGTACATGCCAGAGTTACATAAATATTGTGAAACGAAAAATTTATGAGAAGCGTCAATCTGCTAAATTCTAAAGGATTGAATTGCCTGGCAGTACCAGGAGAATATAGTTTAATAGAAAGTAATTTTTGTTGGCAAGAATATTTGAGCAATTTGAATACTCACGGCAAACAAACTCTTAATGAACAGTTTCGTCCTCGTGTACTCGTCCGCTTGCACGTCGAACTTGCGGTACGAGGGGAAGTGGGGCGCAATGCTGCGGCCCTGCGACACCTTCGCCTGCAGGATGTCCTGCTTGTTGAGGAACACTATGAGGCCAGCTTCCAGGAGAAATCTGGAAATAAGCACATCTATATATAAAAGGAGATTTCCCCACTGAGTCACTGACGTATAGACGCTCGCACAGCCGTAACCTTTGCACTGGAACGCCTCAAAATATTCAAATATAAAGGGAGTGACCGCAACGACTACAGACCTAAACTAGCTATTTAAACGTATGTGTGCGTGCGCACGATTCAACAGCGCTATTAAGCCATTTTAATCTTATGCCCAGTACAATGATACCTGCTATGCCACACATCCTCAAAGAGTGTAAGAGACTCCGTCAGCCGATTCTGCGTGTGGTCCTCGCGCAGCGTCTGGTCGAAATCGCTGCACGCCACCATGAACCAGATCGCGTGAATGCCTTCGAACACCTGCGAAAATTCATTTTCATCATCATCTTTTGCAGATTTTTAAACGGTCTATAATAATTCATCATCATCATCTGTTACAGATGTTTAAACTGTCTATGATAATTCATCATCATGATAATCTGTTACAGATGTAAAAACTGTCTATGATAATTCATCATCATCATCATCTGTTACAGATGTTTAAACTGTCCCAAGTAGAATCGATGATAATTCGTCATCATCATCGATTCTACTTGGGCACTAGCCTAGTTTGTTTAGTTAGGTCAGGTTAGAGTTTAACCTATTCTGCCATCGTCTCAAAGACGATGAAATGATGAAATCATATACCTAAACTGCCACCAGCTGCCTAGCTAATATAACTTATTGCTATTGGAATTCGGAGGGTGATCCTAATCAGGCCTACTCAGTTAGAATACATAACTTAGGTATGCTTAAGGTTAATAACTTTGGCCTGTGGACTATGGAGGTGTATACCGTATGACTTGAGAAGTAAGAGCACTGTCACTTCACCTGTATCCACTTCTTCCTCTCCCCGCGCTGCCCGCCGACGTCGAACATCCAGAACTCCTGCACGCCGCCGTGCATCGACTTCGGCACCTGCAAGTAGGCATTGCATTTTAAATAATTATTAGGTATTCAGTAATTAATGGCAACCTCTGTGGCTCAGTGGTTAGCTTAAGCCGGAGGTGGCGAGTTCGAATCCCGCCGAAGCTAGGGACAAAATGTTTCTTGGATATCTAGGTCTTGGATGTGTATTAAATATAATATGTATGTAATATTATAGTAATAAAAATCTCGAATATGTGATGAATAGTAATTTGTATAACAGTATTAAATATATCTTCGTAGTGTGGTAGCGCTCATAGATATTATTTAATTAGTATTATGTGTGCGTCAAATATAAAAAAGCAAAAAACAAAATTAAAACCTCATTAAAAGTTTGAGGGCCTGTTGTAATAAGCAAGTGTCTGATAGCTTGTTCGGAAGTTTTGTTTCTGCTTAATTTATATCGAGCGAAAGAGACAAAACACACAACTGCAAGCTATCTGACATGTATCAGAACCTAGATTATGAAATCACCACTTACCAACTCATCTCCCCTAAGATGATAAATTATATTTAATTTATCTAATATCTATGGACGCTTCACACCATGTGAATCTGACCCAGTGCTAAGTACCCAAAGAACTTGTGTTACGACTTACGAGTACCACACAACGGGAAGTAGGTAGGCAATGAAGATGCGTAATATATTACGCATCCATGATCCAGGAACACAGAAAAACTTATTTGTTCCTTCGGCAAGATTCGAACCCGCGACCCCCGGCTTGAGTGCCGCTAAACCTCTGAGTCACAGAGGTCGCCATTATATAAGTACTAAGTAGTAGCAGAGGCGGATTAAACGTTGAGAGCGCCGTAGGCAAACGTGTCATCGGCGCCCCCATCATTGGGGTGGGTGATCGCCCGGGGCTTCACCTGACCGGGCATACCACCTCGCACGGTCGCGGTCGGAGCGCCCCTTTATACCCTCGTGCCCCTAGGTATGGCCTAGTTTGCCTTTAGGATAATCCGCCACTGAGTATTAGGTACCTATTTTATACAGTAAATACAAAACAGTTAATACTATGACCTTAACTTTGAACTCGATCTTCTGTATGCCGGTGGTCTTCTGCCGACACCTGAGGATGTCGGCGTCTGACGGCACGTAGTCAGCCTTCTCTATGAGGTCTATTCGGTCTAGGAAACTGAAAAATTTAAATGTATTGCGATCTGATATTACCTTTACGGTTGGTAATAATTCGTATACTTAATTCATAGAACGCTAAACGACTAACTAGTAACTTACACGCGTTATCTCGCGTTGTGCCGACTTTTTTTATGGCCTACGTTATATGGCCTAACTCGCGTTATGCCTTACATTTTTTACATAGATAAGAATGATCTCAGTTATTCGTACATCTCAGTAGTCTAATGTATCATTTAGATTTTAGCCTATCTCGCGGGTGGCCAACATGGTTAATATTTATTTTTGTTATGGCTAATAATTAGGTAAGTATGTAGTTAACATAATAAGGCTAACTTTCGTTTTGTGTACATAACACCATTTTCTTGAAGGTCGTGGAACTAGGTCCAGAAATACCGCTGGCGACAGTTCATTCCAGACTTCAATAAAAACATACTTTGTTTTTTTATTAGCTTTTTGAAAAGTAAGTAAGTACATAACAAGCCTAGAAATATTGTCTTTGCATTTTGCAATCTTTCCTGGCTGCTTTTCTACGATCAACCGTTGATCAGTACAATCATCACAAAAATGAGAACGTTGGACTTTATTTTGGTTGGACAAAAAAAAATATGCACGAGTGACGTCACAGCAGTTGAAAATGTATGAAGAATAATTGATGACAAATAGAAAATTAATTCTATTAATTTATTAATACTGTGTTTATGTGTAAAATTGTTTCAACAACATATGGATTTGAATATGTAGTAATTTTCGTTTTTTAATCATAGCAAAAAAAAACTAAGCTCTTTGTAAACACGTAAATTTTTAATTAATTAACTGATTGCTGTAGGTACTTTTCATTTTTCGGACAATTTTTATTTTGTATTTCGGAAAATAAGAATTTTGCTGATTTAAAATAGGTACCTAAATGCGTGTTCATTGTCATTAAACTTACTACTCGGCACTATCCAGTAACTGGTACTCATTGGACCGCTTATAGCACTCTCTCACGCCCGCATCCCTCCACAGGGCCCTCACATGATCGAAGTAATCCTGAAACGAATTACACATCCATCATCATTCATCATCAAGCAACAACCGCACTTAAATCTGTTTACAAGGGGGCGTTATTTATACGTCGAGAGCGTCTGTCTCACTCGCACGCAAAGAAAATGATATAGGTAGGTATGTGTCACCCTCTAATTGTTGAATTTCTTATTGGATATTGTTTTTCTTATTGGATAATCATTTCTTATTAAATACTAGATGTTACCCGCAACGTCATGTGCGCAAAATTTCTTCGTGTGTGTTTATTAAGCGGATTTTTCCGCGATAAAAAGTAACCTTCCCCGTGGTCTACTCTATATTTTATCTCAACCAAATTTCATCAAAATCGGTCCAGTAGCTTCGGAACCTATTCAATGCAAACAAACAAACATCTCATTTATAATATTAGTATAGATTAGACTAATATTTCGATGGCTGTATTGTTAATATTCGATTTTTAAAAAGCTCTGAGGTTCTGTTTGCGAAGTTGAAGTCGAAGAACCGCGGTAACCGATAATCGCTTACTATCTATCAGGCGATGTTCCTGCTCCTTTACCTCTGTATACTGTTGAGGTCCGTCGGGGCCGATGTTGAGTATGTACTGCTGGGACCGCACGTTCTTGGGGTTCCGCAGGGCGATGCTGAGCGCCGGCATGTTCCGCACTATGTCGTAGATGGACTCGTGAGTGTTGTGCCGTATGTGATGCACTTTCTTCGCTTTTTCACTGAAACATTCAAAGTAAACCTTAATATAAATTATAATAAGGTACAATTTGGAATAAATAGTCCTAGTTGCAATAAAACGTGTATCTTTATGTGTGGTGAATAAAGTCCAATTTTAAATCGCTATCTTCTACCCCCCTTACTAATAAACGCTGTATAAGCTTCTAATAGTTATACAGTGTTTTGTTCACGTCACACAAGTGACATGTTTAATCCGATAGAAAGAGACAAAACACTGTGTAACTATTCAAAGCTTATACAGCGTTTATTAGTAAGGGGGTACAGGTATTATTCATGTCTCGGTATAAAGCTGACCTTTACTTATTTATGATTATACTGTTGCAAGAAAACTACTGAACAGTGAACTTATTTCACTGTAGTCTAAAGGTATGTATATGTCACAGTAAATTTGTAAAAACCGTTAGATTGTAATGTAACTAGTGAAATTGTAAAATGATTATAAGACTTCCGACGCGAATATTCTGCCTATAATTTAACATATTATTTTTCGTTACATTATAAATATATAATAGTTATGAATCTTTCGACATCTTTTTATAATCTCGTTAGTTATTTTATAATCTAACGGTTTTTATAATTTTATGGTGACATATAGACTTTAAGTACATATGCTTTCGCGATTCGCATTCTTGAAAAATATTATAGTAAATCTTTTAAATTTACGAAGATTGTAATTTTGATGGAATAAATATTAATAACAAAAATAATTTAGTATTTACCCTAAACCCTTATAAATTAATTTTGTAACTAAACAAATTACCTGTTTGAAAATCCTTGAACGTGTAGTATCCTCATTTGTTTCAGTATTGTGGTTTTTCCGCTTTCACCAGTTCCTAGCAGTAACAGTTTTATGGCCTGAAAATTTTGTGAAAAAGAGGTACTTACGTGTAACTAAGTACTTATGTAAAATAGTTTTAAATTATTTACCTCAATATAAAAGTTGATATGTAATACTTACGCTATTATAAGACTTTATCCATTCCTTGATTTCCCTGTCGATTTCTTTAGAGTGATAATCATTATCGTTGTGATTTTTTCTGCAAAGGAATAGAGGCATCGTACCTACACCTGGAAAGTTATACACTTGAAAGTTTCTTAAGTTCACTTCATTCAATGTCAAGACATAGGTAGTTCAGTAACACTGTGTTATTTTATTTATGTAATCACAAGTCGTATAATATCATTACAATGTTACAATTTGTAGGCCAAAAATTTTTTAAGCTTCAACTACACATACTCTATTTTCAGATCACTGATTTTTCTGTCGCTATCAAGAAATGCACGCCTTATGCATGTTTAATTCCATCAAACTCAAACTAAATTGCTCCTAATTTTTGTAACTTAAGCATACACATGTCTGAAAGTCGCATGAGTATATTCACGTCTTAACCAAGGTGTAGGTTAGTGTGGCCAGCTAAATAGACAAATAAATACTCGCTTACTTGTCAACGCACCGCGGCCGGGCCAACGCAAATCACAGGACTGAATTTGTGACAATCTGATAATTATTGTTCGATAAGCGATTACTGCTGATAAAACAAACATTATCGTCTATGTTTATTATTGTAGGTTTCTCGATTTGTGAAGATTTATTGTATGAAATCGATTATGTTCGAGTTTTAGTCGATTCTATAAACTTCGCTATTTTTTGCGTAGGGTTTTCTGTTACGAATAAAACAAAGCTTTTTCTACATATTCTAATTTATTATCCATCCTTTGTCACATCAAGACAATAATAACAATAAACTGAATTCAATTTGAAATAAAATCGATATTTTAACGGATTGCAAAATAAATCCAGCTGTAGTGTCCTGCTGCAAGTTTCGGCCCGCTTGTCGCATTATTTTCCAAGAGCAGCTGCTCGCAAATTGTACCTACATTGGCTTGAGATTTATTGAGTTTAGTCATTCATTGGAATCATCGATGGATATATTTACTACATTATACTTGACTATATTATATTATAGTAGGTGTGTAACTACTTATTAAAGCGTTGCTAATAAAAAGTTACACACTTATACAGACGTTATAGGTATTTACTACTAATGAATTTTTTTTTGACACAAAGCCTGTACACTCGTTTCAGTGGGCATAGTATTTTCCACAGGGCTTCCACAAGCTTCGTCCCTTGTATTATGTACTAGCTTTTGCCCGCGACTTCGTCCGCGTGGAACAATTACTTTGGGATATCGCTAAAATTTACCCCGGACTTCATTTACGTAGGAGGAGCGCTTCCCCCTCACGACTGTCCGCAGCGCGCCGCACATCATTATTGCGCGCTGATTATTTTATTACTGCGATATCTTCTAAAATACTCATTGAAATCAAATGATGTAAACGGCAAATTTCTTCTAAATTAAATGCTTGTAATGAATAACGTATTTATTTGGATAAGGATTAATATCATCTTTATGAAAACGCCCTCACAAATAATGCTTAATTTTAGAACAAATTTGGTTAGCATAAAAAGGTTATTGTGAGCCAACCTTAAAAGATAAACATATACAGTCGCGGACTTTTTTTTAGAACTTTTAAAGGGTAACAATTGTGTCGTACATAATTTTAGCGAAACTTCAACCGTTTTCGCAGCGTACGCAGCGAAAGCTCTCAAAAGGAAAAAAAATCCCCCGATTTTGAAACATTCTTGATTGGTGCTCCGCTCGTATTGAGCTTAGCATGATGCTTTATAGCCTAAAGCCTTCCTCGATAAATGGACTATCCAACACAAAAAGAATTTTTCAATTCGAACCAGTAGTTCCTGAGATTAGCGCGTTCAAACAAACAAACAAACAAACAAACAAACTCTTCAGCTTTATAATATTAGTATAGATAACGAGCGTGGAAAATGAAGATGGCGGATTTTAATATTTTTTCGATTCTCGTTAGCGTTCTGTTTCCTGAGTCATACTTAAAAATATCGTGCAGACGATATTTTATAGACGTATTCTCGCCTACTAAGCAAAATGTACGAGGGGCGTTCAATGTATTCTCGGTATCGGGGTGATTTGATATTATTGTGGGTATTTTAAATATATAATTATTTAACAACATTATCTGAGGGTATTAATATAAAATATCAACGCAGAAAAATACTCAACCACTTTACGCCGTTTGAGAGAAGCAATAAAAGAAAAAAGAAGAGGAAAGGTGGCAAAGAAAGTTCTGCTTCTTCACGACAACGCACCGGTTCACACTGCGCGGCTCTCCAAGGCTGCTGTACGAGAGTGCGGGTTCGAGGAAATTAACCACCCACCCTACAGCCCAAACCCCAGTGACTACTTTTTATTCTCAAATTTAAAAAAAGACCTCCGGGGAAAGCGATTTACTGACGACTAATTTAAATGAGTATTTTTCGGGCCAAGGAGAAAATTATTTTTTTAAGGGAATAGAAAAACTTATTTCGCGATGAAACAAATGTATTGATATTATGGGAGACTATAATTATTGAAAAAAAATGTTTTTTCATAAATTTCCAAAATTCATAAATTTTAATCCATATCTACATAGCTACAATTTACAGACCGTACTAACGCAATGACAGACCCAGACTATAAGTAGATACAAAAGTGATGAGTAGGATAGAACTACAAGACCTTAGGGTCTTACCGAAAAAAATTGATACGATATTTTTAAGATAGTCGTCGATAGTCAATAGTCTATAGATACTTAGACCTAAGCAACAGAAACCTGCGTGCGTGGACTATGGTCTTGTTAAATTATACTCAAGTCGAATAAATTATTTTTTCGTTTTTTTATACTCCCAGAAGTGTATAAATACAAAACTTGACGAAGCTGTTTAGTTAATCAAAATGTTATATAATAATATGAAGGTATGCGCGTTTTATGCTCTAAGGCTTTATACCCTTAGTTGTTTATTGGCTGCGTAATTTTGGCATTACAGTAGGACAAAGTGAATATCCATCTTACTAGTTGCTACCGGGAATTTCTTATGCAGTCGATATAATCGCCTTATCACCTAACACGAAACATCTATTAGTGAGGCACCTATCTCTAAATAATGATTAAATCATTTAATCTTGATGATATGGCGGTCGGCGGCGAATGACTGTACTTGAACTTGCAGTTAATGATAGCAGTAAAAACTGAAATAATTAAATAAATCTTATTGATCCTATCATAATTAGGTGGTTCCCATTTGTTCCAAGATAGAAGTTACGATTGAGTATAGTCCCATATGCCTAAGTTCAAGTAAGACACTTGACATCTTGGCCAGAGAGAACCATGAAGGTAAAAACCAAAGACAATCGTGTAGGTAGGTAATACGTATATCTATCTAGGTGTGATCTCCATACACATTGTCTATTTGCCTATAAAGTCATAACATAAAAACTATAACGTGTCTTGAAAAGAAAAAAAATGTTTAGGATTGGAAAAGAACAAAATGTATGGGATTGGTATATTAATTGGTCTCCAGATCATGTGGTTACTCCCATCATTACCGTTCGTTCTGACATAGCACTTTGTCTAAGGCCCGAGGTATTCTCGCGACCCAAGTCAATCCTTGAAACGACTAACCAACTGGCAGTCATAGTCCGACGAAGTTAAAACGACCTTCTTGCCATTAGCGATTAGAATTTATTTATTTGCCATTAGAATGGGTCTACCATTCGAAAAAAAAAATAGAACGCTTTTTTACTGTATTAATATGAAAACTTTTGAAATTACCTATACCTACTTGTAATACCTACCTACGTACAAATAGCGGTACCTAACGGTAACTTTTACACGGTAGGGGAATATCTACGCCTATTGAACTCAAGTGGAGTTTAGATCAGTGCACTAGTTCCACTCGAGCGGCAAAACATCACAGGGCTAGTTAGGACCTATTGTCAACTGTTATCTATAAGTTGTGACTAATTAAGCGCCTGTGATCTTTGTATTGGCTATTTGCCTATTATAGATAACTGATAATAGGTTCGCGCGTGAATTAATAGCGTAAAAAATGTCATTTAATTATAAGACCGGTACGCATTCGGCATTTGTAATGAACTTCTCTGCTCGTAACAGAGAAAGCTAGGTAGATTTCAAACTTGTATTTTTCATTGACGACCTCTGTAGCTCAGTCGAGGCTCAAGCCGGATGTCGCGGGTTCGAATCCAGGCAAATAAACAAGAAGTTTTCTGTGTTCGTGAGTCATGGATGTATATTAAATAAAAATATTTATGGACAATTTTATAAAAATCTTTTAGTAGTATACGTAATATGGTTTAGAACTATTAAATATTATAATATTTCTGTTGTCTGGTACCCATAACACAATTCTTCGAGACCTTAGCACGGGCCCAGATTAACGTGGTGTGAAAGAGTCCATAGATATTATTATACAGTTAATTTTGATCGCACTGTATATCAGCGAGTTTTACGACTGCCACGCCACATCAAATCAGCGACGGGGAATCCCTTTGGCGCTTACGATTTTATTATACAGTCGCTGTCGTTGGCAACGAATAGGCAAGCGGACTGATTTTTTTATTGCATAAATGAATAGTACTCATAAATATGAGTAACTTCTCAAAAGAAACCGTATATCAAAAGTCAATATTTTCAAAGGTACAGCGATTTGTATACAAAATTTCGCGAGTCTTTATACCAACACATTTTTTTTTGCGAAATTGGTAAACAAAACCTACATCATTAGTTTACTCACATCATATACAAAAACATTCATTATAGTAAGTATGAACTTAAACGCACAAATATCGGAGATATTTACAAATATATTCCTGCGGCCATATACGACCCCCAGCAGCGCCTGTGTGCGAAACCCAAGTAGCGCCCCTTATTTTTACGAATATTCACGTTTTAATGTACTTTTCACGGGCGTAGTTTCGGGAGGGGGGGGGATCGTTTTTTGAGCTTATCGAGCTCAAAAATAAAAGTACTTCTAAAAATTTTCACTGATAATTTTCTTTAGCTAGGAGAGCTCAAAAGTATGATGAAAGTTTATTAAAACACAATTTTTTTTAATTTCAAACTGTCATAACTTTGGAATAAATCAACCGATTTTCACGCGATTGGCGGCAATCGACGCAGTTTTTCATGTCCTTTGAAAGAATCGACAACAAAAAGTTTTGAAATGAAAAATTTCGGAGTAATTCTAAAAAATAATTTTTTTGGTTTTCTTGCCTTCAAGATATTTCTCGAACGAATCAACCGATTTTGACCGGATTAGCGGTGATCGACGTGGTTTTTTTAGGTTAAGAGCTGATTTGTTTTTGGAGTTGATCGATATAGTCGTTTAAAAGTTATTCCACAAAAACCACTTTAAAAAAAGCATTTTTTTTAGATTTCTTGAAATCTATCTATCCGAATCGGTCCAAATTGTATTCAAAATCTAAGTTTGGCCAAGCCCTTTCGAATGATGCCAGACGCAATAAAATCGGTCAAACCGTTCAAAAGTTATTCTTATAACTTTTTACATACTTACACACACATACATACATACATAGTGACACCCTCGCGGAAGTAGTCAGGGAAGCTTTATGTGACCTCAGAACGTCGAGATCTGATGAGAATTCGATTTTTGCAAAACGGGGTAAAACTAATAACTTCCCGATTTTTGAAAATTTTAGATTTTCTTAGCGGGAAGTTAAAAATTCTCATAACGGGTAAATCTCCGCTCAACGCAAACTCTCCCATATAAAGGAAGATTTTTTTCCAAGTACATTTATTTTCCTAAACGTCAACAAAATATCCGTTGTTGATTTTCCCAAACCATGTATCACCCGCTTTTAGTGATATTTTCACCTCTAAATTAAAATTATAAATATTTGTGATAGAGTTCCGGGAGGTGGGACTGGGTTTTTTTAGGAAATTCCTCTTTAAGGTTTTTTTCTTTCAAAATTCGGATATCTTTACTAGTAGTTTCCGAGCTATTTTCAAAAAAGATTTTTTTTTAAGTTTCTAGAGGTCATTCCGAATCGAATGAGCCCTGGATCATAATTTTCGGTGCCCTTGGACAGAAATTCACTGAAATTCGGCTGCAAAGTTAACCTTCGGCATACAACGTGGGGTACGCAATAACATTGAAATTCTCAGTAGCTGGGCGATAGATGTTGCCACGCCAACTTGTGTGACCTTTAGGCTGGGACTATACGGCACCGGAATCCGTTGCTCCGGGAAAAATTAGTTCCCGGCACCCCATCGACTACACGTGGCCGGACGGAATGCGAGAAATATATTTACTTTTTTTTTTTAAAGATTTAAACGGTCTGTAACAAGTCAACTAAATACTAAAACTTCATAAATTATAATTAATGTAATGTAAAATAATTGAAAAAGCAATAAATGGAGCAGTTGTATGTAGGTTTCAATTAATTTATTGTAAATTTTTTCTTAATATGGTCGCGGTAACTTCAAGTGCCATATTATTTTATCTTGCAGTAATTCTAGTTTTCTTGGTTTTGCGTTTTTTTGTTTAGTGTAATTTATTTATTGAAAACCGTTTAAGTTTTTAATATACCTGTTTACCCCAAAATAAGATTCCATGAAGATAATTTTTTTCGAATAATAACGAATATCAGTCAATTCCATAAGAATTAGGTAGGCAGTATAATTTATAAATTATTGCATAGGGTTTAAGCCCCAACACTGCGTTGTGACTTGTGGCGTCTCAACTCTAGAATATCGCAGATAGATTAGATTATTTGGAATTTTTAGGATTACTCTTCGTTAGATAAAAAATAACACAAATCACATAATTATTTAATAAATTATATATTTTATTACAAATAAAAATTGTTTTATTCTAAAATTTATAATATGACAACAAGTACAAATTAGTCTTTGTAAAACTTCCTGCAGAAATATGAATTTACTTATGTAATGCTTTTTAAATAAAATGTCTTTATTTAACCACTGGGTGATTTTTTTTTGTTATAAAATATCTACTGATTTTTATTACCATTTAAAATTACAAATATTCTAATACAATTAAGTACATATATAAAAATTATATTTTATTCTAAATATTATAATATGACAAAAAGTACAAACCAGTTTTTGTAAAACTTACTGTAAAATATGAGATCTAATCACAAATATTAAAATACTTATATTGTATAACCAAACAATAGAGAAGAAACATAAGATCAGGATCATTTTCTATCGGGTGCAGGTTGGATAAAATTTTCTAAAGCTTTTTTATTAGAGCTTTCGAATGCCTTTGCTTGCTTGCTTGAGTTTGTTTGAAGTTTTTTGTTTATAGTAAGAAACAATATCTGGAAGGTAACTGTGTGCAAAAAATTGAGGTAGCTTGGTTTCAGCATTTTATTAATTTAATCTACCTTTAAATTTTATAAGCACTTACTTTCTGTGTTCTTATGGTTAGGTACAGGTTGTAAAAATTGTAGAATATTGGCAAACACATATTTTTTACGTTCTAACGTTTTTCTGTTGATATATTTCTTTATTATAATAGTCTCTGATGACGTTCCACCGCTTTTTGATATCATTTACTGAAAATATAATTATATTATATAAGGTACATATATAATAAGTACATACTAGGTACTATACAAACTGTGTCTTTAAATTTTAAAGTATCTAGTCTCTTAAGTTTATAAGTATTCGGTTTTAAATAGGTTCAATTTTGTCAATATATTTTGATGTAGGTATGTACCTACTTAGTTGCTAATAAAGTTTTTAGAGTTTGAAGCTCAAGTTAAAATATCTGGTCTCCACAAGTATTCCTGTCTCTTAAGTTATATGTATTAACTGAATAGAGAACTAAAGTTTAAAGGATAGTTGCCTGTAATTTAATAAAACCTGTAAATGTGTAATATAAAATGATTGTAGTAGATACTTACGTTTAGATTTTTTTTCATATTCACATAAATTGTTCCAATCTCTTTGCTCTTCACAGACTGGTCAGAGGGAATCTTTCAAGTTCCTGTTATGAATTATGAGTATTGCAGCAAAGACTTTTAGATAAATACTGCAGACTCGTGTTCCACATGCATTCAAAATTCTGCACAACAATATATTAATATTTCTGATTCTGAATCGACTATTGTGGACTGCATTAATTTGAGTTTTGTTGACACATCACACAATGGCGCGGGGCCGGGCGCCACTTGTCAAAGCCCGTAATTCCGTCGCTATGTAGTCAGCTCCATACAACTGCATACAATATTGATAAACTCCACCCCTTTCGCTGAATAAATTCCGACCGGGTGCCCGGCGAGAACCAGGACGTCCGACGGTTGCTTACGGGGAAATTTCCGACCCGGACCGACCCGGCGGCAATGTAGTCGACGCAGGAAAAATTCATACGATTGTTTGACAGACGGATTGGTACCGGAATTGATTTTCCCCCGGAGCAACGGATTCCGGTGCCGTATAGTCCCAGCCTTAGTAAGTGTTGCGCGGACTGCACTCGTATCTGCACGTGTGTATAGCGGGCCCCGGGTGTTTTTAACCTCACGTTGTATGGGACGGTGCTGAAAAGGTGTATATCCATTCTTTTGTTTTCTTATTATTTTTAATCTGATTTTGATTATATTTATGTCGTTTAGTTTTTGTTACAGATATAGTGTAATCAACAAGCAATTTGGACTTTAATTGATTTAAAAAAAGGAAAACCTAATCCTCATGTTCTTTTACATATCAGAAGACGTGTGCACCAAATTTTAAACGACAATTTCCACATCTGCCACTAAAGCAACCAAAGAAGTCGCAAAGATATCCTAGAAGTAAAGATAGAGCTAATATTTCAAATGCAATGTAGTAATATATTGTAAGAAACACGAAAATATATGTCAAGATTATTCTGATTTATATATAATAAATTATCTTGCTAAAATAGACAAACTCAGTTATTTTTATATTTTTTATAATAGGTATTAAATATTTATGATATTAGCTTAGATCAAAAGTTTGTATAAATATAAACCTCGCACGATAATTTTTTTTCGATTTAAGGAAATATCGTTAAATTTTGGAAGTGCTTTTGCATTTTGCATTTTTAAAGTTTAAATTTTCCTAATTATGTTTGGTTTTAACTATTACTTTATAATTTATTATGCCAAAAACCCTATCTAAGCCATTACATTTAAATAAATACGCTTAATAGATAGACATTTACTATGGGGTTATTTTAACCCCACGTTGTACGGGTAAGGACTTTTTCTCACCTTGTATGCGGAAGGTTAAATAGTAAAAAGAGACGATTTTATTTTTATTTTGAAATAATTCTTTAAAAGTGCGCCATGCTTTCATTGTTGTTGGACATCTAACACTACTTCGTGAGGGTGATATCAACAGTATTTTAGAACGAAAATCTGAAGAAGAAGAAGAAGAATTAAAAGAAGGCTTAGCTGTACAAACTTCTGGTGTATTTGATTATCCACATGAAGTGGAATGTAATCTGGACACATCAAAACCAGAAGGAACTTTTTCGTAGTACTGAACCTACCTCAGACGTATTTGACCTACCGACTGTAGGAAAAATATGAAAACTTATAGAAATTAGAATAGTATAGAAAACTCTTTATTTGCACAGAAAAAAACACACACAAACACACACACACACATAGGAAATGTACAACAAGGCGGCCTTACAGACTAAAGTGTACAGCGGCAATAAGCAGCTTATATCTTTTATATTATTATACAAATTATAACATTGAGGAACACAACAGTCAGTTTCTTTTTTTTTTTTTTTAATAACGTTTGTGGTCATTTTAAAATTAAATTTATAGCACAGTTTATTCTATATTCTTGAAGAATTAGAAATTAATTTTAAAATCGTATGTCTAACCGTACTTTATCAGTCATACGATAGTTACGCATTTTATCGTTTATTTTAAACGCTTATAAAATGTGGTAATAATAATTTTACAAATATCATCTACTAAAAAGGGAAAAATTATTATTTTTAAACAAAAAATTAAACCGACTTCTTAAGAAAAATATATAAAGCTGGCCAAGTGCGAGTCAGACTCGCGCACAAAGGGTTTCGTATAACACGGCAAAAAAATCACGTTTGTTTTATGAGAGCCTTCGTTAAATATTTATTTTTTATTTTGGTTTTAGTATTTGTTGTTTTAGCGGCAACAAAAATACATCATTTGTGAAAATTTTAACTGTTTTAGCTATCGCGGTTCTTGAGATACAGCCTGGTGACAGACAGACAGCTACGTTTTGTTATTTGCAAGGCATACGTTGCGCCTATTTTACCTAACTATCTACTTACTTATCGATATTCAACTGCCAAGAATATTATGTTCTTGTGTAAGTGTAACATGGTGTAACTATGATTTCGGTGGCGCGAGTGGCGCCCCCATTGTCTTGGCGCCTGTGTGCGCCGCACACATCGCACACAGGGGCGGCACGGCCCTGACACTACCTACTTCATATACTATAACCTACAAGTGACGTCATTTGTAGGTCGACTTTAGTATGGAGCGTTTTTAGGAGGCTCGCGAAATTTTTTATACAAATCGCTGTACCTTTGAAAATATTGATATACGGTTTCTTCTGAGATGTTACTCATATTTAAGAGTACTATTCATTTATGCAATAAAAAAAATTAGTCCGATTGCCTATTGTGTCATTGCCTAATCCTTGTCGTAGTGAAGTGCATATGTCACCGTAAAATTGTAAAAACCGGATTTCGGACGCGAATATGCTGCCTATAATTTAACACATTATTTTTCGTCAGATTATAAATAGGTATATAGTTTTTAATCTTTCGACATATTTTTACAATCTCGTTAGTTATTTTACAATCTAACGGTTTTTACAATTTTACGGTGACACATATACAGGCATAAATATATATGACAAAACTGAACTGAATGTGTTGTTAAGACTGTTTAGGCTGACCCCACATTGGACGTGCGCGTTCCTCGGGCGTGTGAGCGACGCTCACGTCGATTGCCGCCGTGTGGCGTGTGTGCAGCGCGCACGCGGCGAGCGCGCACCTAATGTGGGGGACGCCTTAAAGGTGTGCGTTACGATTGCTCCGCCAAGTTATCTAAACAGAAAAAAACTTAGCCAAAAAAATTGTCGAAATTTGTCAAAATCGAAGGGAACAAACCAAAAATTTGTCAAGGTAGAAACAAAGAAGTTACAAGGATTTAAAGTTGGCCGCGCGAACGTTACGTGGAGGATTGCGCGGCCATGAAGATCTCAGGAATCATGTGGGTCAGAGAACTAATTCATTTTGTCATATGAAGACTGAATTTGTCAAAAATTGTCGAAAAACGAATTATAAACTGTAATTCAATATTTTAAGAAATATTTACCTTAGAAGTTATGGCCGCGCAATCCTTCACTTGTCATTTTTTAATGTTGATTATTTCTTTATAACTTAAGACTTAGTACAAAAAACTGTTACTGGAAGAAAGGTCCTAATTTGTCGAAACTAGTGAAAGCAATAAATGTTACAAAAGCTTAGTTAAACAGACAAATCAGTCCGAAACAAAAAATTCATGGCCGCGCGGTCGAAACGTTACTTTATACGCTGTTAACTCATTATCTGTAATTACTAGGATTTCGGTGTGGATACCCATTTATTCGACATATTAACCTGATTAGAATGACATATTGTTTTACCCTCAGAACAGTTTTCAACGCGTGTAATCTCGAAAAATATGTTCTCTCGTACAATGTTTGAGCAGGGTAACCATAATTTTGATTTAATTTGGGAATACCTCTAACTGGAGACTTGCAATTATATTGAACAACATCTAACTCAATTTGCAAAAGTATTAGTATTGTGGCGGACCAATCAGCGCACAGTCCTGAATCGCGCTATCGAAGCTTTCGCGAAATGGATAAGTACGCTATTCAATGTTTTGTCCTTGTCTGATATATAGAAAAAGTAGCTTGACAAAAAAACTATTTTTATTAATTATTAGTAAGGGAGTTAACGTACCTATACCTTTTTATTATTACATTTCCTCCTTCACTGGTCTAGTTGAGTATTTCTAAAAATAATAAAGGCTCTTCAGGACGGAAGATATATTTGGAGTTAATTAATTACCAGGAGGCATAGATGTATTATATTCTGCCAGGAGGTCTCAAATAATAATATTTTTTTAATAGATAAAGTTTATTAATAAGGTACACAAAATTTACAAAATGAATGTGTTTCAATGTGAGATAAAATTAAAAGTTTAAAAATTTGACATTACCGTTCTATAGTGGTGGGTCGACGACGCTTTTTCGATCAACGAAACGAGACCGTTTATCGTTCATCGTAAACTAGTTGAAAAAACAGTTTTTTTTTCGACTAGTTTACGTGTTCGACGAATACTGAGCAATAAACTATGACAAACAAAGTAGTCTTGTTGAATGAACGACTTTCAGCATTAACTGTTTTGACAAATTTGTTGTCGTTTGCTGATCGACGCGACTAGTGATGACGACGAACGACGAGACGGTTTAATCTGTGAGCGGTGGAAATTGTTAGCTTACTTTAAAGTTCGTTTTATTAAAATACCGCCCACTCAACGAATGTAATTATTACATAGACTAGAGCATGTCGTCGGTTGTAAAGAACAGAGATAGACGTATTGCTCGTGCCGAGTCGTCGTGCCCCGCGCCCGTCCGTCGATCGTGTCGTCGCGTCGCGACGAACGGTCTCTGTCGCACGCACCGTTCCGGAATATGGCAACCGTTCACGCATAGACTAGTTTATCAGTAGGCGCTAAACTAGTTTACCCGTTCATGACAAATAAACAGATTAATAAAACAGTTCGTTCATTCAACGCCCATCCCTACTGTTCTAAATTTGAAAACATTTAAAAATAAAAATATAATGTGCTAATATGAAAATGATAAAATTTAAAACCAAAATCAATAAGGCAAAAACAGATAAAACAATAAAAAATAACGTGACGTCACACACGCGCGTCACCATTGGTCGCGACTCGCTACCAATAGTGACGCGTTTCGCAATTTATTTTTTTTATATATTTTTTTTCGGTTTAAATATTAACTAAATTTTAAAAAATCCTTTTAGTTATAATGTGACGACAATAAAGAACAGGGAAAAATATTTCAGGCAAATTAAATTTTCATGCATATTCCTTATTGTTAACAAAGGCACCAAACCACTCTATGGAGCTGCCTGTCTTTATTACATAATATGGCAGTTAACGATACTGGCCACTTGATAATTAGCGAAAATCAACTCTCTGCAATCTTGACAAAGATAGCGATCGCTAAGTTAATGTTTTTTTTTTAACTCATAACTTAACAAATTTAATTTTACGAGTAAATGGTCGAAATTCGACTATAGGAAATGTCTGTGACCAAATTGATATTATTGATGAAATATATACATTTTCGTCTAGTAGAGCAAAAGGTATTCCCAAATTAAATCAAAATTATGGTTACCCTGCTCGAACATTGTACGAGAGAACATATTTTTAGAGATTACACGTGTTGAAAATTGTTCTGAGGGTAAAACGATACGTCATTCTAATCAGGTTAATATGTCGAATAAATGGGTATTCACACTGAAATCCTAGTAATTACAGATAATGAGATATCAGCGTATAAAGTAACGTTTCGACCGCGCGGCCATGTATTTTTTGTTTCGGACTGATTTGTCTGTTTAACTAAGCTTTTGTAGTATTTATTGCTTTCACTAGTTTCGACAAATTAAGAGCTTTCTTCCTGTAACAGTTTTTTGTACTAAGTCTTAAGTTTTAAAGAAATAATCAACATTAAAAAATGACAAGTGAAGGATTGCGCGGCCATAACTTCTAAGGTAAATATTTCTTAAAATATTGAATTACAGTTTATAATTCGTTTTTCGACAATTTTTGACAAATTCAGTCTTCATATGACAAAATGAATTAGTTCTCTGACCCACGTGATTCCTGAGATCTTCATGGCCGCGCAATCCTCCACGTAACGTTCGCGCGGCCAACTTTAAATCCTTGTAACTTCTTTGTTTCTACCTTGACAAATTTTTGGTTTGTTCCCTTCGATTTTGACAAATTTCGACAATTTTTTTGGCGAAATTGTTTTCTGTTTAGATAACTTGGCGGAGCAATCGTAACGCACACCCTTAAAGTGGTTGCACTGTAGTAACTATTTTTTTCCTGTTAGATTGTTAGCAACAGTAATAATAAAAACCTAAGACATCATATTAATATGATGAATGGCCGCACTCAGAGATATTTAATGTTTACTTGAGGAGTCGCTTAGAAGAGATTTTGACAGAAACTGTATCTAAGACTTTATGTCAAATTCTATAAGCAGCTATATAAGTAAGCATGTCTCTGAGCGCGGTCGTAAGTGAGATGATATCATAGACAATAAAACTCCTCCAAAATAATTCCTCTATGATGATATCAATTCAAAAATTTTAATGTACTATCAGGGATATATATGTATGTAGCACGAGTGACGTCACAGCTGTCGTGTCACAACGAAAATGTATGAAGATAAATACAAAATACTGTGATAAACAAATAACTTAAATACTGTGTTTATGTATATCATTGTAATAACAAAAAATGACACAAATAACATAAGGATTTGAACAGTAACTTTCGTTTTGCGATCAAAGCAAAACATTTCGTCGCTTATTTAAATCCTGTAACTTTATTTAATTTAGCACTAATTACTGTACCTACTTTTTGCATTTTTCGATCCATATTTATGTTACCTTTTGGAAAATATGTATAAGAATTTTGCTGATTTAAAACAAATGCATGTTCTCTATTGGAAATTGACTGTTGTAATAATTTGTTCGTAATTTATTATAGTAAGATATCAACTTGTCATATCATTGACAGTTGTATTGTGTGTTATGACTGCATATTGTCGCCATTAAAATACAAATAAATTATAAGAAAACTCTGTCGGCTTATATATTAGATTCCTTAATAGTACATTTTCATATAATGAAATGTGAATACTTATAATATATTAATAATAAGAATAAAAGAATAAACAGGTAAATTAAAAATATTGATATATTGATTACAACAAACATATTTATTACATTAACAACATACGTAACATTAAATAATTTTATAAATAATAATCGACGTAACAACAAAACTAGGTAATTAAATATTCTATGCTACAATACATTTTATGCGATAATATTTACTTAAACTAATTACATTCTAAATATTTCTGTAATTTATATTTTTCTACATACATAACTACGAATATTGATATAATGTATCACAAAAAGCAAATAACAAAATAATGGCTGTGTTACGCAGAATATAGCACTAACAAAAAAAAAAACGTAAGCAAAATGGCGACCGCTGGCGTTAAATAAACAAAATGGCGGATTATGTTAGAAGTACATATTGAAGTTAGCAAACGTGTCCTGCGGGTCTAAAAAGGCCACTTGCGTAATATCATCGCAGTATTGTTATTTGACACTAAAGCAATTCTGCTTGTAAATCTGTCAAATGAATGCATTTTAGCCAATTTTTGCATTTGAATTGTATCCAAATCATATTATGAATTGCAATTCAAGTGGCCATTTTACGGTCGCTGTCATCTTTCATACAGTAATTCATAACAAGAATTGAAAATGAATTGCCAAAACGGCCTTTTTAGACCTGCTGGCCGATAATCTGTTTTTTTTTTCTTTAGCACTTGCAAGCGCTAACAAGCGCTTTTTTCCGCGGAACACAGCCATTGACTAAACAAGTAAATATATTATTATGTGTTAATGACATTCAACATATTTTTAGAAACAAATAATTTTAAGTTTTTATTTAACAAAACATCATTGCCATATAACATGTTATGATATTAAAAATGCAAATATATTACTTAAATCCCTTCGTCACTAACTTATTATTAGCTAATTATATATTTTATAATTTAGAGTATTTCGAAAAATTGAAGGGCACAAGTCCTATTTTAACAAGGTAATCTTAAGAACTATAAAAGCTTTTTGAGATTAATGTTATAAACACTTGCTGAAATAGGCACAATTTATAAAAATTTATATCTTTACAGAACGGAATGTGAAGTCAGAATTAATTATTATGGAAACTAGGGTCGTTTCCAACGTAAAGAGTTAGAAAATTAGAAATACTATATGGTAAAATATTTGTCTAACAAGAATAGAATAAAAATTATTATTATTTTTATTAGACATCATTAGAATTAGATTGATTGCTAAATACAAATAACACGTTTATACAAGCTATTAATTTGTGTATAATATTCACATAATCTAATTATATGGTTGAAACTTAAACTATACATTTTATTTACGTTATACGTTTACGTACGACTACAGCGAAAGCCAATAGGAAGGGTGATGATTTTGACAGTCTATGTATATAGTATTGAGATAGTATTTATGTATGTTTGTTCCACCGTAGCGCCAAAACTACTGATCCGATTTCAATGAATGAAGTGTCAATAGATTCTCAATAATAGCCCGGCTGACATATATTTATATAATTTACTTAGTCGGGTTATAATTGGGACTGCCGTGGCGCTGCAGCGCGTCTAAAATGTTTGCTAAATCTCGCGTTGACGGCTTTCATGCGATTATGCGCAAAAAAGCAGCATCACTACTGCAGAGACTACGAGACAGTGACAACAGCATTCTGAAGGTTATTATTATTTAAGGTTTTATTATATATATTGCCTCTAGAGCAGACTGTCCCATTCAAAGGCATTGGGTAGAGATAGGCATTGGCATAACAAAATAAAATTTATGTACGTTTACCAACATAGGTTTAAGCTAATAGTTACTAACAAAGCTATGGACAAAACTAGTCTGAAATAAAGATTTATTTATTTATTTATAATTTTTCATAAAAAATATAGTAATGTGTAATGTGATATTAATACTTAGCCACTGCTTCTTCGGCACCATTACCATATACTCTATAGTATGTAGGAAAATTGCAGTTTAGTACTTTACAATTTATGTGTTTTAGTAATGAACACCATAAACAGCTTTTAATATTCGACTATTATTCATCTCGTCATTGAAAATATATTCACGTTGCCTTCCGCAATCCCGTCAAGACTGAGTGTAAATGTGGCATATCATAGCCAGGCCACAGTAGCCCAAGACTACTTATTTGCAAGAGAGTATTATAACGTAATTTTTCACTAAACGAATGTTTCAAAATCACAAATAAGTGACGAATAGCTTATCCGGAAGTTTTGACGCTGTCTTCTTTATACTGAGCGACAGAGACAAAATTCCGGTTAGTGAAAATCGAAAAAACAAACGCGTATGCCTTGTGCCGTATACTGCCGCGCTCAAGGGTTTTTTATACACACATGGCGTGCACATCAAGATTGCTTGTATTCGTTTAGTATTTTTCAAATTTCAGTTACGTAATCATATAGAGAATTTATTCTAGTTTTAAATATATGTCATATGCATAGGTTTTAGCAACAATTTATCAATATAATATTGAAAAATAAAAAACCCGAGACCTACTTGGACAGTTTTAGAGCGCGACGGATGAGGATAAGCTATATCGATTGTGAAACATGCCCTAAATAACTTTTATTTCAGGCTGCACATTTTCAACGACGAAACGAATATATTTTCGCAATTCGTACTCGGGCTACAGGACTACTCGCTTACGTCATCTACACGTTGAACCTGGTCTCGGAGCCGTCGGCCAGCATGAGGGTGACGGTGCGGGCGTTGGTCCACACGAGGCGCGCCAGCCGCGCGGGGTTGAGGCGCGCCACGTCCGCCATCGGCGCCGTGCTGTAGCACTTCACGCAGCGGGTCTGCGCCGCGCCCAGACCGAACATACCTGGAACATTATCAATATAAATATATATACAAATATTATCTATGGACGCTTTCGCGCCACGTCAATCTGGTCCCGTGGTAAGTTCTCGAAGAAATTGTGTTACGAGTACCAGACAATGGAAATACACATACTATTTTTTACTATCTGATACACATATTTAATACACATCCATGACCCGGGAATATAGAAAACTTTATTGTTCCCTGGCGGGATTCGAACCCGCGACCTCCGGCTTGAGCGCCAACGCGCTTACCACTGAGCCACAGAGGTCGTTGAAATGATGAATATTATACTCTATTGTATTAAAAAAATCTTATACTTTTTTAACACTTTAGAGTTTAAATTACAAGTATAAATAAAGTTTAAACAAAGCAAGAACACGGCTCCTTACCGCTATATTTCTTCCATTGTTTATTATTTTATTTAAGGTAGTAACCATGTGAACATTGATTATTATATGAATTCCTAATATTCGTCACAAAAAAAAAATAATAACATGCATAAAATATTACAGTGAAAATTCCGACAGTATAATTTATTATGCATGTGGATTGTGAGCATCTAACTTGTATGTAGTACAACTTTTTATATGCATGCATACATAGAAGACACATTTAAAGTTCAAAACATACCGGCCGTGCTCTGCCAGAAGGACAGGCGGTTGTCGGCGGTGGCGTAGGACACGAGGTAGCGGCCGTCGGGGCTGAACGCGCACGCCGTGACCGCGCCGCCGTGCGCCGCCAGCGACTGGCACCGCCCCGCGCGCAGCTCGTAGATCGCCAGCTGACCCGTGTGCGAACCGACTGGATAAAAATAAACAGTTATAACCAACGACAGTTAAAAAAAACATGATGTTTACATTTGCCAAGTGTACTCTTGTGTTTTTTAAGAAAATGTTTACAAATATGAAATAATAATAATAATTTACCATTAATATAGTTATGACTATTAACTATAGTCATTGAATATTCATCCCAACTTACCTGTCCGGTAGTTGTGGTATAGTATACGGGTATGCGACCCCGGCTTCCCTAGCTATTACTGTCCTATCCCTTGCCTTCCAGGGCGGTAATATCCTAAATTTCCTATTTCCTACTCTAACTTACCAATCTTCCTTTCCACACCACCTATCTTCCCTTTCCCTATTCCTACCCTCTCCGCCAATAGTGGAAACGCAATGGATAATCATAAAAATAATTTAATTATCCAAAATGGAGGCGATGTGGTTCGCCACCCATCACGCCTGGTTTCTCGCGGAGGCAAAAAGTAGCCCATGGAGTCTTTAAATGAGAGAGGCGAAAAGTGCTTCGCTACGTTGAATGTAAGAGGAGGAATGGATGGTAATAATGAAAGTGGAGGAAGCGAAACAAGTATGTAAGGATCGTAGCAAGTGGAAAGAAGTGGTCTCTGCCTACCCCTACGGGAAAGAAGCGTGTTTATATGTATGTATGTATGTAATATAGTTATATTGTGTACTTAAATACTTCGAAGAGCAGCGCGAAAGTACGTACCTCTACTACAAACAAATTTAAACAATTCTATAATTTATACTACATAAATTGTATTAAATATTAAAATAAATTGTTATGTAAGAAGTATTATAGGTTTTTTCCGAAAAATGATGTTTAAAAATCCAAAAAACGTGACGCACGAGCGTGATGTGAACATAACATTTCAGTCACAAGTCTCAACCACCTAAATTTACTTCATAAATATGACGGACAAAATTAAGAAAAAAGTGTAACCTGCGATCCTCCTGGTGGCGGGACAGTGGGAGACCTGATTGTAGCGGCAGATGGCGGGGAACACCTCGTTCAGTCCCTTGCTCTTCAGATGCGACTGGTCCACGCAGTGCAGGATTATGTCCATCACCTGAAATAGGCAAACACGTATTATAACCTAGCTCAATATGCTAGCCTCAAGCCTTTGTTATGTCTGTTAAACAGCTAAAAGCAGAATCTATGTAGTGTAGCATATGCATACTGCAACTGTTTTTCAAGTTAAAGTTTTTCTTCAAACATAACCTACTTATCTGAACAGAATAAAGGCGTGTAAATGCAAGCGTGACAACAATATGTCCCCGACCACCATCACCGGTGCGAGCGAGACGGCAACACGTACCTCAACCAGAAGCTCGGCTACTTCGGCGTGCATGCGTTCGATGAGCAGCTCGATGCCGCGCAGCACTTCCGCGCGGCCCCGCTGCAGCGCTGCGGCCGCGGGCGGCGGGGGCGCACTAGCCGGCGCCGCTGCCACGCGCGCCACCTCGCGCGCCATAGTCGTTATGAACGCCGCCGGCCTACCGAACATTATGTTTTGTACAACTACATCAAGATTAAAGGGCCCCACTCACTAACAGTCCGCCTGCAGTCTCTGGTCCTATCCGGCGGCCTGCCGTCCTAGGTCAATAGCGCCAACACACTAGAGTGATTTTTGCCTGCCGGCAATGCCCTCCTCCCACTTTTGAGGCTACACACTAGCAGTCAAGAGTCAGCAGTTTTCGACGACTACCCGCTAGTGTGTGTTCATTCGCCCTCAAGGCCATAGACTGTCCGGCCGACATCTGTCGTAGCAGTTCGTATTAGTCTTCAGTCCAAAACCTTAAACGGAACTGTTAGTGTGTGGGCTATTGCGATTAACTGACAGATTTATATCGTCCGGCAAACTGTTAGTGAGTGGGGCGCTTAAGAAAGCATCTCCTGAGGGTACTGAAGTCCGAGCTTTTGCTCCACTTTTACTTCTTTCAATCAAAGTGAAACTGTTTGCGTACGTGCGTATGTAATTATGTTTGTGTTCGTACTTGTCTACGCGTATATGCGTTATGTACCGACCTGGCAGTGGCGATAAGCGTGAGCGCGTGCCGCGCGGTGCGGCAGGAGTCGGCCTGCGGCGTTAGCGGCAGCCCGTACGTCATCGACGGCACCAGCTTGTCCGCGTCCGAGCACATCTCCAGCAGACCTGACAACCCGATAGCGGGATACTTAGATAGTTGTACGAGACTAACAAGAAATATTATGGGACTTAAACTAAATACATAATAGCACTATATCAAAAATCAAATATCAATCTCTCAACATACGACTCGTCCGACTCTATTAAGGCGTGGTCTAAGCTCAAAAACAAAATGATTTACACTACGCGTATGCACATTGTAATAAGTTTTTTTTTTCAGTAGCATTATTTTCTATATTCATGTAGAAGACGCTGTTAGAAATATATTTTTTTAAAATCTTTTGAAATATTATACAAATCACAAAAGTGTTCGGTTATAATTTAAATATAATACTTATATAATATGTACTATTTGACAAAAAAATATGTATGGTGCTGCACAAAATTTTACGTTTTAGGAGATTGTGTGATTTTTAAGAAGTGAATTTATGATTTTTTTTAACTCAGGATTTTTTTTTTTTCAAAATTGTGGCAAAAAAAAGGATTGTGTAGGTACTTCATCCCATATTTTTTCCACTTCGTAATTGAATTCTGACTAGGTAAACTAGGTGACGAGAAATGACAAAGTAGGCTATGGACCTCGCCTTAATGAGTTATACTTTCTGCACTACAATGGCCGACTTAAGTTGCTTACTTACTTGTCGTGTCAAAGTGCATTTCCTACCGTAGCGTGATATTTGTGTCTCGATTCTATTACTTCGTGCACTACCCGAAAGGGACGACAAACGATTAGCACATATACATACATACATACATATAATCACGCCTCTTTCCCGTAGGGGTAGGCAGAGACCACTTCTTTCCACTTGCTACGATTCTTACACACTTGTTTCGCTTCGCCCACTTTCATTCTTACCATCCATTCTTCCTCATACATTTAACGTAGCGAAGCGGCTCTCCATGGGCCACTTTTCGCCTCCGCGAGAACGAGACGTGATGGGTGGCGAACCACATCGCCGCCATTTTGGATAATTAAATTATTTTTATGATTATCCATTGCGTACCCACGGATTAACGGAGAGGATAGGAGTAGGGAAAGGGAAGGATAGGTGGTGTGGAAAGGAAGATTGGTAAGTTGGTGTGGGAAATAGGAAATGTAGGATATTACCGCCCAGGAGGGCAAGGGATAGGACAGTAATAGCTAGGGAAGCCGGGGTCGCATACCCGTATACTATACCACAACTACCGGACAGGTAAGTTGGGATGAGTATCCCATGACATATACATACATAATATACTAATACTGGGTAATAATTGACAAGGCACCTATGAGCACATGGCTGACGTCGAGGTAGGGCTCCCAGACGGCGAACCCGCGGCCGAGCAGGTCGACGGCGGCGCGGCGCAACGGCGTGTGCGCGGGCAGGCGCGAGCTGCCCGGCGCCAGCAGCAGGTGCGTGAGCGCCAGCGCCGTGAGACGCGCCAGGTTGTTCGACGCGCTCAGCGTGAAGCCTGCAGTGACGTCATATTTCAGTTCTTTATTGTATAATTGTATTTGAAACGTCAAATGAGAATAGGAACGTCAATGACTTTTTCTGTCAAATATCACTTGAAAAGTGCGATTTTCAGAAAAACTTATTTGCATATAAATATTTTAAGTCTTGCATCGAATTTAACTAGAAACGTTAAATAGTAATCAATTATTATCTAAACATACATTGAACTATCATAACATTTTAAATTCAAAACAATATGGCGTCGACTCGATCCTATTCTCATTTGAATCGCACTATTAGTGTTAGGTATATTCACATAGTAATAGCAAAGTTACAAAACATTTATTTAATCACAACTTGCCTTCCACAATAGAGCTCTTTCTGCTGTCGCCGTCCTTGCGTCTCTTGTTGCCTGCCGCACCTGTAACATATAAATAAAACTCTTAAATTATTTACACCAAATATAATACTAAGTTCGCTTCATGAACACGCCCCGCGCTTAATAATACAGCGGAGGTGGTCTGCTGCCGCTTAAGCTCCACCCAATCATCGCCGCTCGACGACGACTTGTGTCGTATATATATTCTACTACTATTATAAATATGAAACTTTGTGAGAATAGATGGATGGATGTTTGTTCCTCTTTCGCACAAAAACCACTGAACGGATTTCGAAAAATTTAGTACGGTAATAGGCTCTGGATTAAAACATAAGTCTACTTTTCTCCCGAAAAGGTACAGTATTTACCGTGGGATACTGTATTTACGCGGGCGGAACCGAGGGCAAGAACTAGTTTGGTAATATAACGTGTCTACATGTCAGTGCTCGTACCCTCGCTGGCGATGTCCTGTCCGAACTCGGCGCCGATGACGCCCAGTAGGACCACGGCGGTGGTCTGCTGCCGCTTGAGCTCCGCCTTCGACGACGGCTTGCGTACTAACTCCTCCTCCTCCTCCTCGAACTCCTCCTCCGGCTGCAAAGAGGCAATAAATATTATGGGCACACGGTAACTGAAACTGTAAAGATTTAGGCAAGTGATACATACATACATACATACATATAATCACGCCTTTTTCCCGTCGGGGTAGGCAGAGACCGCCTCTTTCCCGTAGGGGTAGGCAGAGACCACTTCTTTCCACTTGCTACGATCCTTACATACTTGTTTCGTTTCGCCCACTTTCATTCTTACCATCTATTCCTCCTCTTACATTCAACGTAGCGAAGCGGCTCTCCATGGACCACTTTTCGCCTCCGCGAGGACGAGACGTGATGGGTGGCGAACCACATCGCCGCCATTTTGGATAATTAAATTATTTTTATAATTATCCATTGCGTTCCCACGGATTTGCGGAGAGGATAGGAATAGGAAAAGGGAAGGATAGGTGGTGTGGAAAAGAAGATTGGTAAGTTAGAGTGGGAAATAGGAAATGTAGGATATTGCCGCCCAGGAGGGCAAGGGATAGGACAGTAATAGCTAGGGAAGCCGGGGTTGCATACCCGTACACTATACCACAACTATCGGACAGGTAAGTTGGAATGAGTATCCCATGACAATAAGTGACAACTTATGATATAATGATATGAGCAGGCGGCAATAATATAATATGCACGTTTTTTTCTATATAGATCTATCTTGTTTGGTAAACCGTATGCTAAAATCAGTTTATGGATATCATTAAAAATAAACAAAGATATGAACGTTTAAAGTGGTCTATTAGACAGAGAGATCGGATGTGTAAAGTGACGTCACATAACACGATTTTCATAGAAAGTTCATAAGTAATTTCATTTTGCTAGAAAGAGATAGATTAAAAACTTTGACCGCTCATATCTTGCTCATTTATCAACTTATTCAAATTATTTTTCAGTCTAGTATCAGATTATTATGTTTTAAGTTATTTTTATGTTTTATGCATATTCCCTAGAGATGTTGTCATTCGAAACAACGTACATCTTCGGGATCTGTCCCCCTTATTAATAAAAATATTTACGCCTAAACGCTAAATCCATGTTGCTTTTGTCTGATACGTTGGAAAAGCCACTTGACAAACAAAGGCTATAACATAGATAAGCGTATCCGTGATGTGAATATTTTCATCAATAATAGTGTGTAGAAGATTCTAGAATGTTCGAGGGATATTTATACAACTCACGTCTTTGGCAACTTTCTCGTGCGGCTCCTTTTGCGCGGCGTGCGGGTTGATGCTCTCCGTGTGCGTGTACAGCGGCAGGTACTGCGCCCAGTTGTCCACTAGCGACTTGCGGCCCTTAGGGCCCAGTCTGTGAACAACAATAGTTTCATAAATATACAAGGTGAATCTTTCAAATAAAGTAGTTGGCGACGCGACTTGTTGCAAAAACCCAGGTCGCGTTTTTAATACTGTAATTTGAATTGATTTCTTATGTTTACGCGAATATTGTTCATTGTTTTAAACACTTACGGATTTTGTCGCGGTGCACTCTTCTTTCGCCCGACGTTTCGGCTACTTTTCAGCAGCCGTAGTCACGGGAGGAGTTGAGAAAAGTGCACCGCGACAAAATCCGTAAGTGTTTAAAACAATGTAATTTGATTTTTTTCTTGTCTTTGTAATCTAGATTATTTAGTATATGTTTGTTTATTATATTTGATACCTATGTCATAAATATGAGTCGTACTTAATAGTAATAACTATATTAGTTGATGTAGGTAGCGCTTGTGTGGTGCTTGTGAGGTTACAAAATGGCTCTTGCGGAAATCGGCGCTGAGTAGGTATGCCTTGGTAAGCATGCCAACAAAAAAAAACAGGAGATTTTCGTTTTTTACTATTTCTTAGTCTGTTGTTAACCTTCATGAGTTAGTTTTGCAGTAGGATGAAAATAGCGACGTAATCAGACCTGCTGAGCTCGGCGAGCAGCAGCGCCTGCGACGCCTCGCGCACCTCCAGACAATGGTGCTGCCACCTGCGCGCCAGCATCTCCACCTGCGGCCGTTTGAAGCTCTTCGCGCCTGGAAAACAGTATATCGTTTCCGTTTTATCGTTACTAACGATGATGACCCTTTACTAATAATAATAGTAGCTCCCGCACCGATTAGGAATGTATTAGTGGCGATGGTTGGTTTTGTTGAAACCAGAAACTGTGTGCGCAGTACACAAGAGCACTCTCTCTTCCCTTTACGACGGATTAAACCGACACCAACGGCGAGAGATCAGGCGCAGGACCAACTTTTTACATGACCATCCGACGCGACGCATCTTTTGCTTCAGATAATCAGGTGATCAGCCTACATTGTCCTACCAGACTTGAAAACTCTTTTTATTTTTGGTTCCAACTCAGGGGTCGAACCCACGATCTCTGGAATCGAGAGGCAACCATCCCAACTAACATTTTGGCGCTAAGGGAAACCTTTTTTGACACTTAAAGTATTATAAACGACATATAAGAGTTCTGACAATAGCTTTGGACTCTACTGCGGCGTTATTTATATTAATAATTAAAGTTTCAAGAGACATAAAAGAAATAAAGGAAAAATATATAACTTAAGGTGCTAACTTGGAGTTTGTCAGAACTTTTGTATAACTTACTCTTACATCTTTAGGAAACGTAAAACACTAGCACCAATTGTAAGGTGTCTGCTAATACTTACAAACGGTTAAAGTTCTTAAATGGAGTTAGTCAATACCTTGTACCACCTAACGAGTTCTATGGAGCCCTAAGAGCTAAAAGAAAGTTATAGTAGTGATAACTATTTGTATTATAGAGCTATAGAAGTTAAAGAAGTGATAACTATAGGTATTATAGAGCTAGATGCTACAAGTGTCAGAAAACACCTTTAAATCATTACAGGTTGTATAATAGGATTTACTCTTACATTATAAAAGTCCAAGTGGCATTAAAAAGCTAGCTATAGTTTTTTTAACACTGCGTTAAGAATAAAAGAGTTATCAGGAACCTTAGGTAATGTAGATTTTACGCCATTAAATAAACATAACCTATAAAATTTTAAAAGTTAATTTATGGTCAAAATATTATTTTCCGACTTATTGATTTACATTATTTACTGTTTTCAATTAAAATATACATAGACGTACTGAGAATTGTTATTTACAACCACAACTAAAATAAAAAAAATGCTGTGGCAGTGATTTATTTTACTTAATAATATGAAATGTTGTTTATTTTTGAGGCGCTTCAAAATTGAGATGAAAACTAATATATATTATCACAGAATACTTATCACCGCAGGTAGAATTCATAATTATGAAACCGATAATGTATAAAATTATTAATTGATGTCGGCCATGATTGTCGGTCATGAATATGCGCACTGCTATTATATTTTATCATTTTTGACGGTAATATAGAAAAGTAAAGTAAAAAAAAAAACTTTGGGTGATGTTTATTACTACTTATTATGCATAATATACAATCGAGCTATAAAAAGTATCGTAGGAGCACTCATATGTTGTTAAAAAAGCTAATTGAGTGAATTTTATAAATTATTTATTACTAAAGGGTGCAGTTGTAACCTGTGTATAGCTTATAATACACCTAAAATGGTGAATACTACTTCAATAGCACTATTGTAACTCTTTATTCCCACCTTTTTATCACTTTTCTACAACTATTATGTCACTTTAAGCTCTAAAATTGTGGGCCCAATCGAGGGTTATAAGATAGTTATAGCGCGCTATACCACTAGTTGTTAGACCTTTTATAGAACCTTAGGTTTTTTAGTTTCTCTTAAGTAGCTCATTTAGCGCTTATTCTTATTACCAAAATGTTAGTTGGGATGTAAATGAAGATAATTATTTCTTTAATAGGTATTTATGCAATACGATGTGGTCCTTCGAGCCGGACTAGGCACGTACCGGCAGCGACCACCTTGTCCGGCAGCAGCACACAGTGCAGCGTGGCCAGCAACGACCAGCCCTGCTTGATGTGCGCCTGCTGGGCCGCCAGCTGCTCCTCGCGCTCCTCGTCACCCGCCCATGATGAAGTACGGGTGGTAGGCCTAAAACATTTCGCCATCATCGTCAATATCTGGCTACTAAAGAGACACCGAGAAGTTTCAGAATTTCGTCGTAATTTTATCGACAGATAGCGCGTATCTTTACTCAGTACTCACGTTGTCATTTATAGTTGGTTAATTATAACAAAAACGCATGGCCTACAAACACAATTATTTAAAAAAATGTATGAACCTGTGCAACTTCCTAGCAACTTCCTGTTCAGGCACGAAGCTGGCGTTGCTCATGGACATGAGCGTGTTGGCCAGGGCCACGATCGTCAGCAGATGGTTGGTCGTGAGCGTGGTGCTCAGCTCCCAGTGCAATTTAGAGGAGAATAGCCTGTGAAACAAAATCATAGGTTTTAGAAGGAATGTTCTAGTGATCCTAAAGGAGAGCCATTTTTTTAAATTTATGTACATGGAGCGAAATTATCTACAAATCGTATATTTTGCTATTTCTTGGTACAACTTGGTACTTTGGAAATAACCAAGCTTCGTTAATGTGTCGATATTATTTTTTAGGGTTTTTCTTATTTAATATTTTACATCTTGGTGCTATTGAAGATTGCAACAACTTTACAACTATACATAATTATACATTCGTTATTTATGAATTTTATTAAATCTATCATGTAATAATTAGTTATGACTTAACTATTTTTCTCTCACACACACACACACGCACGCACGCATATACACACACAAACACACTTAATTTTACACACATACACACGCCATACACCCACATAATCACGCACATTTTCGCACCAACACTACATACTAATTTACACAAAAACCAAATTTCCACAATCACATACTTGCAAAGTGCAAACCCTGACACGCCATTACTTATTACTTAGGGTTAAAACTCATTTATATTAAGGCAGGTACTGAGTTAAATATATTTTAAGCGAGCGAGTTGCACCTAGTGAGTTTCTCCTGGCGCAGCAACTCGGGCGGCAGGTCGGAGTTGAGCAGCAGGGGGTCGTCGGGCGCCGCCGCGCAGGCCTCCGCCCAGCCGCCCAGCCGCGTCGGCAGCTGCACCGACATGTGGCCGTGACGCGACACCACGCCGAAACACACCGGCACCTAAACGAGAACGACGTGTTGATTATCTCGGATGTGAAGTAAACCTGAAGGTCGATTCTGCTAATTAAAGCCTGCAATAATAACAATAAACAGTGACAGGCCATACGTGGTAGAGCCATGCTTCGGCACGAATGGGCCGGCTCGACCGGAGAAATACCACGGGCTCACAGAAAACCGGCGTGAAACAGCGTTTGCGCTGTGTTTCGCCGAGTGAGTGAGTTTACCGGAGGCCCAATCCCCTACCCTATTCCCTTCCCTACCCTCCCCTATTACCCTTTTCCCTCTTAAAAGGCCGGCAACGCACTTGCAGCTCTTCTGATGCTGCGAGTGTCCATGGGCGACGGAAGTTGCTTTCCATCAGGTGACCCGTTTGCTCGTTTGCCCCCAAATTTCATAAAAAAAAAAAAAGGCCAGTCTCTATATGTTAAAACTGCAAAATGGTATTCTAACATCAAACTCGTTTTAATTGGTCAAAACTCCAAAAATCAGTTTATAATATCAAGACGATTCATTTAACTATACTAATATAATAAAGAGGAAAAGTTTGTTTGTTAGTTTGCATTGAATAGGCTGTGAAACTACTGGACCGATTTTGATGAAATTAGGCACAGATGTAGAGTAGACCACGGGGAAGGACATAGGCTACTTTTTATCGCGAAAAAATGTAAAGTTTCTGCAAAATTAACTTTTGCGCGGACGAAGTCGCAGGCAACATCTAGTAATTCAATAAAATTAAAATGTAAGTGTAAGTTAATAACGAGTATTTAGGTTCTGTTGTATTTTGTCATGATAATACACTTTTTGGCACTCGACTCGCGAGCGTTTTTGTAGTGAGTTGTCGAACATACTACGGCTATAGATAGACTCGAGTGATTGCAGTTTGTCACAACAATAGGAGCAGCCCTTGTCAAATGCCCGTTTCAATTTGCTCTTGGCTCTGTGGCTCAATGGTTCAACGCGTTGGTGCTCAAGCCGGGGGTCGTGGGTTCGAATCCCGCCGAAGGAACAAAAAGTTATTCTGTGTTCCTGGGTCATGGATGTGTATTAAATATGTATATAATATAATAAAAAATCTTAAATATATGTATAGTATAAAAGTATTAAATATACTTCACGTTGTCTGGAACCTGCAACACAAGTTCTTCGGATACTTAGCACGGGGCCAGATTGACGTGTTGTGAAGCGTCCGCGAATATTATTATTATAACACTACTCGAGTCACATCTGTAAGAGATGATACGTGACAGCAGTACCATGGGTCGCAGCAGGCCCAGTTTGGACTCGGCGACGCGGTCTAGGTCGGGGTCCAGGCCCCAGGCGTGCAGCAGTGACAGCAGGATCTGCGCGATCTCCATCGTGTGCGGCGGCTCCGCCAGCGACATGTCGCGCGGCCGCTGACGTTTCTGACCTTGGCCCTCTGTAACAATACATACCTCAATAAAAATTACGCTAAAATAAATTCGTGTGTAACGTAACTAAATATGGTCTTTCATGAATCCGATAAATGACTTACATGTGGCCTGTCATGTGTGTGGGTTATATGGCTATATCAATTATAACGTTCCCATGCATTTCTTTGTTAAACATCTTTAATTGTACTAAATTATTTTGTGCAACCAACAAAACAAATAAACAATTACCTATATTGTTCCCACAGACCATATTCTCAGAGATTACAGCACGTCTGACATTGACGCCATTTCAGTCAACACCACGAAATGGCGGCCGTGGGTAAAGGAAACCCATAGAGCGCCCGTTGACCATAAAAATATAGATACACAACAAGCTTTTGATTAAGTTTTAGTTTTCTAATATATCTGCGTTAACTTTGAACAGTTTTGTATTTTTAATGTTTTTTACAGAGGTTTTTAACACTTGAGTATTGATGTCAGCCTCATAGATTCAGTCATTGTTCCGTACACAAGAGACAGATCCATAGTATAGTTACGGTTTTATTTAGCTTGCCCTATTTATTTTCATCTATTTTTTACAGAGGTTTTTAACACTTGAGTGTTGATGCCAGCCTCAAAGGTTCAGTCATTGTTCCGTACACAACAGACAGATCCATAAAGTTGTATATTTTGCTTGCTTCTAGGGACAGGACAACAGAAAAGAGCAGGGAGTTTTGGGGGAAGAAAATCAATCTAGCTAGGTCTTATCCCTTGGAAATTGCACATTTTTAAGCTATGTATGTTTTTTTAAAGTCGTGCAACAATATATCAATAATTTCAACTCTAATAAGTCAGTCCGATTGGCAGTTTGGTATGCGTATGTATAATTTTCGCTTTGTTCGAAAATTTGGAATGTGGTGTGTGAGTTCGAATTCAGGTGATCTTTTTTTTTTATCAGAACTCTGAGCAAAGCTCGGTTACGCAGGTACTTATTAGAATACTAACAAATTATGACAACGGTCAACCTGCTCATGAAATAGATATAGTAACATCTATGTCCCCGTAACAGGCATAAAGAATTATATTTTTGGGCATTTATCTTTGGATATTAATTACATTGTTAACCGTATAATTGACGTGCGTGACTTGTGTGAATGCTTGCGCATGACTGATGACTATTGAATGAAGCGTGATAGGTCAATTTGTATTGAACTTGATAAGTATATTACTTATGTTAAAACCTCATTATCAAAGCAAAAAAAAAACAAAGTAACTACACAGATGTAGGTACTATAACGTAGGTTCATAAATATGCATCTATTAGCTTTTTCTCGCGGCTGCGCCCGCGTAAACAAGGTATCGGGTATCCCACGGCAATACTGTACCTACTTTTGTTTTTTCGGGATAAAAAGTAGCCTATGTTTATTCCAGAGCCCACATATTAGGTTGGGGAAAAAGTTTCTTCGCATTTTATATAAAAATTCAAAAGGTTTTTTTATAAAGTTTATTTACAAGTGGCTAAAGTATATAGGTGCCATTTTGTTCGATAACTTTTTGCCATCTTGTTGGTAGGTACATGATCCCATTGCTATAAAATTTTTGGGGCTTCTGATGAAAAAACTGCGACAAGTGGTTTCGGCAGTCCTCTTGTGATGTCAACCTGACACTACCTAAGGAATTCTGCAGCGACCGAAACAGGTGGAAATCTGAAGTGCAAGGTCAGGACTATACGGCGGATGCATTAACACCTCCCAGCCAAACTCCCGTATTTTTTTCTGAGTGGCTAAAGATGTGTGAGGTCTAGCGTTATCATGGTGAAAAACCACACCCCTTCTGTTGATTAATTCCGGCCGCTTTCTCTCAACTTCTTGCTTTAATCTCATCAGTTGTTCGCAGTACAGTTCAGAATTGATGGTCCTGCCTGGCGGTAACAGCTCATAATGAATAATGCCCTTTCAATCCCACCACACACACAGCATCACCTTGTTGCGAGTTAACCCGGGTTTCGCCACAGTCTGTGAAGCCTGACCGGCCTTTGACCACGATCTTTTTCGCACGTTCTTGTCGTACGTGATCCACTTTTCATCACCAGTTATCAGCTTCTTCAAAAATGGTTCGGTTTCATTACATCGTAATAAAGAATCACAAATGAGTACACGGTTCATTAGGTTTCTTTCAGTAAGCTCATGACTCATGAGGCACCCAAATATCGAGCGTTTTTGTGTACCCAGCTTTTTTCAAATGCGCCAAAACCATTTTGTGGTCAATCCCCAGTTCTTCAGCTACATCGTAACTACTAATATGCCGATCTTGCTCCACTTTTTCAAAAATGGCAACAGTTTTGTCCGTAACAGGGCGACCAGAGCGACGTGCATCTTTGATATCAAAATTTCCGGATTGAAAACGCTTAAACCAAATTTGCGCTACTCTCACAGATACTGCATTAGGTCCATAAACATCACAAATTTTTTTCGTGGCTTGTGTTGCATTTTTACCTTTTTTGTAATAAAATTTTAAAATGTATCGAAACTCTTCATAAGAATCACTCATTTTAACAAAAAGAAAAACAAATAAAAATCTCAAATTTACCTAATTTGAATTTGGAATTGTCTTCTGTAAAATTAAAACTTTTTAATGATACCAAAATCAGCCAGATACAATTGGTATAGCCCAAGATATTTTATGACAAGTTCATACATACTATAATGCGAAAAGACTTTTTCCCCAACCTATTATTTCACATTCATAATAATAGTAGGATTTATATTGTAATTACTTAAGATTGCATTCCGATCTATGCGACCGCGACCAGCGAACCAGTCAAGATGCATTCGATAATTTCGAAGGCGAACTTCGAATTCAAAAATGTATGGGATTTGACATACGTCATCGTTAAGTAGCATGTCGCTTGCGATGCCTTATGTCATTCTATACATTTTATTGTCGAACTTCGTCTTCGAAATTATCGAATACATCTTGACTAGACGCCCTGGATGTCTAGCCACGGCCACCTGTCGCGCGACGCGTTCGCGGTATGTGTTTATTGCTCCATATAAATTCATAGTAAGCAGTGGCTCCGCGACCGGTTTCGGTCTCTAGTCGCGGTCTCGTATCGCGTGCATCGGAAGGCTAGGTAGTTGAACTAGATGTTGCCCGCGGCTTCGTGCGTGTAAAAGTTAATTTTGCAGAAACCGTACATTTTTCGCGATAAAAATCAGCCTATGTCCTTCCCCGTGGCTCTCCCGTCCTCTGCATCTGTGCCAAATTTCATCAAAATCGGTCCAGTAGTTTCGGAGCCTATTCAATGCAAACAAACATACAAACAAACAAATATTTCCTCTTTATTATATTAGTAAAGATAAAGCTTACATATAGATACGGTTCTGAGTTTTTAAGCTTGAGCCATAAAGACCTACGTGCTTAAGTAACTGAACAGTACTTATGAAACATATATGGCAAAAAGTTTTATAAATTACTTACTAGATGTTTCCTGCGACTTTGTACGCGCAATACAAAATCCCACGGAATCGCACATTTTTCCGCGGTAAAAAGTAGCCTTTATCCTTTCCCGTGGTCAACTTTATTATAAATAATATGCCAAATTTCATTAAAATTGATCCAGTAGTTTCGGAGCTTATTCAATGCAAAAGTTACGCAGGAGTAATTTTATAGCGCCCAAGTGTGTGCGCAGTACACAAGAGCACTCTCTTCTTTTATTCTCGTAATCCAGTGGAACAGATAGCCGACACGACTGACGAGAGATCAGGTGCAGGTTCGACTTTTTACATGCCCATCCGACGCATGAATCATCTTTCTTTCAGACAATCAGGTGATCAGCCTGCATTGTCCTATAAACCATACTTGGAAACACCATATTTTGTTGTTCCAATGTGGGAATCGAACAAAGTCCGAGTCGAAGGCCAAGCTCTAACCACTAGACTACGGAGGCTGTTGCCATCTAATTTACTGTGTGAGCTAGCAAAAGTTTGCACAATAAAGTTCTAGAATTATAGAAGTATCAAGTAGGTATAGATGTAGGTGTAGATTTAATATAATTTAGAGCCGGGCATGCACAAGGCCGAGCCGACCGCGCCTACGCCGCGCCGTTGCAACATTCTTTGTTAATCGCACAGCTTTTACAGAAAGCTTAAGTTTTGCCTTTCACTATATAATAATCTATGTTCTTTGTTATTATATTACTAGGTAGAGAACGCTTTAGCCTGTATAGTTGGAATAGGAACTAAAATATTTGCCTTATTGGAAGACAATTTCAGAGAAAAGACGGATGAATATTAAATAACCTAACCAAGAACATGTCAGGACATGTCTAAGGAGGGTTCCGTAACTATAAACGCGTAATATGCTTTTTTTTTTAATTTTTCCAAAAGTTACTGTCCGATTTGGTTGACAATAATTTTCCTAAAGAGTTTTTAGCATGATCTATCAACATGGAAATTTGCAAGTTTCTATCTCCTATAGTTTAAAAATGCTAGGGGGGGACCAACTTACAAACTACTTTGGAGGCCGATTACTCGAAAATGGTCAACTTTATAAAAAAGTAACGTATGAAACCTGGCCTTTATTTTAAAAGACCTATTCTACAATACCCCACACGATGGGGTAGAGTGAAAAAATATTTTTCATCCCCACTTCACATGTATGGAGAGTAGGGAATGTTATTATTCAACAAATTTTACTATTCGAATAATTCGAATAATACGAATAATGGTAATAAACTTTAAATACAAGTAATATAATGCGTTTATATATACCTGCATATTTAATAATATTAAAATGTGAAGTGTTTCACAAATTACTCTAAAAAAATCAAAGTCTTTTTAATCAAAAAAAATCTTCTTTTAAGTTTCAAACTTAAAATACTAAATTGCAATAACTTTTTAAGTCTATTGAGTATTAAGACATGAACGGTTTAGGTCTGGAGCAGACCATGGATTTGGTTGCCAACTAAGTGGTTTCTCCCAAAAACTAAGAAAGAGAAAAGATCCTCTAGGGGAGAGAATTTTTGGGGTTTGTTTAAGGGGTTCGTATTTTCTGGTTTTTAATTGAGTTAAGCTATTGATCGATTCAACATAGACAATCGATTTAAAAGTTAGATAAATCGAGAGAAATATATTTGTAGAGTTAGAACACTGCACAGAAATTGGAATGCGCTGTAAATAGTGCTCTGTTCTAATATAATGCAGCTGAAAACTCTAAACACGAGTATCGTGCTGTCATAATGGTCTGCTCCAGACCTAATCGGTACATGTGTATATAAACCGTAGTAAGAATAAGTAAACAAGATAAACCGTCAACATAAAAAGCACTCAAAAAAGATTTTAATGTTATGTTAACATAACAAAAAACTTCATAGTTGGTAAAAGGTGGGTGGAAGATCTTTAAAACAAAAATAACCTTTTTCCATTTTCATGTTAACCATGTTTTTGGTCTCTTTGTGTTTTAAATTTTTTGTTGAACGATGAGCTTTATTACAAAAAGGAAGTTAGACAACAGTAGATTTAAAAATTGTATCATAGCCTAAAGAATGTGATGTTGATGATTTTTCTGAAATTAGGCATCAGTGCAGAAGTAGGCATCAGGCGTTGTACTGCAAGAACGGAGTGTCATGTTACGAACCGTTCAGAAGATGAAGCGACGGTACAAAGAGACTGAAAAACATTTGATAAGTCCATGTAAGACTTTAATGGCAGACTTAGCGCTCGGCAAGACCGTTAAATTTTTTCCACTTGTTGAAAATCAACACTTAAATGCAGTTAAGTTCAGAAACAGCTTCTTCAGACCCGAAGGGACTATGTTACTGACAGCACAATGAAGAAGACTTGCTTAAGTGAAATCTGAAAGAAGAACCCTAAAGACCGAGGCGAAGGGCGAGTGGTCTCACCTCGAGACCAAGCTCGAGAGCCCTAGTATCGATACTGTAATACGTCCGTGAGCACATACAAAAGGATGAACGAGAATGGTCCAGAATTTTGGTCCCAGATGAGTGGATTTACTCACTTTAACTTCACAAGTTAAAGTGAACTTCTGAAGGAAGGCTAAGTAAACGTGACCTGGTAATATCTTCAAGCCTACTTTTCAGATAGAGTCCAGTATGCTCAGGCAGAGTACATAAACAATGGGCTGGTATACCTTCAGGAATCCGCACTAAGTATGTGGCTATGACAATTGGATCTCTACCTGGAGAAAGATATGGTCAAGAGATTCTTAAAGATTCTCTTGTCCTCACCTCACCCCGATTAAGTACACCCTGAGATGAGCTCAGAAGGCTAGTCAGAAGCCGCAAATTGTCACCTACAGTTAGTACCCTCACAGCACTAAAACACGCCCTGATATAAAAATGGGAGAGAATATTGCATAATTCGGCTCCAAAACCTTGTTTTCAGTATGACAAACTTCCTCCAAGCTGTTGTCAAGCCTCGGGGAGTTATACAAAATCGCAATTTAACAATATAACATGTAAATTTAGTCTTTAAGACTAACATTAAAAGGGTTAATTATTGTTTAAAGATAAAAATAATATACTGATATATAATTTATTACTTTTAAAGAAAGCTGATAAATCTTGTTATAATATTTTGAAAAGTATGAAATTTTGAACGACTTGTACTTAGTTTTGCAGGCGTTCGTTTCGCTCTGTTCGTCCGCCTGTCTCTCTTTCTATCTGCTCTTCTGGCTATATTGCGTCTAGGTACACTTCACATGTATGGAAATAGCCACCCCAGCGTTCCATCCATGTGAAGTGTATGTTGAATATTATATCTTTTAAAATAATGGAAAAGTTTTATACATCACATTTACAAAGTCAACCATTTCCAAGTAATCGGCCTTTAAATTGGTTTCACCCTCCTCTGTCATTTCTAGACTATGAAAATTAGGAACTTACAATTTTTCATGCTGGTAGATCATGTAAATTCTCTTTAGGAAAGTTATTTTAAACGAAATTGAACAGTAAGATTAAGAAACTAAAAATCGTATTACGCTTTACAGTAACAGAACCCTCCTTAGACACGTCCTAACATGCTCTTGGTTAGGTAATTTAGACAAGCGAAAGCCTGAGCCTGAGGCCTGTATTCACCTTAAATATTTTTTTTATTTAAAGACAATTATGTATTATTTCACAAACAGTGTAAGTAGTAAAATCTGTCTTAGGATATAATTGACGACAATATTAATAAATAATAAAAATTATGTATTAAATAACGAAACTTTTGCGGTTTATGTACAAGTTTATTACTATTATTAACACATTTTTGAAAAATAAATAAAATATTTTCATTATTCGTTTTATTCGAAATATTCGAATATTGAACCCAGTCATATTCGAATAATAAAATCGTCGAATATTCGAATATTCGAATAATATTCCCTAATGGAGAGCCACCCCTAAAATATAAAATTATTATTTTTTTATGATCCCGAAACCGTGATCTATACACAATCTATAACTGCACTAAATTTCATTAATTTATATTAATAACTACAGGAGCTAGAGGCGCGGACAGACAGACAGACAGACGGACAGAGCGAAACTATAAGGGTTCCTTAAGTATTACGGAACCCTAAAAATGGTATGCTTAAATATGTTACAAGTAGGTACATTACGTACTTAAAATCTTGGACTCCTAAAACTAATATACATGATAAAGGCCGAATATTTTATGTTATAATTAATATTAAATATTTTATAGTCACTTTTCATTGTTTAGTATATTTTTTCCCTTTACCTAAGTACTAATATTATATGTTTTGTGGCAAAAAAGCCCTTAAAAGTCGTTTATTTAGAAGATCACAATAAGAAGTTGTGTGCTTTTTTACTATAAAATAAAAAAATATTTTTCTAAAGTGAGGCTTTTAATTCTTAGCACAGCCAATTGGCTCAAAAGACACCAGAAGGCTTCTAAAGTGTAGCAAGTATTGGTCTGGTAATTTAAAACGAGTTGGTAATGTCGGTGGATATAGTGCATATTCAAACGGACGGCAATTAGACCAGACACGAAGGCCAGCCCGATACTTAATACATGTATTTGATACTGGTATTTACATTCAGTTAAAAATACCATACGCCCCGGTACAAGAACAGTCCAGAATTTGCGAGACGAAGACGTACACAAAATAAAATAAAGAATGTTAAGTAACCCCGAATTATCAGGCAGTGAGCGAGCTGATGTAGATACATACATACATACATATAATCACGCCTCTTTCCCGTAGGGGTAGGCAGAGACCGCCTCTTTCCAGTAGGGGTAGGCAGAGACCACTTCCTTCCACTTGCTGCGATCTTTACATACTTGTTTCGCTTCGTCCACTTTCATTCTTACCATCCTACCTTCCCCTATCCTATCCATTCCTCCTCTTACATTCAACGTAGCGAAGCGGCTCTCCATGGGCCATCTCATCTCTCTGATGTAGGTAATAATAATAATATCTATGGACGATTCACACCACGTCAATCTCGCCCCGTGCTAAGTATCCGAAGAACTTGTGTTACAGGTACCAGAAAACGGGAAGTGTATTTAATATTTTTATACAGATTTTTATTATACACATATTTTATACATATCCATGACCCAGGAGCACAGAAAAACTTTTTGTTCCTTCGACGGGATTCGAACCCGCGACCCCCGGCTTGAGCACCAACGCGCTGAACCACTGAACCACAGAGGTCGTCAAGATGATGAATTATAGCTAAGAACACTCTCGATCATGTGAACTTTCAAACAAAAAACTACATCAAAATCGATTCATCTGTTTGAGAGCTACGACGTCACGAACAGTCACGTCAAACATATAGCACTCCTGTGTTCCTCGGGGGTTAAAATAAACCGATGCATTTTCTGTGGGAGCAATATTTTTTATTTGAGGAACATTGTCTTAGGCTCGGTTGTTACTGCAATCGAATTCATTTATTATGAGTTGTAACTTCTTCAAACTAAATACTCTCTGATTGGAGAGAGCTATATGTATTTATTTGTTTGCTTTTCTGATATCACTGGGTATTAGTTTTTTGGTGATAGAGTTTTATAATCCAGTGCTAATCGTTCTTCAATGAGATACTGTAAAGTTCCTTAAAGCAATTATTATAATTGATAATAATAATAGGTTCCTACACCGATTGCGGTGACAATGGCGCGATTCATTGAAACCAGACCACCTACGCAAGAGTTATTATATAGTACTCTCTTCCTTTACTCTCGTTATTATTGACATGAGAAACTGACTTAAACAGTATATATATATATACATGTGGCAATAAAACTAAAAATCTTGGAAAATTATTTTTACTACACAAAAAACGAGTACTACAAGAATGTCCTTTACAAGTTCAAGGGAAACGGCACATACGCACACGTATCATTGAAAAAATGAAGGAAATGTCATTAGTGGTCTAAACCAGCCAACGCCTAGGCCGACCTTGCCGTGGTGAATGTGTCTGACTCATGGGGACATGGTCGATATTATATGCGGAAGTGGCATATTATGTGTACCTATTGGGTTTTTATGTGAAAAGGCCAAAGGATATATAAGCACCCGGACTTATGAGACATAATAAAGACAAATAAAATCGGCCAAGTTCGAGTCGGACGCGAAGGGTGCCGTATCAACTATATACCAAACGGAAAAAACATGTTTGTTGTATGAGAGCCCCACTTAAATATTTATTTTATTATGTATCTGGTATTTGTTGTTACAGCGGCAATACATCTGTAAAAATTGTAACTGCCTAGCTATCACGTTTCATGAGATATAGCCAACAGGCAGACAGACGGACTGAAACTGACTTTAGGGTCAGTTTCAGAACAAGACTTAGATCCTTGCCTGTTTGCATCAAACTTTCAATCGACTTCTAAAAGGAGGAGGTTGTTTGCGTAGATGGACGTTTTCCTTAAGACTAACTTAACTGCTTGTCATTTGCAAGAGCAAAACAACACAAGAAGATGTTTTCCGAGATCACCTCATTCGATTTATTTTGTTCTGATACCTTCAATATATTTTATGGACCGTAGTCCGTAGCCGAAGCAGTTTGTGTTTCCTATATTCAACAAATATGGTCGTGATAAATAAGGAATGTCAATCGACAATATTTGCCTAATTGTCCGCGGATATTGCGATTTCCGCCGTTAGATAGAATATAAATAAAATCCACTGCGAGAACCGATGTAAACATTCAAATGCCAATATTGTGACCTTTTCGGGAGATGTTTACACTTTTGTATCATATTTGGGCTTTAATTGAGACAGAAATTTACCTCATTTCACTCATCATCTATACTATTATCTAATATGACTCGGGGGAGGGTCGCAGGGTTATGTTGGACTCCGCAGTGCTTTCACCGGTTTACCAACTAAAACCCCTCCGATAGCATGGTCCCACCTAAAGCGTGAAGAAGGAGTCACGCTTTAGGTGGGACCATGGGAACTAGTTACTACGTAATCTATATACGTACTATCATATGCATTTATTGCAAAGGTGTTTATTTGAAATTACAAACCGACGCTTTAATTTTATTTCTTTGTATGTATAGATATAAGATAAACCTCAAATATAACGTGACTGCTACAGTATAGAAGTTGATTTTATCACTTCTCTCTTAAAAGTGCTTTAGACCTCTTTAAGGCTTTAAGTCCGTCTTATCTTTAAGTCCAGACGGAATGTTAATATACGGCGTAGGTATGTAATTGCAGGAGATAGCAGATAAGCGGCGTGCGAATATAAAAGCGACTCATGCGCTACCTATTTAAGGTCATGTCAATTTTGCGAAATATCTTTTTAGTCCAAGGGACACCAACTATACAAAGCACTATTTTCGGTATCTTTACTTGTTTATAACTTTTGCAATTATTTATATGCTCTTATGCGCTTCTAGCAACGAGGTATCACATATAGTCATAGGATCAGTATCTCTATTTGACACGAAAATCTATTTGTCGATTAAACTATTTGTGTAAATTAATTCACAATAATTTTACATGAAGTTTAGAATTCCGAGCTTAGTCAATAATTCTTTGGCTCAAGAGATATCACTTCGTGTTAGTTTATTTTTTTATATATACCAACTTTATTGATAAGAGAAATGTTGTCTCAAGCTCTGCCAAATTTCATTAGAATAGGTCCATTAGTTTCGGAGCCTATGCAATGCAAACAAACATATAAACAAAATTTTTCTCCATATCAAATTAAACAATTTGAACTGGATATTTCAAACTATTAATATTTAATGTTATGTTGGTTACATAGAGCAAGGCCTCCGGTACACCCACTATTAACAAGCTCTCAACGCCGGAATTACATACAATCAATTTTTATTACAAACCGTATCGAACTTCTGAGGCTGCAATACTGAACCTTGTGGTGTAAGTTATAAGAGCGTGCGGAGTTGTATTGTTGTGGTCAGCAATGTCGGCGTTCAGGGCGAGGTTATATCAACTTATATCACCGCCCCGGTCGGCCGTGATTCGACGGAATGCGGGGTGAAAGGTAAAGGTGTGATTATAGGCATGAGCGTTAGCGTTAACGACTTGAATCAGTTTTCCCAAAATAAAAAGAGGAATCACATTTCACAAGACAAAAGATAACATTGAAGTTATCATTTTGAACACGTCATTTGTTGTGCAACATTGCCGCATTCCACGCCAAGAAAACGTTTTCCAAGATAGGAGATTTCGGTTCAGCGACTTACTAGTTACTACATACACTTAACACGTGTAGTACCTATTTCAGTTTTGTACACAATATTCTTAACTATTATTTCCAACAATCAATCTGAATGTTCGTATTCTAAATCCCAGTCGCCTATAACTCACACCACGCGAGTGAACGGCTTGGATGCGTGACGCAGTGCCCGTACATTTGGACCAGACTGAGTAGACAATGGAATTGTAACGCGCTGACCAAACAGTTAACAGACAAACAAATATTTATACGATGACTTTCATTTGAACCAATGAAAAGAAGTATTTTCACTACGGGTTTCACACACAATCTATACTAAAAATCAGGAGAGTGAAAACGTATGTAAACAATAATCATCTGTGAAAATGTTGTCAAATTGATAATAATAATAGTTCTAAATTCAAACACGTAAGTCATTCGAAACTAATTCACTTGGTCCGATTTTTATAAAGCCAATCCTAAATGTTTCTTTTCTTTTTTCTTATTATGTATTATGAAATCGAGTATTATAGGCCTCATTTCAGCACAGCATAAAGCTTAAATTTTGGGACATTAAAATTTTGCTATAAGTAAAACATTTATTTAACGAATATACAAACATTAAGTCAAAGAGTAGGTCATCAATTCGAAGCATCGTTCACAGAGTGTAAGTTATTGTCCGTGAATCTAGACCAAAAGGTTGCCTAATATCACAGAGTACACCTAATTAGCTACATCAAGGATGTGGGAATTCCCATACATAACTTTTACATTATTCAGAATTACTTTTACGTCTTCAAAATGAAAAAATAAGCATTTATTGCTGTCTTCATTTTACATATTATTATTATCATAATTTATAGTTATTAGTGAGCTCCGTAACGGTCTACCCACTAGGGGTAGACCGTTTGGTTCGCACTCGAGAGAGTGCAGGTTCGAATCCCAGGTTGTGGCGTGTACCAATGAGACTTTTTCAGATCTCAAGTACATTATACGGACGCTCTAACGGTGAAGGAAAACATCGTGAGGAAACCCGCACATAGTTGGCCCCAGACGTATTGACTAGTTCATTCCTCTGGACTAGGCTGACTATGTTGTGAGAATGCCGTATGTGCTTGGGCAACCATACGACATTTAAAAACTAACTGTCCCAGGCACTATAAGTATTTCAAGAGTGGTTACTTCGCTCGGAGAATACTGTATAAATCATCCATTAACGGATGCAAAGGCCTAAGTTTTTTTATAGTTATTGAGTTTGTTGAACAACAGCTTGTACTGCGACAAAGGCTTCCTCCAAGCACTTCCATTTTTCTCTATATCTTGCAATTCTAATTAATTCTGGTCCGACTACTCTTTTAAAATCATCTAGCCAACCTTTTATTTGTCAACCTTTATTTCTCTTTCCTTCTCTTGGGTACCATTCCGTGTCCTGTCCATTTATATTTCATTGATTTACATATTTTTTCCTTCCTTAAAAGACTGCAATTCTTACGCGAAATATTACTCATTCAGATATTATAGAGGAAAATCAATTACATATCACTAGCTACTGGCATTATAACTAGACACATTCAGTTAAAGTTTACTAGATCAATTAACAACTAGTTCCACTTTTGGCATTTAAATGTATGTTTTAGTCCTCACGGTTAATACTAAAGCGTGGGATAAACATAAAAAATAAGCCGTGTGGTGTCGTGGGACACCAGATAGGAACTAGGTTCCTCATTGTAAAATATTAATTTAATAGAACTATATAACTATACTTTAATATAATAAAATATTTAATACCTCAAATAGAACTATTTGAGATACATATAAAGAAAATAATAATAATTATTATTATATATTATTATCCTTATTAGTATACATTTTTTATTTAGATTTTTTTATCGATAAAAAAACTAAAAAAAAAATATCTTAACACCTTTCTTTTGTTTATCGACTAGGGTACCTTTATATTGCCGACTAGGGGTACCCCTCCGCAACGCCCCTTAAGGAACTTTCGTTCCAATATTCTTTAAAATTCTTTCAAATATATGCATAGAACAGAAAATTTACTTTTATTATAATATAATATCATACGAAAAAACCTTATATTCAAAAGTTAAAAACTATAACCCAACTACGTAAATTCTATTTGGAATATCAACGTTGACCACAAAAGGTAATTTACAGTCGCTTAACAATGAAGGCGGCCATGATCTTCTTGTATTAGCGGTGATCAATGTGTTACATTAAGTGGAACATTTAAAATCTTAAGTTAAATAACTGCTTTTCTGCGTCTTTATTTATTTTTAAATTTTGTTTATTTTGTAGTCATGTTTTAATGGTAATAAAACGACTGAAATCGATAGTTTGGCCCTTACCATAGTGCCACAATGTTAAGGCCCAGCCTAGGACTATATTGTCTGAAGCTCGGAAGGCCGGAGAAAATTCAGAGCACTGAAAATAAAACTCTGGAAAGTGTTCGCGCCAGTCAAAAATTGCATTGCTTCGCGATGTCATATCAAGAGGGTAGATATAAGAACGCCAGACAAAAACTCCATTACTTCGCGATGCCATATCAAGGGGACATATCTTGCGATCATACATCGTTGGCACATCTAACAATTAATACTTTGTCGACCGAGTCATGTGAATGATCATGTCATGTCTTGTAAGCGTCAATTCACACTGAGACGCGACGCGCCGCGGCATTTTTAAGATAGCGACACAAAATTAAACTTTATTCACTACACAAAAAGATACACGTTTCATTGCAGGAGTTCGAATTTCGAACTGCACCATGATGCACAACGCGGCGCCGCATTTGACTCACTATCTTAAAAATGCGACGCCACGTCACGTTATGAGCTGACCCCAAGTTGTAACATCATGTACGGACAATCGGCATTTAGTAACGAAACCATGTCACCGTTACAAAAATCCACACGTACAACACTTCTCACGTCGTGTCGCAACTCGCAGAGTGCCGCGATGTGTGGCGGTGATAAACCGCTTGTCAGTTGTCACTTGTCATACACAAAACGAAGCCGAAAACATAAACGCTCTTGTTGCATAGACGTATATTATAGACGAGGCATGTTGAGGCAAAAAGTGTCTCCAGTAAAATGGCCCCAATTTTTAAATTTTTGGGGCCATTTTGAAATTCGAAATATGGTGAAAACAATATGGCTGACATTTGAGTTATGGTGAAAACCAACATGGCGTAACTTTTTCTTGTATGATTTTTTTTTCTGCTAAATCTACGTGATAGCCTATCTTTAGTTGAAATCTTTGTCTTGTTGGCTTTCCAAGCAGCTAAATACACAGAAATAACTCTTTAATCTCACACATAGTACGAACCTTCATTTATTTATTAATTATTTATTCTTTATGTACGTCATTTTAAGACTAAACTAAGACAACACAGTGAGTAAGGTGTGCTTATCTCTACAAGAGATCTCTACCAGCAGACCTAAATGTACCTTTACCTGGCTGGTTCTCGTAAAATGCAAATTATTATATCCCACGGGAATTGTACCTTCCTGCCAGATGAGGCTAATTTTGTTATAATAGCAATATTTTATCAAATAACATCGGCAGTAGATATGTTTGTCTGCGGCCAATCATTGTCATCTCTAATTCACATTACCTAAATCGTTACGCCGCCGCCGCGCCGCTCCTGCGAACGCGTAAGGTGTGGCCGCCTTTGAGCGTATGTTCCGCACATTTTTAACTTAGGGTATACGAAAGGTACATTAACGTCTCCAGTAGGCATAAGAAAGTATTCTATTTTCAATTTAAAGACTATCCAATTGCTGTTTTTCAGACAATTTTTGGACTTTTTAGACATGTGCAAAGGTTTCCTCAGTACCTCGCATATTAAATCCTTGAACGTCGAAATAAAAATATAGATCAGAAAAATTATTGGTTCATGCATTCTCTATCGTAAAAAGCAACCTACCTAGATCCACAACCGCGTGGCCCATACTGCGGTTGCGGCGAGCGCGTAACCTTCAAATCCGGCGCGGAGTACAGCAGTGCGAGAGTGTACATACTTAGGGAGAGTTAATTAAAATCATGTGATTTTTCGATTGTGAATGTTAGATTAAATATAGCCACCGTATAGCCCGTATATAATCCTGTGGTGTTTTTGTAAACGTTAAAGCAGCGTGAAACGCGTCCTGATTGATCCAAACGTAACAAAATCAGTTTATTATAATAAGTCGCTTCACTTATAAATTATAATACAATCAAAGTAAAATGAAAGTCAACTTTAAATCTACAAGAATTAAGGTTCTGATTGTCTGACAAGAATGATGATGATGAGCACGTAAAAAGTCGGACCTGAGTGACGTCCCACTAGGTTTCGAGAGTAAATGAGGAGAGAGTGCTCTTATATACTGCGCACACACTTTGGGCAGTATAAAATAATTCCTGTGTAGCTGGCCCGGTTTCCATGAAACTGGCCACCATCACCGAAATCGGCGTGGGGAGCTTTTATAATTCTTATAAATATTTAATACGGATAAAAATACATCCTGTAGACAAACGCCTTAAGTTACCCGCCAGCACTGGCACCACGGCTCACGTTGTGCCAGTAATAAGCCCGCAAAGGTCAGCCGCGCCACCGAACACGAAAGGGTTCGCAATTACCCATTATACACGGGTGGTTCTGTTTGATTTTATTGCATGTATAAGTGCAACTTGCGAGTTTTTCTCTATGGGAAGTTAAAGAAATAGTTGTAGGCCTATACAAAATTTTGACAAAGCAAATATTTCCGAGTAATCCACTTTTGTAGAGTCGGGAAAAATAAATGACAAACAAAATCGGTGAAAATTTATATAATTGGCGTTTCCTTTTGCTGTCCTTCCTCCTAACTTAACTCATGTTAGTTTAATGCACATTTTCTAGTAACTTTCTAACTTTATAAAACACAAAAATTACATTATTATTTAAAATGAATAATTATTTCACTTCTCAGTCTATTTTCAAACAATTCCGAATTCAATAATAAAAAAATTACATTCAGCATTGAAGTTAGAGTTGAATATAGGCCAACAGCGCTCTAGTACAAAAGACATCAACGGGCGCGCGGCCCGCGTCACTGTTTCACATACTTGGTTTTCATAATTACTTCATTACAAAACAAACCTAATTACAGAGGTCGTTCGCAAGGTCTTCAATGTTCAAAATGTGTATGTTAATTACGTGAAATACAAGAAACGGCATTTTTATGAAACATTTTATTGCTATGAACTTGTTGTTGTGATTAATTGAAGTAACTGCGTGTTTATAGCAATTTGAGTGTTATTATGACGCCTATTGGAACAAGATACTAAAATAAAATCTTCACGCAATCGAATTTCTTTCTTCAAATAAGGCGAATTAGGCAGTTCTCAAACTGACTAAGCCTACGTCAGCTTGGTAGACTTCAGGAGTTTATAGGACTACAGTCAAACTCACGAGACAAAAAAAGTCATTAAATATTTAGAGATTCGCAATCGTTTTCAAATTGAAAAAACCAGTTTCATCATTTTATTATTAATTTGAATAAAAAATCTTTCAAATTTATTCAAAAATGGCACCGTACTGAAGGTTGACAATTCGCGTGTATTACTCGTATATTCCGACCAAGTGACATATTGCTTATTAGTTTTGAATGACTACATGCATGTACGTATAAAACTACTACATGTTACTGTGGGTTGTTTGAATGTAGAGTTATTTTCCTTTTAACACATGATCAATATTTGCATAAATTATTCTCCCTCATACTGTACTCTAATAGTCTGAAGAATTTAAATCGAATCTTAATTCAAGATTAAATAACGAAATTTCTGATCAATTAGCTGACTAACTTTAATCCATTTCGTGGCTATTGTTATCGGCAAACGCCAATCACGATTCACGACGACGCACAGTGGTCCCGATTTAATAAAATATGGACATTGATGCTACAGGCACGAAAATTTTACTGAAAGTTAAGACTAGGATAACTAATACGACAAAAAATATTATTATCCTACCATGACTGTTTCTTAGTAATAAAAAATAATTACTTTTTTTTTGTATGGAAGAAATAACATTTCTGTTAATTTCTCGAAATTCTTAAAAGTTGTCGAGATGGGGATCACATATGTTAGAAAACAAGTGATTCTGAGTATTTCTTGTGAAGATACTTTCTGCTTATCTCTGCGTACTTTTGAGTTATTGCGGTTTGAAAAATCGATTTTTTTAAAGTTAAATGTCCATACTTTTGAATTACATAGTTACTGAAATGCTTAGAGTATTTGAAAATTTTAAACTTAATAATAGTTTTTGAGATAAGTTTGAAGAAATACAAACTCAACGTAGGGGAACCTTCATTTATGAGTAGTATTTTAGTCCACTAGAAACAAAACTCACATAATATTTGGGTCAACGTTTTCTTGAGAAATCTCTGTTTCCTGAGAAAGTAATTCACTGTCAAGGATCAATGCGCTGGCCTCTGGGAGTAATTGTTGTTGTGATTGAACAAATTTTGGTTTAGTATGAGTGATGTAGGGATCTGAGCTAATTAGAAAGTTGTGGATTATGTCAAAATTAGTTTGAACTCCACCGATTTTTCTTGTGTGGGCCAGTCTAACGTTCCGGAAATCTATATTTCGCGCTTCAGATGCTTCTTCGGAAAACATGCCTATGGGAATAAATGAGAAACTTTCACAAATATCTGCACCATGAAGCAAGGGTTTATGGACACTTGAAGGCATGTAATACCATGTGTATAAGTTAGTATAAAGTATTGCTGTTTCTCTGCAATATTCTCTAAAAAGGCTAGTATTAATGAGTTGCCCAGATGAAATTGTTTGTAAAATAACTGCAAACCTTTTGATTAAATCACGGTGAATACCAGTTATTTCAGCAGATAGTTCAAAATTTGTGATAAAATAATAATAAGCTGTATTACAGTCGTTGGTGGTGCCAAATCCCTGTTTAACTATATCGATTAAAAAACCAATTCTTTCCCGAAATTCTTCTTGGGTCCTCTTTTTTTTTGCTATCTTGAAACTGGTATTCACCCTGATTTAATCAAAAGGTTTGCAGTTATTTTACAAACAATTTCATCTGGGCAACTCATTAATACTAGCCTTTTTAGAGAATATTGCAGAGAAACAGCAATACTTTATACTAACTTATATACATGGTATTACATGCCTTCAAGTGTCCATAAACCCTTGCTTCATGGTGCAGATATTTGTGAAAGTTTCTCATTTATTCCCATAGGCATGTTTTCCGAAGAAGCATCTGAAGCGCGAAATATAGATTTCCGGAACGTTAGACTGGCCTACACAAGAAAAATCGGTGGAGTTCAAACTAATTTTGACATAATCCACAACTTTCTAATTAGCTCAGATCCCTACATCACTCATACTAAACCAAAATTTGTTTAATCACAACAACAATTACTCCCAGAGGCCAGCGCATTGATCCTTGACAATTCTCAAACTCAAACTCAAAATTTTTATTTCCATGTAGGTTATAATATAACGCTTATAGAATTGTCCTACATGATGCCTACCACCGGTTCGGAAACTAGCCCGGCGAGAAGAACCGGCGTAAGAAACTCGCACGGGGCCACCTTTTAGCAAAAAGATGGGAAAATTGTTCTTTTCAAAAAATATTTTTACAATGTTGTAACTTAATCTATATAACATTAGTTATAAGTACATAAAACATACTTAAGTACATAAAAGCAGCCTCGCATGGGGCCATCTTATTCCCAAGGTGTGCAATCGTTAATGAAATCACTGACTTCATAATAACCTTTAGCACACAAACGTTCTTTAACTACTTTTTTAAATTTATTGAATGAATTACTTTCTCAGGAAACAGAGATTTCTCAAGAAAACGTTGACCCAAATATTATGTGAGTTTTGTTTCTAGTGGACTAAAATACTACTCATAAATGAAGGTACCCCGCTACGTTGAGTTTGTATTTCTTCAAACTTATCTCAAAAACTATTATTAAGTTTAAAATTTTCAAATACTCTAAGCATTTCAGTAACTATGTAATTCAAAAGTATGGACATTTAACTATTAAAAAATCGATTTTTCAACCCGCAATAACTCAAAAGTACGCAGAGATAAGTAGAAAGTATCTTCACATGAAATACTCAGAATCACTTGTTTTCTAACATATGTGATCCCCATCTCGACAACTTTTAAGAATTTCGAGAAATTAACAGAAATGTTATTTCTTCCATACAAAAATAAAGTAATTATTTTTTTTTACTAAGAAACAGTCATGGTAGGATAATAATATTTTTTTGTCGTATTAGTTATCCTAGTCTTAACTTTCAGTAAAACTTTCGTGCCTGTAGCATCAATGTCCATATTTTATTAAATCGGGACCACTGTGCGACGTTATCTTCGCCGTTAATCATCACCGATAGGCGATAAACCTTTCATCACTGAACTAGATCTGAGGTAGACATTTCGCTGATGCCACACGTAAGGGTCAAGGAACAATGCCTTTTGCAACGTAGAATTATTTTATGATTTGCTGTTCATACTTAATTATTTATATCAAAAAAATCAAAGTTAATACCTATTAACTACATACATTTATTTATGACTAGATGTTGCCCGCGTCTTCGTGCGCGCAATATGAAATGTAGGAACCGTACATTTAGCCGCAATGAAAAGTAGCCTATGTTCTTCTCCATGGTCTACTCTATATCTGTGCCAAATTTCAGCAAAACCAGTTAGAGCCTATTCAATGCAAACAAACAAAAATGCAAAGAAACAAACAAATATTTCCTCTTTATTTTATAAGTGTAGATTTATAATAATAATGAATTGTCGCTTAACAACTAGATGTAGAGATGTGAGATTGTAATTAATTTGTATAAATTATATTTTACATTAGTAAATATAAAACAACAGTTTTCGGAAAGGTAAGCTGATAGGAATCGTGTTGTATGAACTATGAACCCTTGCAACTGATGCATGTGTGAAATACCTGTATCCTTATCAGGATTCATGCTCACCAGTCACCACACCACATGTAAGCATTCTCATGACAAACAAACAGACCAATGTCGCGAGCACGATTTGATAGGTTTAGGAATAAATATCACGTTCTTACATTACATTGCAAACTAAACTTAACCCCCTTGACACAAAATCAAAATTCCAATACGTTCCAATTTGTACATGCTACATACAATAGGCAAGCGGACTGTTTTTTTTTTATTGCATGAATGAATAGTACTCTTAAATATGAGTAGCTTATCAGAAAAAACCGTATATCAAAAGTCAATATTTTCAAAGGTACAGCGATTTGTATACAAAATTTCGCAAGTCTCGTAAAAACGCTCCATACTAAAATCGCCATACAAATGACGTCACTATGGGATTAAAGTGTATTAAGTAGGTAGGGTAGGTATTAAAGTAGGTATAAAGTATACGGCCGCAGGAACATATTGGTAAATATCTCCGATATTTGCGCGTTTAAGTTCATACTTATAATAATGAATGTTTTTGTATATGATGTAAGTAAACTAATGATGTAGGTTTTGTTTACCAATTACGTAAAAAAAAAGTACTTTTTAAATGTATTTAATTAGTAAACTACACATAAAATAATATTTTTTTACATTTACCAGCTAGTAGGTAATGCCTCAATATTTCCGAATATATTAATGAAACTAAATATTTCGGAAGTTGTCCGATCCCCTATTACCCACACACTTTTAGGTTTATTGGCGAACAAATTTCGATACTAATCTAGATATCTATAGGTATTAGGTGTCAGGTTAGGTGAGGTAACGTACACCGGGTCGGTTCCGCGTCGCTCCGGCGCGGCGTTATATTATCCATTTGCAATGACACAATTATTCAACGCTTGCAGCCTTGTGTCGACTGTTACTGACTGACCTATAAAAGGTTAGAACTTTCAAATCATATACTGGTTAATGTAAATTATCAGGCCGTTGCTGGACGTATGACATATAATACTAGCTTTTGCTCGTGGTTCCGCACGCGTAAATACAGAATTCCATAGAAACATTGTAATTTTTCGTGATAAAAAAATTGCTTTAGTAGTGATCCAGATTTTAAACTACTACCATACCAAATTTCATTAAAATCCGTTCAGTGGTTTTTGCGTGAAAAAATAACAACCATCCATCCATCCTCACAAACTTTCAAATTTATAATAGTAGTAGGATAATATATTGTAAAAAGTATCTTTTGTACATTGGCGTGGTAAAGTGGCAACGCGTGGGCTATTTCGATCTAAATCACAGAATAAATAATAGTACCCACAGGTATCTAAATTAAAGAATCACCCTGAGGTGTCACAACAACATGTTCGAGAGCTTAGTCCTACTAATATTATAAATGTGAAAGTTTGTGAGGATGTATGAATGGATGGATGTTTGTTACTCCTTCACGCAAAAACTACTAAATGGATTTCGATGAAAGGCATGGTAGTAGTTTAGGGTCTGGATTGAAATATAGGCTACTTTTCATCCCGAAAAAGTACAGTGTTCCCGTGGGATACTGTATTTACACGACCGGAGCCGCGGGTAAAAGCTAGTCTAGCACATATTTTGACATATTTCCACTTCTTTAAGGGTTAAAATGTCTAAAATGGACACGTTAAAGTAATCGTTCTATGGAACATCACCTCTTGCATTATAGATGATGTTTCATAGTACGATTAAATTACTAAATAAAAAACATTTTTATATTAGGTATTAAACCTATCAAACTGCGTGGCAGTTTGTCGGCAGGTATTACGCTCGTTTTATCTTCTATGACGTGACTGTGACCATTTTAGACCTGCTGATAGGTTACCCGCGATACCCGTTAAACACGTATGAATAACCACATTATGTTTCACTTTACTAATTAGATTTTAGATAATTCTATAAATTTGTATATCTAATTTTTATCATTCGTATCTAGCGCTCGAATCCTCGAACGTGATTCTGTAACCTAGCCATTAAAATCGAACTAATAAAGCTAGCTACCAGCCAGAGTTTATAATAAAAGTAATATAAGCTCGGTCGATAGGTACTAAAACATTTGGTAATATTTTAGTACCTGCTTATTATAGGTCAGGTAGAGCGTTTAATTACTAAGGCAATTATAACTCGTGTACCTACGCATTGAACACATCGTTAGGTGCTACGCTTCGGTGTTTCATTCGTTTCGTGTGCAGCACTCGCAACTTATAGCCTGTTCCAGACGGCCCTACTTTTGCCCAAAACGCTACGATATTTTTTACCACAAAATGGTGTTTCTTTAGCGAAATAAGGATATTAATGAAAATTTCAAAAATTTCGTTTTTAGCAATTTTTGTGACTAGTGGAACAACTGACAGCTGATCACAGCTGATGTTGAAAACGTCAAAAAGTGCTAATTTTAACCCAAGTAGGGAGCTGGGTAAAATTATGCAAAATGGCGTGATCATTCTTAGCGTTTTTAACAGTTTTTGACAGATGACAGTTGCGTGTGGAACAGGGGTGAAAACAGTTACGAATGATCAAAGTGGTACTAAAGAAACAGAAAATGAATGAAAATAATGAATATAACGTTTTGAACGTGCAAATGGAACGAAGCAATAAACAGCGATTAGCAGAAGAGTAGGAACGTTCAAAGGAACACAACCTTTCGTAAAATTTGTAGTAATTAAACCATTAAAATGTACTGTACATATTTTACATTCGAACACCGAATACCGATTCAATTGAATATTAACAATATTTATAAATGCAAAAAAGTGCAGTAATTAGTGCTAAATTAAAAAGTTACAGGATTTAAAAAAAACTACTTTTTTTTGCTTTGATCGCAAAACGAAATTATTTACTATTATTAACTTATTTATTAAAATCAGATCAGTACCTCTAGTCAAGATGCATTCGATAATTACGACGGCGAAGTTCGAACACAAAATGTATGGGATTATTCATTTTAAATTATCGAATGCATCTTGACTAGAGGCCAAGTACCTAGTTTAGGCGTTACGGTGGAACATATATTGACTACCAAAATCTTTGCTCTTCCTTTTTTCGTCGTCGTAGTAGTCTACAATCGTGTTTGGTTATTTTTAAATAACCAAACAACACGATTGTAGATTAATTCTTATAATCAGTTCCGCTAAATATTTTGTACGTGTAAAAACTGACTCGTTTTTATTTCAGCCGTAACTATTATTTATTTACTTCTGACAGTGCAAGAACGGGTAGGTGTCGTCATGGTCATTAATTTTACAAGTTCTTTTTGCCGCTAAAGCTGGCTGTCAAAACTACACTTTTACAACTTTAAAGTTGAATAAAATTAGATACAGAAATAAGATACCCCATTACTGTATCTAATTTTATTCACACAAACAATAATACCTCTTCTGGTAACTTTAAGATTAGACCAAAGATTACTTAGTTAATTTAAAACATTACTATTAACTACATTTGTACTAATTAGGATTCCGTAGTAATTACAAGGAACCTTTATAATTTCGCTCTGTCTGTCTGTACGTCTGTCCTTCCTTGCTAACTTCTGTAACTATAAATAAATAGATGATTTTTTACATGTATAGACTTTATTTTTAGAATCATAAAATAATTATAATTTTGTACTTTAGGATTGGCTCCCCATACATATATATAGTGGGGATAATTTTCGGGAGTCGGTGGTTTGAAGTTGAACATGTTGTTAAGTTCAAACATTTTCATTTCAATAGAAATATGCCTGTTTATTATTGTTGTGCTAGAAAGAATCAAGTTATCAATTAAAACGAGCGATTGGATAACACAATCGAGGTAGCTCATCCGTGCCGGTGCATTTACAATGTTAATGAATTGGGCCAATTATATAATCCGTTATGAATGGATTCACACTTGTATAAGGATATTGTCCGAGTATGATTTCGGATATGAAGACTGCGTGAAGCCAGCCAGTAGGCTTAGCATGACCACCCCAGAAATGAGTCAATTCTACGCAAGAATAGACAAAAAGATATTTTGTACAAACATTAATAACGATCGTAGCAAAATTGTTCTTATTGTAAGGCAGCAAGATCGGAGCGTCGTTAAGAATTGACAACATTTCTTTTCTTCCATCGACGATCAAGCACGATCTCGCACGACAGCCATTTATTCTCTACTTTTATAGCACTTTTTAAGACATCACTTCAAAATGGAACTTTATAATATTACACATATAAAATACACGTTTGCAATCGCTTGCTTGCCGCTCGCAATTCGAACTCTTGCATTGAAACGTGTATCTAACATGTAATAAATAAAGTTCAATTTGGAAGCTATCTTAAAAAGTGCTCGCCGCGTCCCGTCTCGGTGTGAAGTGACGCTAAGGAGACTTAGTGTAAAATCGAGGCTACGGTTTTCTAGAAAGAAAACATTACAATATTATCTAACTTCTCTCGATCCGCATATACTTGTCCATAAACTTAGGCCTTTTCATCCGTTATTGGATGATTTATACAGTAGTCTCCGAACGAAGAAACCACTCTTGAAATACTCTAGTGCCTGGGACAGTCGGTTCTTAAATGTCGTATGGTTGCCCAAGCACATACGGCATTCTCACAACATAGTCAGCCTAGTCCAGAGGAATGACTGGTCAATACGTCTGGGGCCAACCATGTGCGGGTTTCCTCACGATATTTTCCTCGTCCGTCGTCCAGCGTCCGTATAATGCACTTAAGATCCGAAAAAGTCTCATTGGTTCACGCCACAACCTGGGAATCGAACCTGCACTCTCTCGAGTGCGAATCAAACGGTCCCACTAGGCCACGGAGCTCTGATACTTGTCCATAATATATAAGGTTCGGTAAAATCAATTACGGATATTTTGGGAATTTGATCTACTGCTTATGTATAGACGTTTAGGCAGAAAAATAATTGTCATACTTGAAAAAATTTTTTTCACTTTCTATGGGCGAGTTTGCGTTTTGCGGAGAGTCACCCATACATTAGGTGATTTTTTACTTTGAGTAAGACAATTATTTTTTTGCCTAAACGTCTTTATATACGCAGTGGATCATGTGTCCGAAGTATCCGTAATTGATTTTCAGAGACCTTATATATAGATATGTAAATATATGTATCTACAGATTAATCACATGACACTAAGAAACTGTTATCACACCGGAAAGCCGTGTAGCGTGTAGTGTGTGGAGCGCAGCCATAACAGGCTATATAAGGTCACGGTCGTATTTTGTGCCAAATAAGAACCTGATTCTGAGTTATTCACACACGACACACACGTATTACGTACACGACATTGTGGACACAGATAACGGCATATGATGTTGTGTTTATCTTCTTAAAACGTAAAATATAAGCTTTGTAAGAAAAGCTTAAATTGCTTTTAAGTGCGTCACACACGGTGAAGATACAATGATATTTCATCTAAATATATAAAAGGCAAACCTGACTGACTCGTCTATGAAGGCACAGCCGAAACTACTGAACGGATTTTGCTGAAATGCTGTTGTAATGACGTATGCATCCGCTAACAAAGGATTTTTGAAAATTCGCCCCCTTAGGGGTGATAAAGGGGTTAAAATTTTGTATGGAAACCGATCTTCACGCGGACGAAGTCGCGGGCAAAAGCTAGTGTTAAGATAAAATATCGCTTGCTATACAACTGTAGTTCATAGCAACTCCTATGAACTATCACAGACGGCTTATATACTGTATTTCATTTAACGTAAGGTATTATGAAACATATCCAGGCATCTTAAGGTAAAATATTATAGTATCTTCTCCGTGTGTGACGCGCCCTTTATTAAAGGAGCAAAGGAGCACAAGTTGTTCTTACGTTTGTGCTTTTCATTTGGGGCAGTAGAGGCAGAAGCAAGAGGTTCTAAGGTTCTGCAATATCAATTACAGGATTTTCCCAACCTTTTTATTTATCGGCGCCCCCTGTGACTATAAATAATACTTTTATGTGCCCCTGTGCCATTTTTATTGCGAAAAAAAGCATTACTCTGATTTTGTACGGTTTGTATTTTCCATTCACATGAATGATATTGCAGGAAGAGCTAGTTCAATGACGAACCGTTTTATAAGGTTTGTTTTTCTATATTATAGCGTTGGAATATTATAAAAAATCTTTCCAATCTTTTAAATACTAAATGTTTTTGTTACGTATTTTGTGACTATAACCTATTAAATTCTGATATTTAGCAAAAAATTAATTAAGACGCTAAAATCTTAATGCAAATGAATCTAATGCGATCCTTGAACTATAAATGTTCTTTCCGCTTAGGCTATATGATAGAACCTACATAACATATTAAAGTTTGTAACCTACAAAAACTTTCAGTTTTACGAGAATTTTGTAACCGAGTATGAAATTTGGTCGGTAAATTAAAATTCATGTCGAGGAAGGTGTGCAGAAAGCTAATATTTTAATACTGCTTAGAAATATATAAAATTAATAAAAATAACAACAACATACACTAGTCACTACCTCAGATTATTAACACAAACTACCGTGCGGTAGATACAATTTTGTTACACGTTGAAGTAATTTCTAAAGAATTAATCTGTCACAAGTCACTTTTAATTATTTTTTCCATAATTTTTTTTCATTATAAGAGGCATTAGAAATTCCAAGCTTAAAAAGTATATGAATTATTATGGGGAAATTTCGATCACAGGGCGACTTCTAGTATTGTTATATTCACATTTGTGTGAATATGAATAATTATTTTTAAAACTTCATCATTATTGATTATTTCAAAGATTACATTTGAAAAGCTGTGATTTTCAAATCTGAGAGCATATTTTAAAATCTAGATATTTCCAATCTAGATTTTAATTGCTCTGCAAATATATTTACCTCTTTTTATGCAAAAATCTTAAAAAGTAATACCGCTAGAAACACGTCTAGCCAATAAAAAATTAAAGTGGTTACATTTCATGTTAATGTAATATATGCAAAATTATTTTTAATGATTGCAGTGAAAGTGTAATTTTTGCTACTTTATTTAGATTGTTGCTATATTTGGTTCACTTTTCAAAATACCCAATTAAAAATTACATTTTCGAAATTTTTATATCATAATTCGTACGCATTACACATTATTAGCCTGTTCCAGACGGCACTACTTTTGCCTACGCTTACGCTACGATAATTTTTTACCACAAAATGGTGTTTCTTTAGCGAAATATTAATGAAAATTTCAAAAATTTCATTTTTAGCAATTTTGGTGACGAGTGGAACAACTGACAGCTGATCACAACTGATGTTGAAAACGTCAAAATGTGCTAATTTTAACCCAAGTAGGGTGAAAATATGCAAAATGGCGTGATCATTCTTAGCGTTTTTAACAGTTTTTGACAGATGACAGTTGCGTGTGGAACAGGGGTGAAAACAGTTACGAACGATCATAGTGGTGCTAAAGAAACATAATGTGAATTAAAATAATGAAAATAACGTTTTGAACGTGCAAATGGAACGAAGCATATAATACATATTAGTAGAGGTTTCCCGCGACTTCGTGCGCGCTAACAGGAAACTCGCGGGAACTGTACAATTTGCCGCAATAAAAAGTATCCTCCTTTACCATGGTCTAATCTATATCCGTATCAAATTTGATGAAAATCGGTCCAGTAGTTTCGGAGCCAATTCCATGCAAACAAACTTTTTCTCTTTATACGAGTAATATTAGTATAGACTAGTACAGATAGCATAGATAACTATTTATATTTTTATTAATTGTTGTAATATTACATATAACAACAAAGACATGTCATCAATTACCATCATGTAAAATACAAACGCTTAATAAACAACATAGTATTTCAGTATTTCCAAACAATACTGAAATAATAATTATTTTATACACATAACTCAATCTGTGACCTGATTTATATTAATTGAACAAATTATAGAAAATATCCAGTCCAACAAACCAGCTGCTAACACTAAGCCAGCAGCCTTCAATTCAGGATGTAATTATAGATACTCAAATAGTGGTCCCATTCGTACCTATTAATTAATTATTATTATTATATCAAACAAAATATCAAATTATTACCAACGTAAAATAATAATGAGCATTTGATCAACATAATAACCAGAGATACAATTAACATTACAAAACAATTAGAAAACAATCGTGTACTTGTATTTGAAATAATAATAAGCATAATAACACAATCTACTTATAGCGTAATTACAAAAAAAAATTGGAAGTCTCTGATTTTCAAATAAATTAAAAAATGTTTATTTTATTTATTTAGTTTACTACACTATAGGAAATTTTCTGACAGCCAACCATCGGGCGATACACTATACCTATATAATAGAGATAGAATAATTTCATCAATAAAAATACAAAATAACTGAGGAGATTTTCATTGGCTTCTAGTAACTTTTTCTTTATCTTCAGGAAAGAAACCTAGTCTATTGTAAAAATCTCAATTATTTCAAAGGATCGAAAAACTAAGCAGCATGGGTTAAATAAGAAGTAAAAATGAATACAACGACTAATGCAATGAATCCTAACTTTTGTTACATATGAGTTAATCGACACAAATATATTTTTAGTGACAAAAAAAAATATGTGCACTATTTAAGACTTAAAATGGCATTTTTCGAACAATTCTCAAGTGTTTATTATTTAATAGACAATTATAAATAATAATTAATAAGTACTTTATCATTTGATATTCTCTACATAATACGACTCTATAATTCGATTCTAAATGTGCAAATTAGAATCGAATTACAGAGTCGTTAAAAGAAAAAATGACATTGGCCCGGCTGCCACATTCCAAAAATTCAAATTTCGTACACGCGTCTATCAAAATCGCCGTGCTTCCTGCACCCTTCCCGCCCTTGAGCTCGACCACTTACTTTTTTAAGCGCGGTCCGTTTCACACCACGCGCTGAACGTATAAAAACCGCCGGGAACGTAACGAGAGCAATCAGTAGCCCTCGAGCAGTCTACAACAGAAGTGCACGATGAGATTTCTGGTTAGTTCGACGTTTGAATTGTGTAACGTGAACAGTGCTGTGCCCCGACTAGTGCCGTGTTGACCGCCGATACGGATTATCGATAATGTGGATTTATTTTCGCAGATTGTTGCCGCCGCCGTCCTCGCCTGCGCCGCAGCTGCACCCTCGGGTGCCCTGCTGGCTGGCCCCTACGGTCACGGGCTCGGGTACGGGGCCTCCCTGGGCCTAGCCCACGGTGGTCTCGCCCACGGTGGTCTCGCCGTCGCCCACGCCGCCCCTCTGGCCGTCGCCCACGCCCCGGCCATCCCCACCATCCCTCCAGGTGATCTCCAGGGTGCCGCCATCGACGCTCACGTCGATGCCTCCGACCACGCTCGCGCCTCCGTCGACGCCGCCCGCGAACTCCAGGGCCAGGCCATTAACGCCGCCGAGGACCACGCCTGGCAAGCGGTCGACGCCGCCCAGACCGCCCAAGCTGAGGTCGACGGTGCCGCCGCCGGAGTCGCCCCCGTGGTAGCCCGCCAGCTGGCCGGCCACGGACACGGCCTGGCCTACGCCGCGCACGCCCCAGTCCTCGCCGCCCCCGCTCCCGTCATCGCCGGACACGGTCTCGGCTACGCCGGCCACGGTCTCGGCTACGCCGGCCTGGGCCACGCCGCGTACGCCGGTTCCCACTCCGTCGCCACCTCCTCCCTGTCCCAGACCCACCCCGCGCCCCTCATCCACGCCCCGGTCGCGTACGCCGCGCACGGCGGACTCCTCGCCGGACACGGCCTCGCGCACGGATGGTAAACTGTGATAATAAACTTAGCCAAAAAATACTCAATTGTTCGGAATATAATATTTTTTAATTGTAAAAAAATGTACAGATGTAAAGGCGAGGATGTGTGAATAAATGGTAACTTATATCCCGTTTTTAATTTCATCACCAGGAGGCGTAGCTTAGCTAGAAACAGATACGAAAGGAAACAAATTATAATAAAAAGCTGTAATAGAACATATTATGTGTTCGATTATAGAATATCTATGGCTAAACCAGAGCGCTTACCTCAGGATATTTTAGCATTTATTAGCTTTATTAGTGTCTATGCAAACAATCCAAATGTCGGCACGGCTCGACATTTGAACAGCGCAACTTATTGCGACATACCGAACTAAATATCAAATATATTCATAATTACATAGGATTTATTAGCTGGTTCTGATATTTTGCAATATTTAAGCATAATTAATGCAAACAAAAAAAACAATAAAATACTAATTACTTATACGATTTGAATAATTATATAAAGCCAGAAACATAACGCATTATTTAATTGGTACGAGCAATAGTAGATAAATTAAAACTTATGATATAAGCGGAAGCCAATAAACCTTGAATGAGTATAACAAATGCGTTGTGGAATTAAAAATAGAGCAACAAAAACTAACAATATTAATAGGTATTAGGAACATAGTTCGCTGCGCGGAAATGTTACAGAGAGCCATTTACGTGCGATTTTTTACTACGACAATGACAGTGCGACCACCGGTCTGTCGTCAGTGGTCAGTATATAAAGCGGATCAATATCAAGGTCTTATATAGATTTTCAAACAAAGAACGAGTCTGTACCTAATTTAAAACGGATCGAACGGATCGCAGGGCTTGCTGATATAAAATAGGAGGGCTGTAATCATAAGTAAGTTTACTGCTTATTGATAAAGTTAAAACCACTAAATTCAAAATTATCCAGACTCGTAAGAAAAATATAAAAGAAATTCCGCTGTAGCTTGTAAGACAAAAAAGATTTTACAGGGAGCACATTAACTCGTTACATAATATTATGATCAAAATGTAGCATTTTAGAAAAACCTTATAACAGCTAATGCAATCCAAACAAAGATCTGAACTAAAGTTTTTTTTTATAATAAGTAGTAACGAAAGATTTTTTTGGTGAAACACTCAAAAAATAATTACAGTATTCAATGAATTTCCTCAATGATACGTTGTATCGCAATAGAAAGATGCCCGGAGCCTTGGAAATAAGTGGTGTGTTGCACAACAGCTGAGGTTGTAATCAGGGTTACCAGGTATCCGCCTGTCCGGTCTAGTGTTCACCTAAACACATACAATTTTTAACAGTGTTGCCAAACTATAAACACGTTTTTCAACAACAATTATATAGTATTGAAATCACATACTATATAGCTGTTGCCCGCGGCTCCGTTTGTGTAAATACAGTATACCTCGGGAACACTGTATTTTCTCGGGATAAAAAGTAGCCTATGTTTTATCCAGAGCCTAAACTACTAAGATACCAAATTTCATCAAAATCCGTTCTGTAGTTTTTGCGTGAAAGAGTAACAAACATCCATTCATCCATCCATACATTCTCACAAACTTTCACATTTATAATTAATTTAAATCACATCGAACAGAAACGAAAACGTGCTACTATCATCGTTACTACCTAAATAAAGCTTTAGCGCACTAATGTGATGCAGCGAGTTAGAAGAATGTAAAATACAAAATATTTAATAGGCTCAGTGATATATTAGTGCTTGCTCATCCCAGAAAAATGTACGTTCCACATATCTGTGATGATTTGAGGTCACGGGCATTAACTTGTGTCGACTCTCGTATGACTGCCGTTTTTTTATATAGGTACCTACAGCACAATATAATAAAACACAATTCAAAATTTTAGGTTACCCCCGAATTGTCAAGCAGTGACCGAGCTGATGATAATTAATTATCTATAGATAAAAATACTCTCGATAATGTCAGCTTTCTAACAAAAAAAATAGATCCAAATCGGTTCGTCCGTTTGGGAGCTACACTGGCATGGACAGATCCACAGCCAGACAGACATACAGACATATGGAAGCTACCACATTAAGGTGGATAATTACATATTTAATTAGACGCCTGTATTAATTACATAGCAATATCATCGTTAAGATATAGCTAATATAATACAGACCATCGCCGAATCGAAAACGCCTGGAAAAGCTACTGGTCCATGAAGACATTAATGAAGGGGGATTTACCAATCTCCCTGAAACGAAAACTTATCGACAAGTGTATTCTTCCCGTCCTAACCTACGGTGCTCAAACCTGGTCATTGACCGAATCACAAAAGTTCCGCCTCGGGGTATGCCAAAGAGCTATGGAGCGCAGCATCTTGGGAATAAAACTAGCGGACCGAATAAAAAACACCACGCTGCGCTCCAAAACAGGCATCACAGACGTGGGAATAAAGGGAGCGAAGCTTAAATGGGACTGGGCAGGACACATCAGCCGAATGCATCCCGACCGCTGGGCAAAGATATGCACCGATTGGGTACCTGAGGATGGACGACGTCGCCGTGGCCGGCCGAGAACACGATGGCGCGATGAGCTGGATGCACACCAGCCAGGCTGGCCAGCGGTGGCTCAGAATAGAAATACCTGGAAGACATTGGGGGAGGCCTTTGCCCAGCAGTGGGACAGTCTAGGCTAAGAAAAAAAAAAAAAAAATACAGACCAAGAGTCTATAATATCGTAAAACTCCAGTGTATATTTTATAAAACATTAAGCTTTTAAATCAAAAAGCTACTTGTCTAAATTCAACCTCACAACCTAGAATTTGAGGTACAAATTCGAACGCTAACGTAGATCGCTCTAAGTACCTAAAATATCGCGAAAAGATCAATCAAAGTCAGATTTTGCGAATGTGGGAATGGAAGAGGATGGTACTAGCCTACTGGCTGTAGAGTAATCAATAAGTGTCACTTGTCACAACCATAGGTCATCGCAACATGTTACTAAACCTGCATATAAAAGCGCCGATCACACGTACAGTTCTGACTGGGAAATAGCAAGCGTCGATCCAACCCACGCTCCGAACTGAACGTGTAAAACGGCCGATAGTCATGGGGCCTAAAAAGGCCACCTTAGGTGTTTCATATTATGTTTTTTTTTTTCAACTCACATTATGTGCGCTATTTTACGCATTTCTAATGAAAACTGTCAAAATTTGTGTTTTTTAATATGATGAAATCAAATGAATCATGTAGCCATTTTACCATAAATTTCACGATATTTGTAAATATGAAACACCTAAAGTGGCATTCTTAGATCCCCTGATCTGCCATACCTATGACAGCGCATTTTCCACAGTTTAAACCGTGCTATGACGTATTGTGTAAGATACTGGCAGTGCAAACCCTGACGCATTTTTATTCGTAAGTAGTAAGACAGTTCAGTCCGTACTTCCGTGGTCCTGTTTGGAACGCAGGCCGAACCGCGGCCCGAGGTTACGTGTGCAGGGCGCTAATGAACGAATCGCACTTTTGCCAATTTATTGTATCAAACTCCATTATCTACTTTACTATAATTTTACTTCATAGTTCATAAATAGCCAATTAAATCAAATACGAGTAAAAACCGTGTGGTGTCGTGGGACACCAGATAGGAACGATGTTTCTCATTATAAAATATTAATATCAAGTTATATTCGAGTTACGAAGAAAATACTAGTAATTATTAGGGTATACATTTATATTATGATTTTTTATCGATAATAAAAATCTACTTTACAAAATTATCTTAACACCTTTAGTTTATTTACAATGATTTATATATATATTTTATAAAATAATATTAACATCGCGTCATCGCGTAGACTATACATTAGACTGTATAGCCATCATACATAGACTATACATAAAAATCTTACGCTTTTTTTAACGTTACGAAAGTTCTTTGCCGACTAGCTCTCCGACCTTCGCATCGCCCCATAAAGAACTTTCGTTCTAATAATGATAAAAAACCCGACGACCATCGTGATGATCATGATGCTCGATTATGATGATGATGATCACGATGCTCGATGATGATGATGATGATCACGATGCTCTGGATAACGACAACGATAATGAAGATGCTCTAGTTAACAACGATGATGACGATAATGATGATGATGACGATGACGTTGATGATGATAATGATCTAGATATCGATTACAATTATTATTGGTGTGAACTTGCGAGATAGATGATAAGACTCATCGTGAAACAATACAGCGGGCCACTGACCGCCAAACGGGTTCAAGATCGAACGAAAGTAAACGCCTTAAGGCTTCCGCATACCGACGGCATCAACTGCGTTTATAGTAATGACGATATCATGCAACTGCAACAGTAATTGTGCCTTGTTACAAATACCATATTCTATCTCAATTATTATTATTAAAACATGACATTAATAGAAAATAGTAAATAAGTTTTGAAATAGATTAATTTTACTCAAGAGAAAATGGGCACAAGGAAATTTAGTAAGTTATACTAAATTTACTAAGTAAGGTAACAAAAACCAAACAAGTGCTATTCTAGTGTACAATGCTATTCTTGAGATATATTTTATTTACAATAAAAACAGAATTTACATAAAACAAAGTTGAACAAGTTATACGTTTATACGTTAAAGACAACTATAAAAATTATAAAAAATAATTACAAAACAAAATAAAAAGTCCGCAAGCGACAGTTTCGTAAGTTTGTTTTAGTGTTATTATTTTTTATAATCTTCGTTTATTTAGAGATTTTTATACAAAATTATAATATAGCAACCCCAATATACTTTATACAAAACTAGCTGACCCCGACAGACGTTGTTCTGTCTTAAATATGAACTGAAATGAATAAATGACTACTCCTACACCTAGTCCTACTACTATATCTACGCCTGCACCTACACCTAAACCTACACCTACTCCTACAAACTACACCTTTTCCAATATTAAAAAAAAGATCCAAAAACCTATACCTATATCTATACGATACCGTCACTCAATTGTTTTGCCTTCCCGGAACCTCTCCACCAGCACTTGAACTTTATTTTATGGTATTAAAGTTCAAATTGACTTTTAAGTATTATTACGAATCGTTTGTATGGGAGTATAGAAAAGTATTGTTTTTGGACTTTATCAGGCAATTTTTCAAAATTTTCTCCCCGTAAGAACCATCCTTGTACTTCAACACATTTAGCGATTCATTGTCATATTATAGAATAAACTTAAATTCTAAACGTTTGATGTTGAAGATGGACTATAGAAGTTAGGGTGTCTCAACGAATAAAAATTAAAGATACGCTTCGAGTTGCATTAAATAATAGTAGAGCTATAATTTTTTTAGGGTCAGTACAGGGTCGGTATTTTTTTAGAGTTCACACGGAGACCCGACATGGCGGGCAATTTTTAAAATAGCATTTCAGAATTGAACTTCATTCACAACACAAAAAGACTGCAAGAACAGCGACAGCTCGCAAAAAACTTGTAACGTGGGAGAGCCATGCTTCGGCACGAATGGGCCGGCTCGACCGGAGAAATACCACGGACTCACAGAAAACCGGCGTGAAGCAGCACTTACGCTGTGTTTCGCCGAGTTAAATACCACGGACTCACAGAAAACCGGCGTGAAGCAGCACTTACGCTGTGTTTCGCCGAGTTAGTGAGTTTACCGGAGGCCCAATCCCCCTACCCCCCTATGATGCCGCAGTTGAAAACTAATTTGTTACCCCAGGAGGGTACCAACTGCGTTGGAAATCCCTCTCTGGACGTCCATGCTCAGGCGCCCCTGGACCTGAGCGTGGACGTCTAGGCTGCCCCTCGTATTCTGGGGGGGGGGGGGAAACTGCGCTCCAATCTGCACGGGGCAAGAGCAAACGTGCTAAGGCACCCCCTGCGATATTGAAAGTGGACTTCTGTAATATCAGGGGACTACACTCAAACCTCAATGCCGTCCATTACCATCTTGAGACAGCAAAGCCGGCGTTGCTCTTCTTAACCGAGACGCAGATATCGTCTCCGGCTGACACATCATACCTTTCCCACCCTGGGTATAACCTTCAGCACTCTTTTCTGCCTAAAGCTGGAGTGTGTGTGTACGTCAGAGATGATATCAGCTCTCGCCGCCTCAGCAATCTTGAAGTTAGGGACCTTTCAATCTTATGGCTCCGCATAGAGTGCGACGACCATCCCCGCGTCTATGCGTGCCTCTATAGGTCACATAGCGGTGATCCCGAAATAGACCGACTCTTTGAGCATCTGCAAATAGCTACAGACTTCGTGCAGCGGCAGATCCCATCCGCAGAGATCATACTACTTGGCGATTTTAATGCCCACCACGCCGACTGGCTCAATTCCAGTAAAACTGATCATGCGGGGAGATCTGCCTGCGACTTTGCCCTTGCATATGACCTTACACAACTGGTTACTGCGCCTACGCGAATTCCAGATGTGGACGGTCAGATTCCTTCCCTGTTGGACCTTCTGCTAACGTCACATCCGGACGGCTACCAAGTATCCGTGGCCGCACCACTTGGCTCATCGGATCATTGCCTTGTCCGCAGCTCTGTGCAACTCACGAGCGCGTTGCGACAGCGTGTTGCTAAATACCGTCGTGTGTGGCACTACAAGTTAGCAGATTGGGATGGGATGCGGTCTTTTTGTGCGTCCTACCCCTGGGGGCAGTTGTGCTTCTCGCCGGATGATCCTGACGCCGCTGCCAACTCTGTTGCCAACGTGGTGCTACAAGGAATGGAACTTTTCATTCCGTCCTCTGTGGTCCCTGGCAGCAGATTCCGTCCCTGGTTTGGTTCATCTTCCAAAAAAGCTTCTCGCCGGTAGCAGGAAGCTTACCAAACCTGGGCTAATGCAGTGTCAGCACAGGATTTAAACACCAGCAAACTTAAAAAGGAGTACAACCTTGCCTTTAGGTCCTTCAAAAGAGAGATCGCTTGGGCGAAGAAACAGCACATCAGTAGAATTGGCGAAAGACTCGAGCGTCTCCCCTCGGGAACCCGTGCATTCTGGTCTCTCGCCAAACTATCGAAGAGAATTTCTGTAAGCCATCTCTTCCATCCCTACACGTAGGAAATGGCTCGTTGGCCCATGACGCAAAAGAGAAAGCTGAACTTCTTGGCAAGCTCTTTGCGTCCAACTCGACCGAATCATGTCGGATATTCGGTTCCATCAGCGCTCAGTGCGAGTTACTCTCCGTTCCCTTGATACCCAAAAGTCGAGTGGGCCTGACGGATTCCCTCCTATAGTGTTGAAAATGTGTGCTCCAGAGTTGGCACCGGTCTTAACGCGTCTTTTTCGGCTTTCCTACTCTTATGGCACAGTCCCAGCATCTTGGAAGACAGCTTTGGTGCACCCGATCCCTAAAAAAGGCGATCGCTCCAATCCTTCCAACTACAGACCAATCGCTATAACCTCTCTCTTCTCGAAGATAATGGAGTCCATTATTAATAGACAGCTCCTTCGATACTTAGACGTTCAGCAGTTGCTAAGCGACAAACAGTACGGGTTCCGTAAAGGTCGCTCGGCTGGTGATCTGCTGACGTACCTAACTCATCGTTGGGCACAGGCGATCGAGTCTAAGGGAGAGGCTTTGGCTGTAAGTTTGGACATAGCGAAAGCCTTTGATCGGGTTTGGCACAAAGCGCTTCTTTCGAAGCTTCCTTCCTATGGGCTCCCCGAGAAATTATGCAAGTGGGTCACGAGTTTCTTAGCAGACCGAAGCATAAGGGTCGTAGTCGACGGTGAATGCTCAGATACTCTGTCTGTTGATGCTGGTGTCCCACAAGGCTGTGTGCTATCACCTACCCTGTTCATACTGCATATCAATGATATGTTACAAACCATTGGCATTCATTGCTATGCAGATGACAGCACGGGTGATGCCTTATATACCGGCCACGCGAACATCTCTCGGCAAAATGTCATTGAGAGTCGAAACAAACTTGTCTCTCAAATTGAAAATTCATTGGAGAAGGTCTCTGAATGGGGTAGACTTAACTTAGTCCAATTCAACCCCTCTAAGACATAAGTTTGCGCGTTCACCGCTAAAAAGTTGCCAATGGTCGTATGTCCTCGTTTTGAAACTATACCCATAACTGTCTCCTCCAACATTGGAATACTTGGTGTTAACATATCGAGCGAGGTCCAGTTCCGATATCATCTGGAGGGCAAGGCCAAGTTAGCCTCCAAGAAGCTTGGTGTTCTGAACAGGTCAAAGCAGTATTTCAGTCCGGTCCAACGCCTACAACTCTATAAGGCGCAGGTTCGGCCTCACATGGAATACTGTTCTCATCTCTGGGCAGGGGCACCAAAGTACCAGCTTCTCCCTCTGGATCGTATCCAACGTAGGGCCGCTCGAATTGTCGACTGCCATAGTGTTTCAAACAGGCTTGACTCCTTAGAGCTACGTAGAGATGTAGCATCGCTCTGCATCCTCTATCGGTTATATTACGGGGAGTGCTCCGAGGAATTGTTCGGACTTATACCTGCTGCAACTTTTAGCCACCGCTCCATGCGACAAAATAATTATCATCCTCATCACCTTGATGAGTGGCAGTCCTCCACCGTGCGCTTTACCCGAAGCTTTCTGCCGCGCACTGTAAAACTCTGGAATGAACTGTCGCCAGCAGTATTTCCGGACCATTATGACCTGCAAACCTTCAAGAAGGGAGCGTATTCCCTCCTAAAAGGCCGGCAACGCACTTGCAACTTCTCTGATGTTGCGGGTGTCCATGGGCGACGGTAATCGCTTTCCATCAGGTGATCCGTTTGCTCGTTTGCCCCCTTGTTTCATAAAAAAAAAAGTATTTTGTGTTAAAAATGAAGTTCATATTTGAATCGCTAACTTAAATTGCGCGTCTAGATGTGAACTGACACTGAACTAAACCTCAACTCTCGTATTTAAAGTAGACTTTCATTTTACTTTGATTGTATTACAAGTGAAGCGACACATTATCATAAACTGATTTTGTGAAGTTTGGACCAATAACGCGTCTATTAATTAATTAATTAATTTTTTAACACTTTCTGCACAATGTACAATAGCGGACTTAATGCCATTGGGCATTTTCTACCAGTTTCACGTTGGTTTAACGTTTACGAGTACAGTTTGGCAGTTTAAGCGTATCGTGACCCATTACTCCCCATACAAGTCCCATTGATGCAATACTCGTAATAATTATAGACCATAAATACACTGATGCAACCTACGGATGCCTTGAGCGACCGACATCGACATGTCGGATACACGTTACTTGCTCGAGGGGACCCGGTAATAATGGGTATAGTAGGCACTAGGCCACGTACGTACACGTATGCCAAAGACGGCCTAACAATGTAAGTACGTCATGACAGTAAATCATTGTTTTGGATAGGTCAAACAAACTATTTAAGTAGCAGGTATGTTTTAAGTAAACTGTCTAGTTTTGACAGTGATGATAGTGACCTACCAAAGAAGTGCCTAAGCATTATCCTTACTAATATTATAAACTAGCTGTACGGGCAAACGTTTATCTGCCTTAACTATGAACTGACAGCGTTTCTCACCGTTAAAACCTTCCCTGAATTGATGCGATTATTTTAAAAACAAAATTAGCCAAATCAATCCAGCCGTTCTCGAGTTTTAGCGAGACTAACGAACAGCAATTCATTCTTATAAATAATAAATGAAGATAAGATGTTGTTTGTTTGTTTAGTTATAATGCTTTCACGTAAAAACTACTTAACCGATCATCATGAAATTAAGCTCACATACAGAGTGGACTACGGGGAAGGACATAGGTTACTTTTTATCGCGGGAAAATATACTGTTTCTGTGGGATACTGTATTTACGCATGAGAAGCTATGAGCAAAAGCTAGTTATCAATAATGCGAAGTAAAACAAATATCAGCGTAGCTCGTAGCACCTCGTAGACGTCTACGATCTACGGTGATTAACTTTTTACTTTATAGATCTACGGTAGATTATACGATAATAACTACACCTACAATTGTCAATTGCACTCACCAATCTACTGGGCCCTGACAACTTTTTGGAAATACACCTAAAGAGGTAAACAGAACGCACCTATAAATATTTGAAAGTCAAGAGACAAATTTCTATTTATCTCTTGGCTGTGTTTTAGCACCTATAAATATTTGATATATAAGGTCTCCAAAAATCAATTACGGATACTTCAGGCACGTGTTCCACTGCTTAAGTAAAGACGTTTAGGCAGATAAATAATTGTCATACTCAAACTAAAAAAATCATCTAATGTATGGGCGACTCTCCGCAATACGCAAACTCGCCCTTATAAAGACAAAAATTTTTTTTTCGAGTCGCCCATACATTAGATGATTTTTTTAGTTTGAGTATGACAATTATTTTTCTGCCTAAACGTCTTTACTTAAGCAGTGAATCACGTGCCTGAAGTATCCGTAATTGATTTTCGGAGACCTTATTTATATTTATAGGTGCTAAAACACAGTGCAAATTTATTAAGTGAAAAATCAATCGTCGTTTTTAGTATTTTACCCGCCATTTTTTTCAATATTTCGCACTGCTTAAACCTTCTCTGAAGTTCCACAAATATTTTAAAACCAAAATTAACCAAATCAGTACATCCTTTCTCTTTGGAATTGCAATCCATTTTTATTGTTCCGTACCCAAAGGGTAAAAACGGGACCCTATAACTGAGACTCCGTCCGTCTATCTGTCTGTGACCAAGCTGGATCTCCTTAACCATAGTAGCTCCGCTATAACAACAAATACTAAAAACTACGGATAAATAAAATAAATATTTAAGGAGGCTCTCATACAACACACGTGATTTCTGGCCGTTTTGAACGGAACCCTACGTATGCAAGTCCGACTCGCACGACCGGTTGAAGTTTGTAAAGTAGAATTTGAAAGGCACATTGAAGATTATGTATCTTTCAAACTTTAACTGAACCTGCGGATTGCCATCAACCGCTATAATGGGAAGTGTCCCGGATCTGTCTAACACAGGACACCCCTCGCGACCGGCCGGTCTACCTCTATAGGAACCAGACTTCCTGACCACAATTAGGGGCCACTCCGACAATTTCAAACTCTAACGGCTAACCCCAATCAAGCGTTTAAAAGCTATTAACGTTAAAATAGATATTTGATTGGATAAAACATACATACCATACGTGTACATCGTGCGGACCCCGTGCGAACAAAGCCAGAACAAAGGAGAACAACATATATTTATAAAAGACCACTATCCTTGCCGAATAGGATAAAATATGCGCCGGACCCTCATTAAAGCGTCTGCTTACGGCCGCGATACTAGCTGCGGCGTGCGGATTCCCCTGCGTGTGAATCCTACTGTTATTATTATAAATGCGAAAGTCTGTGATAAATGAGGATGGAAGAATGGATGGATGGATGTTACTATTTCACGCAAAAACTACAAAACGGATTTTGATGAAATTTTGTACTATAGTAGTTTAAGCTCTGAAACCCAATTATCGTAATTAAGTGACACTTTTATTTTACTTTTATTGAATTTATAAATTAATCGTCTTGATATCATAAACAGATTTTTGCAGTTTTAACATATCGGACCTGAATTTCATTAGCAGAATCGACCTTCAGGATTAACACATAAGCTACCTACTTTTAATTTTGAATAAGTACAGTTTTCCCGTGGGAATTCCCGTTTCCTGCGTTTTTCCGGCGGAGCCGCAGACAAAAGCTAGTATGCTATGAATGGAATTAAGACCAGTCTAGAGGTGGTACGGTTGTGAAAGAATAAAATTTTTGTCATCCAAGTCCTTAGTTCTTATTTAGTATTTATAAAAACATTTCAAGTTTTTTGTCAATGTTTATTCTTTCTTCAAGATTTAAGCCGAACAGTGAACATCCAGACAGACGGACGCGTGATCTGCGTACGCGCAAGCGCCTGACATTTTATACGCACATAAAATTAAAATCAAGCCTCGCTCGTAATGTTGACATTTAACAATTGCTTCATATAACGCGAGTTGTTCATATAGGTACTCGGGTGACCATGTTTTAGCAAGACATTTTTTTCTAAATAAAAACTATAACCCGACTACGTAAATAAATTTTAACACTCGCACTTTAGCACTCGCCACAATTTCGTAATAAATATTATTATCTAATAATAGGCTTATTGTTATCCGGGTCATTATTACAAATCTATTGACATCTCATTCATTCAAATCGGATCTGTAGTTTAGACGCTACGGTGGTACATACAAACATAAGACTGCCAAAATCATTACCGTTTCTTTTGGTTTCACCGTTGACCGTAGTTGGGTAAAAAGAGACCTAATACTGTCTCGTATATTTTACAACTTAAAATTAGGCTTCTTTATATCGTGTAATATCTTTTACAAGCTATCCCGTAAACCAGTGTATTTCAATTTTAAAGATGATTATGTTTCTTTTGACAATGGTCATTTTTACTTATTTTTAATTTTAACCTATCATACATTATTAGATATCACCTTGAAACGACTATAAATTTTTTTTTATTGCATATCTTCATTATAAAACAGTCTGTTATGCAATATTAAGATGGCGGAAGACAAAAAAATGTAAAGAAAAAAAAAACATGTCAACCTCAAAAATACCCAGCGTAAAATAATGTTTGTGTAGTTTTGGGTTAGGTTAGTTAGGTTAGAACTTTTTTATCTTGTTCAAAACATCTTCGGAGTGGTAACACGGCCTCACAAAAACCTGGCGTGAAATAACGTTTATGTAGTTTTGGGTTAGGTTAGTTAGGTTAGAACTTTTTAACTTGTTCAAAACGTCTTCGCAGTGGTAACACGGGCTCACAAAAACCTGGCGTGAAATAAACGTTTATGTAGTTTTGGGTTAGGTTAGTTAGGTTAGAACTTTTTTATCTTGTTCAAAACGTCTTCGGAGTGGTAACACGGCCTCACAAAAACCTGGCGTGAAATAACCTGTGTGTAGTTTTGGGTTAGGTAAGGCTAGAACTATTTTATCACGTTAAAAACGTCTTCGGGGCGGTAAATTTTGTTTTTTTTTACATTTTTTTTTTGGTCTTCCGCCACCTTAATATTGCATAACAGACTGTTTTATAATGAAAATATGCAATAAAAAAAATTGCAGTCGTTTCAAGGTGGAGCCCCATTTGTAAATATTTACCGATATCAAATTGAAAATTATGTGTTAAATTAAAACCATCTGATCCTTAATTATAATTTTTATTCTTAAAAGTGATTCACTAATAAGTGAAAAATAAATGAGTTCCCCTTTTTAGATTACTACAAACTCTCTATTTAATCTTTCCCACTTTTACGCAAACTTTTATTAAATATTATCTTTATCCTTTGGTTGTAAATTATTCAAAGTCAACATTTAAAATTGGGCTGGTGACAAAATTTTTATCCCACTGGCCAGGATTTACAAGCTAACCTAAAATGACTGTCACCCTAGCTATCTCTAAATTAACTTACCCGAGGCAAAATTTAATTCAGTATTAATAGCCAATAGGGGAAATGTCCCCTATTTAAATTGGTTCAATATCAAGTTAACTGAGGACATAAGATGGTTTCCTTGAAAAAAATATTTGTACTAGGTTAATTAACATGCATATTAATTTGTTAAATTATCTAGCTGCTAATACTATATCTAAATCGTCATTATATGTAACCGACGATTAGAGGTTTTATGTGTACCTTCAATTTCATAAATAATTACATAATATACATATCTAGCATTTTTAGGTGACCTGTCCTCTAAAATGACTACATTTGCTACTTCCTAAAACTGCTAGTTAGTATCATCGATAATAATAATATTATAAGTTAGGCAAATCTACTCTTGCCCCTTGATTAAAAAAAATACCTACTTCCATCGAATTATAAAAATGAGTCAGAGAAGAACCAAAAAATTCGATGAACTTGGAGATTTAAATCCACTCCACTATTCCAATTAAAACTGTACAAAGAAACAAATGCATGATGTACTACAGTAACCTTTTCAAAGTCGGTTACCTAACTTCTATTTATTATTACCTATATGCTATAATTATATCGATTTACCTGAGCGAAAAACAATATTGTTTGGTTCAGTTTTTGCTATAAAATATAAATACATTATTTTTTTTTTAATAAAGTCGTCAAGTTTTTCAGGAAAAATCACTCGCGCTTCGCGCTCGTGATTTTTTAACCTGAAAAACTTGAATCCTTCATTTGTTTGCAACGAACCTATCGGGAAATACCCGATAATTTTGAAGCTCTTGTGGTATTATAAGTGATTATTGCGAATTTACGTTTCTTTACCAGAATTAGAGCTAAGTTTTGAAACACGTAAAATTTTAATTAATAATTAATTTTACGAATATGTGCCTCTTTTACCAATTATTACAATAATTTAATAACACTAAAAACACATGAATATAATTATGTTATCAATTACCATAATATTATTGTTTTTTATTATAATTTAATACCTACCTTTAATATTAAAAGCTTCAATTTGCTAGTAACTTTACGAAAACTAGGTATATCATATATGGCGCTAGTCTCCTGTTTAAATCGTGGATTGTTTTTGAAAAATAATACTAGATGTCGCTGTGTTATTGGATTTAAATTCTGTATCACGCTATCGAAAACCTGGCTGATATGTATAACGTCTCAGGTGTCGCGCTTTAAAATTTTTATAAGTATCTGGTTGTATTCTTCGTACCTACTTTGAGGTCTCGCTAGAGTGCGCTAGAGTAAATATTTTCTTTGATTGTGATAGGCGGTATCGTAATAGACTAAAATAATATGCTCAAATGTTATGTGATTAGCGAAATGCGAAAATTCTTAAAGAACATCTGGTTACTATTCACTTATATATATTTTGATTATTAATCAACATTCAACATTTACGGAACCCTCCTTAGACATGTCCTGACATGCTCTTGGTTAGGTTATTAGATAGATAGGTATACAATAAAGATAGATAAATATATACGTAACTTTATTAATATGTACGTAGATGCAAATAAAGAGAACGGAGAAGCAATGGAGGGAGTTGTCGTACTTGATGAGTTTTTATGTTAATCAAATCCAGACAAACACTATAAAATAACGTTAATAATAATATATGTATATTATATACATATTTACAAAAGTCTGTCTATCTGTTTATTCCTGATCTTTATCATATTGCAATTCGACGAAGTAATTGCATCAGATTAAGTTGTTTCAATAGATTTTATAAATGCACCCGAGAGATATCAAATAGAAGACATGGACATCATGACATGACAGTAGCTGGGTCTGCTAACGAAGCGAAATGACAAGGACAGAATTTGACTTGAGCCTCACTTAATTTAACATTAGTTTTAGTATTCGGCCATTAAAGAAATAAACTATTATGAGCTCTTTGGTCTTTCACGTACATACAAGTACGGTACGACTATGTATTATTCATATATAGTCTGTCAATTTCTATAGAAAAACGAAGGTTGTCAAAACCATTAGCAAATTGGTTTTACTGTAGTGTGGATGGCTACTAGCATTATTGTCCTAAAATCTGAGTCTTTTGTTAAAATCCTAGCCCTATTACAAGTAATAGATATGTTTTGTAACTTTGGCCAGGGGTTCCTAAACTTTAAAGACAACGGAACAACCAAACATATTTTAATTTATAAAGCCCATATAGGCGATTACAAATTATTAATTAACACTGAAATTTATATTGCAACTGTTTTAAAGTATATCTATACTAATAATAGGTCTTTACCTGTGAAATTGCCGTTCTACAGTACTGGCCATTTCAAATCAAAATAATTTTTGTTTGACTAAGAATTCTAATTACAAATTAATTTTATTTTAAAAACATGGAATTTTCTTTCCAAAAGTAATCATTTGTTTATTCATTTTCATTTTCATCGCATTTCAATCTTTTTCGTCATCATGGATACGTTAAAAATTCGAGTAATTATGGAATGGAGTCGTCCAAAGACTTTGGTCGATTGTGGAAGCTGATGATACACAATCTACGGCTGAATTAGCAGCAGCTTTCGACGTTAGCGTCAAAACAATATTGGTCCATTTGAGTCAAATTGGCAAGGTAGAAAAGCTTGGGGCACCCATTTCCCCACGAACTCAATGATCGCCAGTGCGAAGTACGCGTCGAGACTCGAGACGTGCCTTGTTAAGCACAACAGACACACAAATGAAGGAATTTTGAACCGCATTGTTACCTGCGATGAAAAATGGATTCTGTTTAATAACCGCAAGCGCTCAGCAAGTTGGTTGGATCCTGGTTCAGCACCTAAACAATGCCCTAAATGAAAACTTACCCCTAGAAAAGTGATGGTCACTGTTTGGTGGTTTAGCGCCGGTGTGATTCATCACAACTTCTTACCAAACGGGGTGAGCATTACTGCAGATGTGTACTGTGAAGAACTGAACAGTATGATGGAGAAGCTGGCACATCTCCAACCAGCATTGGTCAATCGTTCGTCTCCGCTGCTCCTGCACGACAACGCGCGACCTCATACTGCACAGCAGACGGTCTCCAAGTTGCAAGAACTGGGGTTGCAAGCTTTTCGTCATTCGCCCTACCTACTCACCAGACCTTGCGCCTACAGACTACTACTTTTTCCAGAATTTGGATAACTTCCTGGCGAGAAAAAAATTCAATACCCGCTTTAGCGGCGTTGTGCACTTTTCTTGGGATGGGTAAAAAATGTTAAACTCGCGTCAGGACACGTGACCTGATCGAAAATTCGTAAGATGCAACTTGCAACTGTTTGCTGTCTTAGATCCCTTACGCAGGCATGAAACTATTTTAGCTCGTATCTTTTAACCTAGATGGCGGTTTTGTTTTCACTTCTGCCGGCACTCCCGGCGTGTAACCCGTTGTTTTTATGTTTTGTTAGCATTCAATATGCTCCGAAACTACGGGACCTATTTTGATGATATTTGGCAAAGATACAGAGTAGACCACGGGGCATTCCCCATTCATTACATAGGCTACTTTTTATCGCGGAAAAATGTACGGTCCGCGATATTAATATTGCCTATACTGCGTATCGTCCAATCGTCATGACGCTACCAATTAGATCAGTTCTACATTTACATAAACAGTACAAAATGTAATGCCAATCTATTCTGACCCCTAGGTTTCGCGGAACCCACTTTGGGAATCCCTGACTTAGACTATTAATAACATACAAAGTGACAAGATAGAATAAAACAAGACACATTTAATCAGCATTCCACGAGAACCAGTGTTGCGAGTCATGTATGGCGCCTAAATAGTGATCCAATAAAGTAGTGCGATGATCATAATTTGCGTCAAATTGGGTTTCCGGATGCTTACACCTTCAGGCGCTTGACATTTCTTTTTTACATTTTTTATCCGATACATCCAGTTTTCGAGTCATATGATCCTTTAATATAAAAACGGTCTGAAGCCAGATGTAGCCAATCAGTAGCCATCCACACACCAAGATGAGAGTTCTGGTCAGTTGAGTAGCTTTGGACAAGTGATTGTGGTTGTGGTGTAAATCGAGTCATTTGTGTACACTGTACAGATATCGTTGTTTACGCGTTCCATTTTAAATGTTACTTCCGTGTTCTTTCTTTGTTTACTGACGACGACCCCTGTGGCTCAGTGGTTCAGCGCTTTGGCGCTCAAGCCAAGGGTCGCAGGTTCGAAGCCTGCCGAAGGAACAAAAAGTTTTTCTGTGTTCCTGGGTCATGTTATTTTTAAGATTAAACTTTATAAGGGTTATTTTGTATTTAAGATAGAAAAAAATATATAATGTTACCAATTAACAAACGAAATCTTATAAAGTAGGTATAAGATAGTGGTGTCTATCAAGTAGGTATACCTATTACAAAAGCACGGTATTGTGTGGTAATAAACTGAAGTAGGGTGTTTTGTTGTTCTTTTTAATATGTATGTCTAAGCAGTATTTGAAAAAGTATTAGCTTTCTGCACACCTTCCTTTAGATAAAATTTAATTTACCAGCAAAACTTCATTCTTCTCCTGTTGCATAAATTTCGTAAAACAGAGGGTCAATTCTGCTAAATGGAACCTGCAATAATATAATTACAATCAAGTCCCGATACGCTAAAACTGCCAAACGGTATTCTCGTAAACGGGACGAATTCTCGTAAAACTGTAGGTACTTCAAATATTTGATTTACGTACGTATTAATTTGAATGATTCAATTCTTTCCTTTGAAATAGTCTTATCCATATTTGTATAATAATAATAATCAGCCAATCATTATAATAGGTTCATCATCATGTCCAATACATAAAATTATTATTATTTCTTGCTCCTCGTCTCATTACTATCACTTTAAGATAATCCTTTGGACCCTCCCACTAAGGCCATAGACAACTACGAGTATATCTTGCATTTGTTAGCTAGCTCTACCATAAATTCGTAAAAATATTGATAGTAATTTTTGTTGACGTAATTTTGAGCAATTTAAATTACCCACGTGTAAAGTTATCCTCCAGCAATACGCCTTCGCTGTGTCCATAATTAGTATCGATTAGAAACATTAACAATTGTAATATACCGGTGTGAGCAAGGCGGCATAAAATAACATACATTTCAATGTTATTTCACTGTAATAAATATTAGATACGAGTTGTTTTATGAAATTAACGATGCCCAATAAAAATAAACTTTATATTGAAGTGCCTGCTTGCAATATAATAGCATTCAAAAACAATAGTGATATTGCTATTTCCATTTGTGAACATAAAAAATTCAATTATTTTAAGTATTTATATACTTATGTAATATGTTGAAGTATATATATTTGCTTTTTGAGAGTAAAAAGTTCATTTGAGATTTGCGAAATAAAAGATTTGAAACCTTTAAAATTTTAAACTTATATCAGTGTAACACCAGATTATTTCTGCGTTCGTTGTATTTGCTTTTTTTTTTTTTTGAAAATAAAAAGTTATTTGAAGCACATTAAAACATTTGTGAAATTAAAGATTTGAAACCTATAAAATTTTAAACTTATATCAGTCTAATTCTTATTATTATATCACCAGATTATTTCTGCGTTCGTTGCATTAGCCGCGGCTGCGCCTGCACCGCATACGCCCATAATAGGGATTGTGCCAACCTTCATCGTTGCGCCTACAGTCCCGCCAGGCGATGTGGAAGCGGCTGTTATTAACGCTCAGGTATATTTATAACGTTTATATTTTGCCAATAAAATCTTCGGCAAATCCACTTTAATAATAATATACATAATTATTAATAACAAAATTTTATACCTTGATGGTATAAAATTTTCTTATATACGATATATTATGGCATGAGCCCAGATAACGTATTGAAATTTATCTAACACTACTTATTAATACACCTTTCTTAACATAGGTCAAATCCCTTGATCAAACACAAGCTGTCTTCGACCAAGCCAGAGAATTAACCGAAATTGCTGCTGAAAATGTTAACGAAGGCGTCCTTGAAGCAAACGACTTGACCAAGGAAAAAGCTGACTTAGCTTTGTGGGAGGCCGAGGAAAAGAAATGGCAAAACCTTAACGCTGAGCAACTGGCTATTGCCCAGCAGCAAGCCGCGGCCGCAAGCCTCGACGTTAGAGGAGGTACGATTTCATTTACATAATTGTAAAAAAATCCTATACTTATTATAATATTTTTTATGATGCCAAAACCGAAATCCATAGGTACCTACACAATCTATAACTATACCATATTTTATCCATTTATATTCTTTATTAAGTACATAAGCTAGAAGGGCTTGACAAACACATAGACATACAGACAGACGGACGGACAGAGCGAGACTATACTAATATAAACTATACACTAAGTATTCCTTGAGTATTACGGAACCCTAAAATCTATTGACAGAATCGTATTAAGTTCAATATATCATGTATGCAACATATATTCTGACGACCTCTGTGGAGGTCACGGGATCGAATTCCGACAAAGGAACAAAGAGTTTTCTATGTTCCTGGGTCATGAATGCGTATTAAATATTTGTATAGTTTAATAAAAAAATTAAATGTGTATTAGTATAAAAAATTTAATTATACTTTCGTTGTCTGGTACCCGTAACACAAGTTCTTCGAGAACGAACCACGGGACCAGACTGACATGGTGTGGAAGCGTGCATAGTTATTTAATAGAACTTAATTTAAACTTCCAGAACCTGAAGAAAAAGCCGCTTTACCTGCTGAAGAACCTAAACCAGAGGGACCTAAAAAGGAAGAAGCCAAAACAGAGGAGAAAATGGAGCAGACCGCTGAAGTCAAATCTGCAGAGCAACCGTCCGAAATCAAATCCGAAAAAGTCGAAACTTCAATGGAAATCAAATCTGCTGCTGAAATAGCACCTGAAGCTAAAGCTGCTGGAATAGCACCTGAAGTCAAAGCTGTTGAGCTGAAAGCTTTGAATCTGAACGAGATCAAACCAAAACTACTCAGCCCTGTTGTATACGCAGTTCCCAACCTAGGATTTGGTTATCAGCCATTGATCACTCCCATAGCTTATTCACAGCCTGCTTGGAACAGTTACGCCGCAGTGCCTTCCTTCCAAAACCTACAAGGTCAACTTTTGACCAAAATCCACTAAGCTTTTACAGTAAGCAAAATAAATTAGAATATATTTGAGCAGCATATTTTTTATTTAATTTTTTACGTTGCGTACTTACAGATAACACTCTTTTAGGAAACAACAGATTTTTTTAGGTAGGAAAGTTGATTCCAAAGTAAAAGTTGCATATATTCAAGAGTATAGATAAAGGAGCATGCCCTGATTTTAAGATATAATAGCGTTAACACGTGTTACAGATAAATGATCATTTTATTGGTTATTGTAAGCAAAAGCCATGCTTTTTAATCAATTGAATCATATTTTAATTATTTATATAAACATGTAATACGGTCATTATTTAACTACAATCTAGAATAGTGTTATAGTCATTCAGTAGCCATCCACGAGTAAGATGAGAGTTCTGGTATGTATTAAACTATTGATTTACCTTGTTCATATACATATTTAATTAATTCAATAAAACAAGTTTACTAGGTCATGCACAAATGCGCAATAAAGATATTTTAGTAAGTAATATTAAATATAAAAAAACATATTTTATATAAGACTAATTTAGTAACATAAAGCACAAGAGTTACTTAACACAATATGCAATTAACTAAGAAATTATTATAGTAAATTTCAATTCTATGTACAGATCACTAAAATGTTCCAAACCAAAAAAAATCTTCAACAGATCATATTTGCTGTAGTCACGTTGACAGCAGCTGCCCCACAGTTTCCGAAGAAAACACGAGAATATGCAGCTGAAGCCACGTCTGGTGTGATTTCTGAAGACGGTAAAGTAATGGAAACTAATAAAGTCCTAAGAGCACAAAGATTCCTACGATCAACGGACGATTCAGAGTCAACTACTGGTACGTATTATATTTAACTTTGGGTGTAGCATAAATTACAAAATAAAATAAAATTTTCGTCATAAAAAATGTCATGCATTGTATCAAAAGTAACTAGTCTAATAATAATTATATTATTCAGACTTGAATATACAACGAATTTCATGAATAAGTATTTCCAGGTATACTTAGGTTAGTTTTTTTTTTTGCATTAAAAATGATTTGTATTTTTAGATGATGTTAACGAAGGCGTATTAGAGGCTAATGATTTATCTAAAGAAATAGCCGAGAAAACGCGCTGGGCTGCTGAAGAAAAGAAATGGCAAGAGCAAGCTAAAGCCGAAACAGAATTAGCAAAACTGGATGGCGAGGCAGCCAGTACTTATCCAGCTACTGGTAGGTAAAATATAAATACCAGCAAATAAAAATAAAATGTACATAAATAATTTAGAATCCAATAAAACTAACGGCAAACTGAATTAATTTTACCTCAAAGTAAAACATGACATAAAGCTTATTGTTTATTGCTGTTAAAATATAATTTCTGCAATTACATAATATGAAAAGAAAAGCTTATAGTAAAGCTCCACTTTTGTTAGGATATCATATTACTTAAGCCTGATTCTAAGCAGATACATAAAATGTAATACATTATTTAAATAATGTTTCAGACAACATGGAACCTCAGGACTCATACGAAGAACTGGCAGAAGAATCACTTTGGTTGGCCGATGAGAAAAAATGGGACGAACAAGAAGATCAAGGTACAGAAGCAACAGAACTCGAGGGCGAAGATAATAATGAACAAGGTAAATAGATTTTTTATTAACTACATCTATGTTGATTTTACCAAAAAACGAACCACGCAGACAAACTGAGATATTTCATGTTTTAAATTTTACTGATCCTTTTGCAATCTTTTGAAATACATATATACCTATTAGGTGTATTATCTAGAAGAAATAATCGTTTATTATAATCATATCAACACGTAGCAGTGCTTTGAAGACCCCAGTTTAAAATTATGCTTTGTGCTTTCAGAAGACTCCTCTTCAGATGCAGAGGAATCAAGTGAAAGTTTAACACCAGCTGTGTTAATAGTGGGTGTGGACTCAACTATTTCCAAAGATGTTGAAACATTTATACCACAATTATCATTAATTCCAAACAATGTCTTACCTTGGTTATACTCTAACGCACACGCTACAACTTGGATCTATCAATTTCCACAATATTATCAAGTTCCAGATATATCTACATATTAAGCAATACCTTGTATGTATGTTTTAATGGCCCTTTTAATATTGATTTTATTTAATTTAATATAATTTATTCAATATTGAGGAAAAAATAGGATTCAAGCGACACGACCATACTGCTTTTGCATTAAAAGAAATAAATTAATTTCAATTATTTAATACTTTTATTACTTCTATTACTTATAATATTGAATTCATAAATATATCAAATAAAGATTAGTAACTACAGTTGTTTACTATGCATTCCACCCGCGGTCAGTGTGCGCACGTTCTGTGACGTAGTACGACAGGTGGTTAATTGGAAGGTTTAGTTTTCCTCTATTTAACTAAACTTGTCCAAGTTCAGTCTGCCACTATTATAGTACTATTTTTATATATGGTCGATTTATTTGATCAACATAAGGTAGACTTTTCTGATATTATTTATAGTGCATTCGCATTAGAAACTATGTTGCAAACGAATTATATCTCTAACTAATCTAATTTACAACTTCTTCAATTAGATTAGTTAGGACTAATTAACCTTCTAAGCAATGAGAACTTTTACTTAGTAAATGACCAATAGTTCTCAGCGAAAAGAAAGAACTATGTGGTTATCCAAATTCTAATCAGGCAAATCCAACACGGGTGACTAACGAAATGGAAATTATGGCCACGAATGAGACAGGAATTCTCATCACGCGGCCTTACACATAACCGAGTCCTGGTCACCCAGATTTGTGTGACGTGTGTTGAATGTGCCAAAAGCATTAACGTTATTTACTTTTCATTTCATTTGTATCTTCTATTGGTGACTTTTTGGTAAACAAGATGAGGTCTGCAACACCGGAGGACTCACAAGTGTATTCCTTATCATATGTACAGTCATAGTAGTAGATTTAAAGGCGGCAACGTCTTCTGTGTCTACAATATTTAAACTGATTGTAAAACTTCAATAACTAGCTACCATAACTCTATTCATTATCGATATAGTAATAAATATTCGATATAGTATTCCAATTTTCTATTTATTTCCGTTTCACTTACATGGCTAAAGATTGTTAAATATTCCAATTATCTTAACAATCACTTAGATCACAATATATTATTACATGGAACTATTAAAAGTATTGCAAACATGGAAAAAGAGCTCTCGTATGACATATACTCGATATAGGTGAAAAAACATGTCACGCGTGCCTATAAACGTCACTAATTACTATTAATATAATGTAACCGGATATATAATAACATAAAACATATTAAGACGAAGATTAAGTAGTGATGTCACAATTATTTGTCGATAAAAATAAATCTATTTAGGTAGAAGAATTTATTTTATTCAAATAAAGATCTGGGGGCACGGTAGTTTAACAGTTTAATGTGAAAAATCAGTAGTCAGTAAAACATGTTTTTTCATGCTTTGGATTAAGTTATCCAAGTTTTGCAGCGGTATATTGTCCCAGGTTCGGCTAAGATGCAAAAATAGTTGCTCTTCCGTCGCAATGTTTGCAGGGAAATTCCTCAAAGCCCTTCTTTGGAGCATGTCCCACGCGTGTTCTATGGGGTTTAGGTCAGGCTATTGAGCGGGCCAGCCTAAGACCGATACGTCGAGCTCCTGCAACCAGCTCGTCACCACTCTCGCTGTATGCGGACGGGCGTTATCGTGCATGAGCGTGAATTCTTGGCCCATTTGTAGTCGATAGTTGGTAGCTTTTTGGTACTAGCACCTCGTCACGGTATTTTTTAGCCGTCATGGTGTTTTTGATCCAAGCGAGGTCTGTTCTTCCACCAACACGAATTCCCGCCCAAACCATAATTGTCCCGCCGTAGTATGAATAGACTTGGAGGATGTTGCAGACGGCTCTCACGACCAGGAACTCGCCAAACACGTACTCTACGTGTATCGGGATGGAAACCGAACCGAGACTCATCGGTAAACAGCACTACAGACCATTGGTTATCTTCCCAGAGCAAATGTTCACGAGCCCTCTCTGGTGTAGTGCTGGAGTACGAAGCGGTCTGCGAGCATGAAGGTTAGCTTCATGCAGCCTACTCCTTACAGTTTGGTTACTCACAAGCAACTGGTTCTCTATACTTAGTAGCTGGGCCACACGTATTTGATATTGACAGGCGACTTACGAAAAATGTTGTCGTAACAACTTAGAAAAAGAAATTAAATCCCACCAAAAACATATTCATGTTAAAATATTGCCAAGACTCGCACTGTCAAAATTTTATCAGATCTCATGTAAAACCAAGCTTCTAACTCTACACGCCCTAACTCTACAAGACTAACTTCACTAACTCTACACCTTAGTCTTAATAAGTGGCTTGGCCATGTGTTTTACTAATTTTCAACAATCCTACGACACATAATTTTTAACTTTAAACTTTATCTATTGTAAGTTATCTATTGAATGTAAAACTTAAAAGACACAAATTGATAAACTTCAACGTGTGACAAAATTGTATCAAACTCATGGTAGTTTCAGTAACTAATCTGAGATAGTGTGTGTGACGTTTTAGGCATTCCTATAAAAAATATATTATACAAGTTCAATTCACTCTTACTTCATATAGCTAAACTTTAACTGCGCTAATTTTCATACTCCTTCGTTTCGTAATTTTCGTAAAAAAAAAACAGGTACAAAAACTTTGTAAAAAGACATACGATACGCAAGACGTATATTACGATTTTGTTTTGACATAGAAAAAGCTTCTACAACGTTGACAATGTAAAATCGATATATCACTTTAGTAACATCACATCACTATAATACGTATCACGTCCGAGGGCATCTCATTAAAAAATATAATATAATAGTCCGCGAACAACGTACAAGGCATTGTTGAGGTCGGCCACGACGATAGCTGACGAAATTGTACCCGATGGTTGCGAGCCGGTGGCCAGTGGGCGCGGTATCGCCAGGAATTCACTAAATCACTCTATACTTTAATCTATACTAATATAATAAAGAGGAAAAGTTTGTTTGTTTGTTTTTCTGCATTGAATAGGCTCCGAAACTACTGGACCGATTTTGATGAAATTTGATACAGATATAGATTAGACCACGGGGAGGGACATAGCTACTTTTTATCGCGGCAAAATGTATGGTTACCGCGGGATTTCCTTTTGCGCGCACGACGTCGCGCGAGTCAATGTGTCAATCCAGAGAGAGTTAAACTACTACCATACCAAATTTCATCAAAATCCATTAAGTAGTTGCGTGAAAGAGTAATAAAAATCCACCCATCCATCCACCCACGAAGTATAGATACCAGGAGTCCGAACGTAATGTTAAAATAATGGTCTCAATTTAGATATTTTACCGGTAGAGCGCGTGGCGCTAGTATTTCAAGAGTACTCGTTTGAAATCACGCGGGAAGTTTCTGTTGCTATTGACAGCTCTGGAAAAAAATATTACGAGAAACGTAATTAAGGCCCTCCCCCGAGCAAAAGACCTTGAGGCGGTCAGCCGCATAACTCAGTTCAAAATTTTTCACATAACTTAGTTCAAAATTTACCAAAAAAAAATGTAAACGGCGAATATCTAGCTTATAAAATTACCTATCTATTGGTGTATGTCCCAAATAAAATTAACTTGTAAATACTATGGAGACGCTGAAACTATAATTGAATGTAACATTGAATTATAGTTTTGGCGTCTCCATAGTATTTACAAGTTAATTTTATTTGGGACACACACCAATAGATAGGCAATCTCATAAGCTAGATATTCGCCGTTTACATTTTTTTTTGGTCAATTTTGAACTAAGTTATGTGAAATATTTTGAACTGAGTTATGCGGCTGACCGCCTCAAGGTCTTTTGCTCGAGGGAGGGCCTTAAATAAAAATAATCTAATTAAATAAAAGTTTTAGGAAATTCTTAGAAACTTTTCACGAAGTATAGATACCGTAGAACACGGTAATTGCAATAGTACTGACAACACTTTCGGTACGTCCTAAATTCTAGCGCAGCCAGTGGCAGAAAAGAGAACTAAGATCTGGGTTTATTGTGTGTCATAAATACTATGGAAAAGCCTATTCCGTTCGGACTCCTGGTATCTATATTTCGTGCATCCACCCATCCATCCATCCTTACAAACTTTCACATTTATAATAGTAGTAGGGTTATACATCTTTCACTGTATCTAAGATCTATGAAAGTCTTATTTAACTAATATAACCCTAATCCACCCTGAGACCAAGCCCGAGTTAAATTGTAGCCTGTAGGAAACGTCATGTCTGAGAATTTTCCTTAGCACTCATTTTTACAGTTTTCTATAGACCATTTAAATAAATAAGTGAAGACAGAAGTGAAGTTTTGCGAACCACACAGTGAGGCCGGCCGGATTACATAATCACCCACACACATGACACATGTAACGAAACTACGCCTCGCCTTTGTTTGACAAAGCTCTATCTTCACTTATTTGGTCTGAGTAAAACATGGTAAGAATTAAGTAGGTTAACAGATCGAATACCTCAAATATCTCTACAAATTCTACCACTAGTAACATACAGAACAAGTCATGAAAGATCGATATTAAGAGCATTGATCGGCGCGCGAAACAGATTTCACGAAAAACGCTACTTTTCATATGCGTCTATATATAACAAAAACTAGTTATTCTGATTTTTACATGTAGAAAAACACTACAAAATATTGTATTCTAATTTTTCCCTTAGCATTTATTTTAAAATAATTTCAAACTTTTGAATAAAACTGACAAAACTAACCAGAAGTTTTTACAACTTTAGGTTCAGGTGCAATTTCAAAACATATAATAGCTAAAACCGCTTACATTTTTTAAAAACAAAAAATCTTTACAAACTTGTTGGATCCTCTTCTAGATTATCTATTTGTCAGATTATTTTTATATACGTTTCTATCTCATAAAAATAAAATTTAAAGAATGCGAAATTATCAAGAATTATAGTTATTTAAAATGATGGTATTTATGTATTTTACTTGCTCCTTTGTTTCTTACTTGAATAATCTAAAAGAAGAACCTTTTATCTTTAATATGCTATTTAAATTTTTAACTAAATTAGTTTGACGAATTTTATATGAATTTTTAAAACTACTATATAAATCGAGGCGCACGAGCGTTTACAAATACTGTTGTAAACGCTCGTGCGCCTCGATTTATATCGTAGTTTTAAAAATTCATATAAAATTCGTCAAACTAATTTAGTTAAAAATTTAAATAGCAAAAAACTTTAACGTCCAAAAAACTAAAACCTCAGTAACAATACCAAGCTCTTTGGAGTACGAACAATAAAGTGTATAGACAATAAGATTCTCCAAATCATATATTCATAATATTTTGCTTAATAACGAAGGTAATTGCTGGCAACAAAATATTAAATCCTTTGTCTTTTCCACGGACGTAGAAAAAAGGCGGACGGAAGGTGAGCTAAGCATTGAGTGAAGCACAACAATGGCGGCGACTTACGTTTGTGTGTGAGATTACGGTTAATTGCCATTGGCGTACTGGCGCGGGAGGCCTTTCGTCTTACTTTGCTGTGAATGTGTGCGTGCAGCACGTGTCGCTACGATACGGCCGGGTTACTTTGATTGAATGCTTCACTATTCATATTACTGGAGCGCACAGTGTTCTATTTGACTCAAAAAATTTCCCTATGCTGTTTATTGCATACATCGATGAAGAAATTCATTTTAAATGCAAGAGTAAAACACCCGCGTGTCTATTTCAAATACTTATTTTTATAAAAAATAATTTATGTTTCGTGACCTCGACGTAAAAAAAACACTTAATAAATTCTGTAAGCGTGTCTGATCAATATATATTTTTTTGATTAATATAGTATGATGAAGGACCTTTAGGCGCATATTTTATTCAGATTTTGGTTTTTATTTTTTTTCTCCCAAAAAACTCAAAAGTGCGACTTGTGACTGGCACTGAAAGATTTACCTTTAATGCGTCTATCATTGATAAAAAAATCAAGTTGCACTATGGAAGCGTTTACGAGTAATCTAATTTCAAAATATTGTGTTAAGGGTGTCACTCAACTTGGCCTTTCATTTTTGTTCAAATTAATGCAATTTTGTCTTTAACTACAAAATAGTATATGATTTACAATTATTATGATTATAGTAATGAATCTTTCGACATATTTTTACAATCTCGTGAGTTATTTTACAATTTTACGGTGACATGTACAAATCGCTGTACATTTGAAAATATTGACTTTTGTTATATGATACTATTTCTTCTGAGAAATTACTCATATTTAAGAGTACTATTCGTTTATACAATTAAAAAAAAGTCAGATTACCTATTGTTTGACCTTTAGTGATAACCCTAAAATGTATCATTTGACCTTTATTCTAACTCTCAAACGCTTCCATAGTGCAACTTGATTTTTTTATCAGTGATAACACATTTACGATAAATCTTTGAGTGTCAGTCACAAGTCGCACTTTTGAGTTTTTTGGAAGAAAAAAAAAATAAAAACAAAAATCTGAATAAAAATTAATAACTCGGTAACCAGAAATGATCTTCAAAAAATAAAACATGGAAAATATGTGCCTAAAGGTCCTTCATCAAACCATATTAATCAAAAAAATATATATTGATCAGACACGCTTACAGAATTTATTAAGTGTTTTTTTTACGTCGAGGTCACGAAACATAAATTATTTTTTATAAAAAAAAGTATTTGAAATAGACACGCGGGTGTTTTACTCTTGCATTTAAAATGCATTTCTTCATCGATTTATGCAATAAAGAGCATAGGGAAATTTTTTGAGTCAAATAGAACACTGTGGAGCGGTGTCTGCCTTTTTTTCTACGTCTATGGTCTTTACACTCATATTGGCTAAGCTTAATGTAAGCTGGCATGTTCTTAACTATTTATGTAAAGAGAAGAAATACGATGGCTTATTTGATAAGCGCCAAGTTTTATATATTAACTCAAAGGCGCATTCCACTTTCGTTTTGGAGGTGAAATATTTTGGTCAATATTTATTGCGTGCAAGTTTCCTCAATGTAACACCCGTTTTATCAATTAAATGTATGAACACAACAATTACGAGCATAATTTGGTGGTCGTTTTCAATGAATTTAATCATATCCGATACATAATCTATTTCTAAAACTATTATTATTGACCAAGTTGTCTAGTTTTACATTCATTAGCAATTCATGAAGGAATCGTTTTAAATTCTTCGATCTGATCGGCTGAAAAAAAATCCACGCTTTATATTTTCATCTCTATTGCATCATCATATCTTAAGACTGACTGTGGTCGGAGTTGCTTAGTGGTCGAAATTCGACCATAATTCATTTACTTTTTAACCGACTTCCAAACAAGGAGGCGGTTATACATTCGGCTGTATATATTTAGGTATAATATATTTTTTGTATGTTCGTTCAACCATAATTGCGCCTTCTGTAGACTGATTTTCAAAAATATTTTTTTGATGTAAAGGGTTGTCCCGTTTTCAAAAAAGTGGTGACCTGATGATGGGATCCATGAGGACTCGAGGGAACTCCTCGAAATTTATATGGACACATATTATGATGATTTCGACTTTTTCTGAAGTAGTCCAAGCATATGCAACCAAAAAGTAAGATTTTGCACCAAGTTATTCCCTGGATCGAAATGTACTGAACATAACTCCTGACTCCTTACAGATAAATGTTTATGGATTTCGTCGTTGTGTAAAAAACTGCAAGCACATGCCACTATGTCAACGGTAATCATCATCATCAACACCATCATCACACGATACACCAACATATTATAATGATGATTTCTCATTAGGGTTTTGTGCACCAATATCAAAGTCTTTGAAATTTTGCTATTGCCAAAGTTATATTCGTGATCGTCATCATCACTATGGTAAATTTAATGCTTACTGCTACATTTTCTGCGCCGTACCTCCACCTATTTACAATAGATAATAATAATTTTTTAATAAATTAGTATCTAATCATTATCATTACTGGTAATCACCATCATATTTTTTTCTCTTTTTAGTTATATTTATTATATTATTACTTACACAATTTAAGAAAGTTATAAATACAAAAAGGCTATTCTCACTCTCTCGACAAAACAAACTCAAGCGTTATTTTATGCCAGTTTTCTGAGAGGCCGTGGTATTTCCCCAAATAATCACTACCGATCTGTGGACCTAATAAGCGATTGCTTATTAGGTCCACAGAGCTCAAACAATATTCTACAATATTTTACAGAACTCATGTTCATATTTGGTGGTACCGATTATCGGTACCGGTACACATTACAGCTGTGCAAAGATCTACAAGAGAGAGAAGAAAAAAATGCTGATCCAGTTGCCATCCGCAATATTTTGAACCGGTCTTTATCAAAGGCCGACAACGATTTAAATGCCAATAATGCAAGCCCTCTGCTGTCACAGAACACTTAACAAATAATTATAAGAAATGCCCAGCAACACTGACAGAGAAATATAATAATATGAGTAGGTACCTATGCAATGTAAAGTACCTAATTACTAATTTTCTTAACTAAAATAAAGAGCTCCGTGACATAGTGGGCAGACCGTTTGGTTCGCACTCGAGAGAGTGCAGGTTCGAATCCCAGGTTGTGGCGTGTACCAATGAGACTTTTTCAGATCTCAAGTACATTATACGGACGCTCTAACGGTGAAGGAAAACATCGTGAGGAAACCCGCACATGGTTGGCCCCAGGCGTATTGACCAGTCATTCCTCTGGACTAGGCCGACGAATGCCGTATGTGCTTGGGCAACCATACGACATTTAAAACCGACTGTCCCAGGCACTACAGTATTTCAAGAGTGGTTACTTCGCTCGGAGAATACTGTATAAATCATCCATTAGCGGATGAAAAGGCCTAAGTTTTAACAAGAATAAATGTTTAGCGTAGCCACAGAAAGAAATCAATAGCAAATAAAAAAAAGAAGGAAAGGCTGTATCGGAAAATAAAAGTTTAGTATACTATGGGAAAGTGACCTTGAAATCCCATATTTAAGAACTGTTTCCCGCGGTTTCACCCGCGTTTTATACTATCGAGTATCCCTCGGGAATACTATATGTACTTTTTCGGAATAAAATGTAGCCTATGTTTTAATCCAGAGCCTAAACTACTACCATACGAAATTTCATCAAAATCCGTTTAGTGGTTTTTCCATCCATCCATCCGTCCATCCATTCATCCGTCCGTCCATCCATTCATCCGTCCATCCATCCCCAACAAACTTTCACATTTATAATACATATTAGCGGGATTATTTCATACAAACCGGAGCCGTATATAAAATATGTAATAAGTAATTACACTTGATCTCGTTATTCTTTATGTCAGGCCGCATGTCACACCGCGCCGTAGCATAACTTTTATGGCAATATCGGCCAAACAAGATAAAAAATAGCATAAACAGATTTTTAATTAACTGTCTGTTGCATTTTAAAACTATATTAATAATAATAAACTCCCACACCGATCTCGGTGACGGTGGCCGGTTTCATTGAAACCAGGCCAGTTACGCAGGAGTGATTTTATAGTGCCCAAGTGTGTGCGCAGTACACAAGAGCACTCTCTCTTCCTTTTACTCTCGTAACCCAGTGGGACGGATGACCGACACGACTGGCGAGAGATCAGGCGCAGGACCGACTTTTTACATGCCCATCCGACGCATGGATCATCTTTCTTGTCAGACAATCAGGTGATCAGCCTGCATTGTCCTAACCAAACTTGGAAACAACATTTTTTGTTGTTCCCTTGTGGGAATCGAACCCACGACCTCCGAGTCGAGAGCCAATGTTTGAACCAGTAGACCACGGAGGCTGTTAAAAAACTATATTACTATTATATGAAATAATAAACGTAATATGCTGTCATGTAATAACTTAGAATTTCCCTGTAATTTTTATTATTATATGCCACAAACAAAATTGACGTAAAAGCTAATCGACTAGCAGAAAATCACTATTGATAAGATCAATAAACTTGATACTCGCTCTAGTCCCTTATTGATAGTTCACGCTCTGATATGCACGAAACATGACCTGACTAGACAACCGATAGATATGTCAGATTTAGTAGACGTTCAAGGATTTTTTTGTTCAAGAAATGTTATGAAAATAAAAAGAAATTTTATTGAAAATATTCCACTTATATTTACTTGCATAGAAAATGGTCAAAGAGGTTCGTTTTTAAGAAAGAAACTTTTGGGTTCGTAATGCAATACCTAGAACAAGTTAAGACATTGTCTGAATATAAAACTAAAAATATATATAAATACATAATATTTAGAATAGATCCCAATCCCTCTGTTTAAGCATTTTCGAAAAAGTTCGTTTCGGTGTGATCACGGTCGGGGTAGATCCTACCTTCGCCATATGACTCCTTAAATGTCACGTACTTTTTTTCCCTCGAGCCCAGAGCTTCCTGCTCCGGACTCCGCCCAGCCGATCGCCGTCACATCACATAGAGCTTAGACGACTTAGACAGGTCACAACAATGCATACCCTTCAAACGAAGGTGACAATATGTAGCAAAATAGTTAATTGCCTATTTATATTCATGATACAATTACAAATAATGTTTATAATAATTATAATCATCACGAATCTTATTGAATGTAGCAGAATACAAATCATAGGTTCATAATGTTATAGGGTCCTGAACCCTGAACATTACGAGGAAAATAGTTAGGTATCTACTATAAGAACGTTGCCTGCTGTAAGAACATTCTATGGTGAAAAATTCGGCTTGTAAGGATCCCATTGGACAGACATTTTAATTATACGCGAACTAGATGCAGCTTAAAAGTTTATAAAAAACAATCGTGTTTGATTGGGCAAACATATGAATTTAGTCACGCATCTTGACTCGCAACAAGTTGTGCATGGTAGCATAAGACATTTAACGACAAAATTAGGCGGAAAATCTATACGGTTGAACCAGCTGTTAAATGTTAAAAGCATTGAGCTTCGAGATTATAATTTTCAGGTATAAAGTAGGTACTTTGTCCGCTATTTTGAAATCTATATGTGAGCAAAAATTAGCATTCAGAATACAATCACCAATAATACTAATGGGTTACTTAATTTTCAGGTATGAAATAAGTAAAGGCCCGCTATTTTGAAATATATATGTGACCAAAAACTAGCGTTCAGAACACAATCACCAATAAAACTAACGAGTTACTCAAAGCCTCGTTAACTATGCTTACATGTTATAATTGTACTCAAAATCACAATTACACATAAAGTCCCACACCCTGACATAAATAAAAAAAAATTAAACTAGTTAACCTTTTAATACGGAATAGGCAATTCTATACTTTCTTAAGGCAACGCGAAACGGGTACTATCAATGATAATAGTAGACTTTCGTATGCTACGCCAGTATATAAGCGCCGTGCTGTTTAGGGATAGCATTCAGTAGCTCTCGAGTAGTCTGACAAAGAAGTTCACGATGAGATTTCTGGTAAGATCACAGCTTTATCTTATCAGTATATAACAACCCCTCAAGTAATTATTTCAATTTCAGAAAAAAATCAAATATTTGGGGGTTAATCGTAAATACATAAATATCCTTCATTCATCCCAATCTTAGTATTAACTTTTCAAAATTTAATGTCACTTTTTTTTATTCCAAAAACGGCATCTAAGCTATTGTTACCACAACTGTTTATCGTGACTATTATATCAAATCCATCTTAAAATCTAATCTTTCGACCTAGCCCTATTTAAAGTTTGCTAATTACTTTTTTTTTAACAGATGGCATTTCTGCTTAACGTTGAAGTCTTTTAACTAACGCGTTGAAGTCTTTTAAACTAAAATTTAACTATTGCATATCTATAAACAAGACATTATTTTAACATGTGCATCGTTTATTTTTCTTGTGTGTCCCATACTCTTACAGCATTTCATATTTACATATATAAATTATGTTGTAAAATAATTGTAACGCGTGAATAATTGTAATATTACAAAAAAGTTAGAATACTCAAATGTGCGCAACGAATTACGAAATAAATTAATTTGTATGTCAAGTACGCATAGTTTTAATAGCAAAAATTAATATTCTGCAATCGTATAAAATTAACTTTATTATTTAGAATCATAGACTTAAAATCGCCGGAAGTAAATGAAAATGTACCTTCGTGGCCTAATTGGTCAATCAAAAAAAAGTCAAATTGAATTTCCACTCTAATGTAAAAAGCATTCTAATGTAAAACGCGCTTTTATTTGTCATAATATTTAGAAATTTACAAAAAAAGCCGCAAGAAAAACTAGAGCTTTTGATACATACAATAGGGATGTTGCCTAGTCTAAAATATAAAGACTAGAGATATACTATAATATAATTATATAAAAGAAATAATTATTTAGGTTGACGCGATAAAAAATGAGAAATAAATAAAAATACTACCCCATACACTATTCGTGAAAATGTATGGCGGTAGGTACTCGATAGCGGTTGTTGGCGTCACATGCCCGATATATTATCATCGCTCTCTTTCTTATTGCACATATTAATTGTTTGTATTTTCGTTACTTTTTAAGATAAAAAAAAATGGGTTGTAACTTTTATATTGTTTATTATCACGTTGTCTAACATTGAAAAGACGAAAAATTGTTTTAAGGCAACATGCCTATTGCAATAATCCAGAAGCTATCAAAAAGTCGTTATCAGAGGAAATTTTCTAGGTGAAAAACTGGTACAAGCGTTTTGTATGCAGGCTGTTGCGTATTATGCAATGCAGCAAGGCCCTACGCACGCTATAGCTTTGTATGCGTCGTACATACAAAATCGCTATTACAATTTGCATACAAAAACGATATTGCAATCAAAATTCCTATAAGTGCCAAAATATTTACTTTGCTCTTTTTAGACCTTATTGCGATACATCTAAGTGTTTAAGACAAATTACGATTTCCTTCGTACCTACTTACAAGAAGTTGTAAATTTTACAAGTTTTGAAGTTTTAAACATGTGTTGTATTTTTTTTAAAACCCTGTTTTGTTTTGCCTACTTAACAAACTTAATTTTCACATGTAAATCTTGTTTTGATAATTGTGAGAACGTCTCTAGTATGTTTACACCTCATTTGTCATTATTATTCAAATCTTAGACAAGGTTCCTTTGTACCATATTCATTATAGTCGTGCGATTTCATACAAATTAGCGTTTATTGTTTAATAGTCAATCATAATCGATATTCGTGAATAATTTCCTTAGGCCTATTCTTATAGCGCGACTCTAAGGTTAGAAATAGCGCTTTGACAAACCGTGAATTAAATAATGAATATTATGGGTAATGCGGGCATTTACCTAGTCCTAGTCAATAACAAAATCGAGTAAACAAAGATTATCAAAACAAAAGACAAACTGTAACGTAACGTAATTAGAACACAACAGCGAACTCTCATTCCTCGGGGTAAAGGTTTTAGCTACAAGTCATTAAAGGCTTATAAAGCTTAAACTCGAATATAATTCAATCCTACATTGCATAAGTTTCAACAAAGGTATTTAGGAGTGTAGGCGTACTGACTAATGACTGATATCTCGTTGTTCGCTGTCATATCAGATATTTCTCTGGTGACAAACCCTAAATAACTAAACAGCTTTCTGTAACAAAGGTTCAACACGATTTCTATAGGCTTCAATGATAAACCAAATCAAGCGGAATGCAGAAGTTTGTTCCTTTATATTTATTGCCTTCTATCACTATTCTTTTCATTAAAAAATTCACACTTTCACAATATATTGTTGATATCCATGAGTGCTAATTGTTTGTTCAACCAACAGATTGCTTTCGTCGCCCTTATCGGCTATGCCTCGGCTAGCGCCATCATCTCCCCTCTGCTCCTCGGAGCGAACGCGGGAGACGTGCAGGCCGCCGCCATCGACGCGACCGTAGCCGCGCAGGACCACGTCCGCGCCGTCGGCGAGAGCCAGGCCCGCGCCGCCGAGGCCGTGCTCCAGCACAACACCGAGGCAGTCCGCTCCGTCGCCGAAGCCAACCGTGACATCAACGAGAATGCCTACTGGAACGGAGTCGCCGCCACCCAAAACCTCGTCGCCGCCGCCCAGTCCCGCGTCGCCGCCATCGACGGAGTCGCTGCCGGCGTCCGCGCCGCCGCTGTAGGCCACCCCCTCGCCTACGCCGCCGCTCCCCTCGGCTGGGCAAGAGCCGCCGCTCCCCTCGGCTGGGCCGGAGCCGTCGCTCCCCTCGGTCTCGGCGTCCACGGACTCGGCCTCCGCGCTTGGTGATCTAGTTCAATCCAGCAGTCCAGTCCTCGTGTGATGCCAGCCCTGGCAGTAATCCTGTTGCCAGGTTTGGCATGACAAACCCCAGTTTGCTCAACGGTATCCAACACAAGGTTTCAAGCGTAACTCTCTTGTACTTAGCGGAATCTCATGCCATCACTGCCAAAGTGTAAATAAAACCTCGTAAAAAACATGACGTATTTTTTTTTTCAACTTCCCTACACCTAAGTAAACATTATGCTGGATATTAATAAATATTATTAATAAAAAACTCTTAATTGAAGCAAGACTCCAAAAGTTACTCAGAAGAAAATATGTATTAAGATTTTTCAGTGTCCATTTTTGTTTATCTACCTAAATTTGCCTTAAAAGACTTATCTATTTTTAAGTTGCCATAAAATAAGACATTGACATAGATAAAAAGCGATATGGTTGAAATACTAAATAATTCTTGACAGAGTTTAAGGGATCACAATAATTACTTATATCTGTTAGAATAGAAATGTAGTTATTTGTAGTTTAAACTTTATAAAAATATAGTGTCCATTTACATAAGATTACTGGGTGACCAACATAACAACATGGTGGCAAAATCCAATGGCAGGATCAAGAACTGCTTGCCATAATGATATACCTAGTAGAACACAGCCCTCATTAGCAATTCACAATTGATATAAATAACAGGCATCTAGATAATTGGTATCACCGTAAACTGGTAAGCATATACTTTCTGTTACATAATTGATAATTATACTAAAAAGAAAATTCGATATCATAGTCAACAAAAATATAAGACAATTAGCAGTAGTAACTAGAGGTCGTCTCGTGGTCGAAAATCGACCATTATATTTATTCATATTTTAATTGTTAAGTCTCGGCTTTTTTAGTTTTCTTGCCTTTTAGATACACAAAAAAATATTATGTTACTAAAAAGAAAATTTGATATCATAGTCAACAAATAAAAGACAATTAGCAGTAATAACTAGAGGTCGTCTTGTGGTGGAAAATCGACCATTAAATTTATTCATATTTTAATTTTAAGTATCGGCTTTTTTAGAGTTTTCTTGCCTTTTAGATACACAAAAAAATATTATGTCATTGTTGCCTATATTAACATATTGTGAAATAAAGAATATTGTATCAAATCTACTGTTATTAAATAAACGCATGGTAGTGTGTGAGTGAGTGTGTAACTTTAATAATGTTATTAATAAAGTTACACACTCGCATTTTGCATTTTAAATAACTATTATATAAAGTTTAACTTTGCCAAATTTTATACTTCTCCGTTCGCACAATTCTTAAGATTGCACTTAAAAGTTTTTGTTTTACATATAATAAGATAATGTAGTTTACAATGTCAGTGTAGCAATAACAATATTGTCTTGTTTTTCTATCCGTTTATGTAGGTATTATAATTTAACGCGTTGAGCTGGCATATTATTATTAATAGCCTCTTAATTAAACTTCCGTATCAAGTTACTTTATTGCAGATATTATAATTTTATCACCTATAGTAAAACTAGCATTAATTGCCTGCGGCTTCGTCCGCGTGAAATTAGGTTTTAAACTTTCATCCCCTTTTTACACACCTAGGGGCTGAATTTTAGAAAACTCTGAAATATGTAATTCATTATATTTTTTTCCGTACTCAATTCCTACGAAATATCATGCAAATGTGTCCTACTAACTTGTTTATTTTTATACTTTTCGGAATAGAGATACCTCTATATAATAATATAATATCTATAATAATAAAATACAGCTTTTCCGCTGTATTTGTTTGTTTGCATTGAATAGGCTCCGAAACTACTGGACCGATTTTGATGAAATTTGGCACAGATGTAGAGTAGACGACGGGGAAGGACATATGCTACTTTTTAGCGCGGAAAATGTACGGTTTCTGCGAAATTAACCCTTGCGCGCGTAGCGCGTCGCGGGCAACGTCTAGTATAATTATAGAAAACGCATAAATGATAATATACTTATTTATTCCGTTGCGAGAAAAACAGGGTATAATAGGTATATGAAATAGAGTAGGTATTATGGCATATGCTAATTTACTTTTTTCTACCTTGGTATAAATTTGGCACAACTAATTTAAAATCATTATTTACTATCAATTTATTTAATAAGTATTTTTGAAAGAAAAATATCAAAAATGACAAATAAGTACATAATTATCAACCTATTGACCCCCGATCTAATTTCTGAATAATTTTAGAAATTATTCAGAAATTTCTACTGCCCGGTAAAATAAATGAACCCACTACCTACCGGCTACCAAACATAAAACTTATGACAATGAGCATTCAACAACCGCCTAAAAGATCGTGGCACGTGTATGGTGCGTTTTGTTACGATTTTATTTAAGCAAAAAACGTTTTAAATTCGACCTACACCATTTACTATATTTAATTAACATTTTATTATTAATTCATGACAAAAAACCATTACAAATGTCGACCAGTTGTTAGGCAGCAATATGTCAATCGCCATGTCACGCAATAATAGTGTTTATGTACTGGGCCGGAAAGGCGACGCTTCGTGGTGCATTGCAGTTATATTGAATCTTGACTGCCTTGGTTAGGGCGTATGCCGCTGTAAACATACTGGCTATAATTCGCGCGAACGTGTTCGATTGTGTTATGTGTAGAACTTTTATGTTAAATCTTTGACGACCACTGTGGCTCAGTGGTTCATCGCGTTGGTGCTCGAGCCGAGGTCGCGGGTTGGTATCTCGCCGAGGGAACAAAATGTTTTTCTGTGTTTCTGAGTCATGGATGTGTATTAAATATATACGTGTAATATAATAAAAATCTAAAATATATATGTAATGTATAAAAGTATTAAGGCGAGGTCATAGCCTACTTTGTCATTTCCTGACACCTATTCTAACTAGTCAGAGTTCGATTACGAAGTGGAAAAATATTGGGATAAAGCACACAATCTTTGGCAGGTTCTGAACCGTACAGATTTTGAAAAAAAAAATCCCTGAGTTAAAAAATCATAAAATCACCTCTTAAAAATCACACAATCACCTAAAACGTAAAATTTTGTGCGGCACCATACATATTTTTTTTTTGTTACATAATTAATATATTATATAACATTCTATTTTAATTTAAACCAAACACTTTTGTGATTTGTACAATATTTCAAAATATGTTTAAAAAATACCTTGCAAACGCCGTCTTCTTCATTAATATAGAAAATAATGCTACGCAAAAAATAATCTTATTGCAATGTGCATACGCGTTGTGTAAATCGTTTTGTTTTTGAGCTTGGTCCTTGCCTTAAACAATAAACATACTTCTCGTTGTCTGGTCCCCGTAACACAAGTTCTTAGAGACCTTAGCACGGGGTTAGATTGACGTGGTGTGAAGGGTTCATAGATATTATTATTACATACTACATATTATATACAATTGGTAAAAACGCTATAGAAACATAAAGCCAAATAATTTTAAACAACCCACAAATGACATTGGTTTTATGAAGTAAGAGGAAAATTAGATCAAAATGTTCGCCAACAAGTTGGTCGTTATATGCACCCGTACGTACATTGCGGTAGATTTATCAATTATTTACGAATGTAGATCACCTTGGGGGCTTAATATAATAAATACGTACAGTACTTATTCCAATATACATCACGTATTCTATAAAGTGACAAATGGCCCACTTTTTATAATAATAAATAAGTTTAATTGGTGTTCAACATCGCTTAAGAATATGAACAAGACACAAGAATGGAGATAAATAAAATGTAGTTTGAAGGATTGGCGTAAATTTTATATATTTTTCGTCGACTTACATTATTTACTGCTATGCGCTTACCTGAAAGAAACAAGTTTATTTATAAAAACATTCAAGTGTTTTAAATTTTTGAAATGAACATTTTATGCACCCAAAAATCAAACTGTATTCTTTGGGACTGCCGTTAAAATTTTAGGAATTAGGAACATATCTAATAAAAGCACTGCAATTAGTTAAAAATAGAAAATAAAAAAAGTTCCACCTTTCGGGTCTAGGTGTCCCTTCAGTTGCTCCGCTTTCGCCTGTAGCTTGGTCTGCATCGTCTCAGCTCCCTCCTTCATTTTCGCAAGAATACCTGAAAGTATGCGCAAATTAGTCTTGTTCATTTTATATTCAGTTTTATGACAAAAAAGTAATGGTAAGAAACTTAAAAAAAATAATTTAGGACCTGGAGTAGTTTTTTTGTTATCTTTTTTTTTTGGCAATGGTAAACTAATAAATTTGCTTAACCTCTAAAACATAACTATACCCACCATGTTTGTCCTTTTCCTTCAACAGGCGTTCCATATCTCCGGCCTTGTCTTTAACACGACCGAAAAAGTCTATCCAATGTATGCGTGTAATAAAGTAATAAATATGTACTCAAATGTATAACGAAAGTCAAATAAACTGCATGTTTGAAAATTTGTTTATCCTGCTAATCACTTCTGTTTGTACCACATACCAGTCATTATTATATAATATAAGGTTCGGTAAAATCTCCTTATGTATAGACGTTTAGGCAGAAAAATAATTGTTGTATTCGAAAAAAAAGTCTATATATGGGTGAGTTTGTGTTGAGATTGAGAATCACCCATTATGAGATGTATAATATTATTACTTTGAGTATGACAATATTTTTTTTGCCTAAACGTCTTTTAAATATAGCAGTAGATCATATACCCAAAATATCCGTAGTTGATTTTACCAAACCTTATATAGTAAACGTCTACATATTATGGTTTTTTTTTTAAGAGAAGCATTATAACAATTCTGATGACCACCTTTCAGCTTTATAATCAGACTTTGAATACCATATAGTCTTATTGATAAAAATTGCTTATTCTTCTCTTACTCCGAAGTTACACCGGGAGTAGTTAATTCTAGATTAGTGACAGAATAGCTACGTGTTAATAACGGTAAATTAATAAATACGAAGTAGGTTCGGAGTAACAATACAATTCTTACACTGAGATTAAGGTGTATGTTATGGCAAGACACATGAATAGAATGAACAAAATGAACTAAAATGAAATGAAATGAAATGAAAATATACTTCATTGTGCACAATCAGCTGTTACACAAACATATTACATATACATACGAACAATATTATATAAGCGAATGAATGAAATGCCGATTAAAAAGACACAGACAGACAGACAAGGGTTATTGTGAGGTTTATACAATTTCACATGCCTTATTAATGGTAATATTTCTTCAATTCCTTCTATCATTCTCAAATCGTCTATGAAATAATCTCTATTCATTTTAATCCATAATAATTACAAAATCAGACACTAGTATGTACTTGAACGAACACCAAACAAAAATGAAAATATATTTAGGTTATGTTTAGTATAAATATCTTAATAAAAGTTGGAAATACAATACAAATCTATGCTTACTCAAGCGTTAAACCATGTGGCTCCGCGGAGTAACTTTTACTCCGGGAGTAAAATTTGATTAGTTAACTCCGTCCTTACTCCTAGTTTATTAATACCATAATTGCTTAATCTTTGCGTAAGTCTTGGAGTAAAGTTGTTCTGACGCTAATCATAGTTTATTAATAAGGGGGGATAGGACTATATAGTTTTATAACGAAATTCCTATGGCGACCTTCCAACTCGTCAGGTGCATGTCGTGGTAATATTACATTGTCACACGACACACATATACATACATACATATAATCACGCCTTTTTCCCGTAAAGGGGTAGGCAGAGACCACTTTTTGCCACTTGCTACGATCCTTACATACTCGTTTAGCTTCGTCCACTTTCATTCATACCATCCATTCTTCCTCTTTCAACGTAGCGAAGCGGCTCTCCATGGTCCGCTTTTCACCTCCGCACACATATGCGTGGCAAAATTTGAGATCAATCGGAAACCGGAAAGTGAGTCAAGATTAAATTGCAAGATTTAGTTACACACAAAGGGACAGATGAAACTACACAAAAGCTTGTAAAATCGCGTGACAATTTCGGCATTTACTAGCTTATATAAATACTAACCGCCTTACGTCAGGGCGCTGTCTGCGCTAATATTAGTATTTTAACATAGTCAAAAGTTTTGATTGATGGATTAGGTACTTATTTTCAAATATTTCCTGTAAAAATAAAATCATTTGTCGACCTCTGTGGCTCAGTGGTTAGCACATCGGCGCTCAAGCCGGAGGTCGCGGGTTTGAATCCTGCCGAAGGAAAAAAAGTTTTCTGTGTTCCTGGGTCATAGAGGTGTATTTAATATTTGTATAATAAAATAAAGATCTTAAATATGTGTACCTATAGTATAAACTTATTAAATATATTTCCCTTGTCTGGTACCCGTAACACAAGTTCTTAGAGAACTTACCACGGGACCATAGCTAGATATTATTATATTATAACCACTAACCGGATATCTTCTTGGCCGCATCGGGGCTGGCGGACTGCGTCAGCGCCGCAACCTTCATGTACTCGCTCGTGATGAGCCCAGCCGCCTGTATCATGAACACTAATTAGTTTGTAAGTTGGTTAATAAAACATTGCAGGATACATAAGTATTTATTTAAACTTAAACCTATTTTTTTTACATTTTATGTTGTAGGTAGTGAATAAGTGTTTAAATATCCATGTTGTCTGTCTTTTTGGCTGTGTAATATGTCCCTGATGTGTTTAATAAATATGTTTTTATTTTTTTTATTTTTATTTTATATTTCTAATGAAGGTGTCCATGGGCGGCGGTAATCGCTTACCATCAGGCGATCCGTCTGCTCGTTTCTTGGTTCATTACATAAAAAAAAGGTAAATTCGTGACATCTTGGCACAGTGACAGGGTTTTGACACGACAAGGACCGTCGTGCTCCCAAACGTCGCCTGGTGACAGCAAAAGAATCGAAAATTCTTATTGACCGTTTTTGATACCACTTACGCCACCAGTACGCTTTGAGTGAGTTGGGTGCCCCTAAAGGCAGAAAAACTATCAAAATCCCTCATTAGTATACAGTAGTAAATTAATAATACTGCATTGATTTATTGATTACCTCTAGACTAGCGGGGCTCATGGCCGAATACTCCTCGCTCAACAGCTCCACAATCAGCCCCTCGATGTCGAAGAACAGGATGTGACTTTCTGGATCTAAGCAGTATAAAAATATTTTGATATTTTTAGATGATTTTAATACATTAGTAAGATGAGGTAGCAAGCAAAGGAAGTGCAAACCTTTACCAATAGTGTAGTTTAAACTCTATCGTTGAAACGTGCGGCTAGAATGTTAAACTACTACTAGGCATCATGTAGACCGACGCGCGACGAGTGTATAAAAATACCAACTTTGAATGAAATTTTTTGACTTTTAGAGCATGACACACGGCGTATTTTAAACGCACTGAGGACAAGCAGATGATGCGCGTATACGCACTCCAAACGAGATTCCAATAAATTTCTATGTGCAACAATCGGAATCTATGGTGCTTTAAGCGTCCGTTCCTAAAACGCGCGTCCTCTGCACGTTTAAAATACGCGGTGTGCTATCGCTTTGACTTCGACTGCATTAGCATCGAGTTAAGCCCTGGCAGGTAGAGGTGGGTTATAACAGGTTAAAGACGATACCTGTTATACCTTTTACTGTTATACATAACTACCTGTTTCGGATTCGGTTAAAAAATAACAGTCAAATGTTAGTACTAAGTATAGTTACTATGGAGGTAATAGCCTCCGTGATGCAGTGGTTTGCGCGCGGTGGTTAACAAGTTACACGTGTTTTTAACCACAGTTCATTGGATTCGAGAGAACGAGCCCTACGCAGGTAGTTATTTTTTAGTTGTAACGCTATACGCTTATAGTGACGTATTTCTGCTATGTTATTTAATAACCGTTATTTTAATAACTGGATATCGAATTGTTACGTGTTATTTCCAAATAACTGTTACTTCAACCGCACTGTACCAACCCGCAAAGGATAACGTGCTCAACTACAGCCTAAACATCGTTGAGACGCGAGCCCCAGCAGTGGGTCTTTAGACGTCGGTGATGATGATGATGATGGTCATGACGTCACTCACCGGCGGGGTTGGAACGGAAGCCCTGCACGGTGAGCGGGGCGCGGCGCGCGCGGGCCGGTTCCGCGAGCGGGCCGCCGCCGTTGCCGCGCTCGCCCGCCTGCAGCGCCGCCAGACCGCGCGCGGTCGCCGCACGCATTGCGTTCAAGTTGCGGTGACGCAGGCCCCTGCACATACGCACAATCAGTTTAGGTCTATAGTGTATTCGCGTTAAGAAGACAATTTAATCTATACAAATAAATAAAATTGAAGTGTTTAATTTCACTTAATGCATATGAAGTAGATACGGTATTAACAATAAAAAAACATTTTTTTTCTGTCTGTCTCTGTTTGTTTGTTCCGGCTAATCTCTGGAATGGCTGGACCGATTTTCAGAGGACTTTCACTGGCAGATAGCTGTTATAAGGCGTCACTTAGGATACTCATCATTATCATCTAAAAATGTGTAACGCTCAACGAAGTGGGCACGGGTCAGTGTCAAAAAAGAGTTCATAATTGATGAATAACGCATAAGCCGTGTTCACATTAACCAATCATAGTAAACCATTTTGACATTTGAACGCATGATTTATTGACATTTACTGCCTTCATAACGCGAATAATTTCATAATTTCAAGTCTAACTCAATAATTCAAAGTCAAAATAGCTCTACGTGAGCTCGTATTGGCCAGTGCTCAAATAAGGTTCTCCGTCGGACTTCACAAACTTGTGTGGGGTACGCCGTATGAGGTATATAACAGCCTCCGTGGTCAAGTAGTTTAGAGCTTGGCTCTCAACTCGGAGTTCGTGGGTTCGATTCCCGGGTTGGAACAACAAAAAATGTTGTTTCCAAGTTTGGTTAGGACTATGCAGGCAGATCACCGGATTGTAACAGTCAGACCTGCGCCTGATATCTTGCCAGTCGTATCGGTCATCCGTCCCTGGGTTACGAGAGTAAGAGCCAGTCCACACGGCGCATTGCGTCAGCGTTGCGTCGACGCAGCCCTGTCGCTCCGTCGTTTTACATACTAAAAACTGTACCGTTCGTGCGTCGACGCAACGCTGTGACGACGCACGAACAACGGACAGCATCCCCCGAGACGAAGCGGGAGGGGTACGTTTACGTCGCAACAACGCTGCGTTAACGCAACACCCGTGTGGCCGGCATTGCGTTAACATGTTTGCGCTGCGTCGACGCAACGCGCCGTGTGGACCGGCTCTCAAGGAGGAGAGAGTGCTCTTGTGTACTGCGCACGCACACGCACTCGGGTACTATAAAATAACTCCTACGTAACTGGCTTGGTTTCAATGAAACCGGCCACCGTCACCGAAATCGGTGTGATACCGACTCTTTCGTTATCACACCGATTTCGGTGACGGTATATGGGGCGTCCCGCGTCACCTGAAGAAGTGCACGGCGGGGTTGGCGAGCCCCTGCAGGTCGGTGCCGGCGCTGACGGCGCCGCCCAGCTCGTCCGCCACCGTCTCGTCGCACGCCGACAGCACCTCCTCCGCTATCATACCTGCCAAACAACGTCGTTACATATTTAAAATTGTTGAAGTTATTTTTTTCTAAACAAAGTTTTTTTTTAATAATAACGTACAGAAAAATCAATTACAGAAACTTTGGACACATTATTTACTGCTTAAGTAAAGAACGTTGAAATCAGTCGTGTAACTGTGTTAGGTCCTCATCGCCGTAGACTCGCCGTACACTAGACATTTTTCAAATTTAATTTTTTGTTCTAAACCCAAAAAAAAACAAAAAAAAAGACCCAAACGTGTCAGGCCTCATCCCAAGCAACACAAACTAGCTGATTAACTTTTATATAATAGAAATTCTGACTATGTCATGCACTTTTGAAAATAATACCAAATGGTGAATATCTCAAAAACTGTCCAATATTGACCATACAAAAAGGAGCTCAAATGATGTGTTTACCCCCCAGAACTATATTTCAGGGATTGACTACGTATTAAAAACATCCTGTATAATATCTTTTAATAACCTATATCCTGTGAAAAAACACAAGCGTTATAATTTCACGCCGGGTTTTGGTAAGACCACGGTAGCATTCCCACTCACCATGCAGCACTCTGTCCAGGTGCCCCGTCTCCATCTGCCACACGTAGACGGTGCCGTCGCTGCAGCCCACCACCATGAAGTCGTCCAGCGGCCGCCACTTGATCGTCGTCACCGGGAACAGGTGACGCGAGGCAAGGGTCACACACTTTCTCTCGGACAGACCTACGAAACAAATATGTGAATGAGGAAGCACCAAAGGGAGACCTCCAACCGAGCGAGGTAGTATGCCTCGTCCTCTTTCACCTGTCGTATATATAGTTCCGAACTTCAGAAACTTCGATAGCGCGATTCAGGACTGTGCGCTGATTGGTCCGCCATACAATATCAACAACAATACTAAAGGCTACCCTCTACTAATAAAAATATTTACAACTGATAAGCTACTCAATGTTGCTGTCTTTGTCTGTCAAGTGAGTTTTCTAATGTATCACATAGACTTATATATTATTATAGACGAGGCAAGTTGAGGCAAAAAGTGTCTTCAGGTTAATGGCCTCACTTTTGAGTTTTTTGGGGTCATTTCGATTATTGCAGTGAAAATAAGATGGCTGACATTTGAAGTATGATGAAAACCAAGGTGGCGTAACTTTTTACTGTATGATGATTTGTTCTGTAGGTATGTACGTCATAGCCTATCTTGAGTTTAAATCAGGCTTTTGGGGGTGAGGGAGATGCTTTAATCAAGAATGATATGCGTAACTAGTTCTTTTCGAATTTTTAATTATGCATTAAATTAATTAATATTATGTTTATAGCAGTTTTTCCGCTAAATAATACCCACAACCTGCAAGCAAATGTGTGAGTGCACGCATAAGCATGCGTAACGCACCTTCCTCCTCCCACACTGCTTATGCGTGCACTCAGATGCAAGATCGTGCAAACACCACCACCACACAAGCAACAATGTCGGCAAGATCGTGCAAAGCCCCACACCACCATGCAGGTTGCAAAACTCGACGCGCGTTTCGCCCCGAACCCGGAGCATCCTCAGGAAGTGGACCTGCGAACAAAGTTCGTTAGTAATGCTGCCAAGCAAACCGCCACCTTATATAGACTACTGGCTACTAGTACCCCCACCAAACATATTAATGAGCGGTGACGTAGTCAAGCATTGCTACGACCTTGACGTAGTCAAGCACAGTCACGTGCTCCGGGTTCGGGGCGAAACGCGCGTCGAGTTTTGCAACCTGCATGGTGGTGTGGGGCTTTGCACGATCTTGCCGACATTGTTGCTTGTGTGGTGGTGGTGTTTGCACGATCTTGCATCTGAGTGCACGCATAAGCAGTGTGGGAGGAGGAAGGTGCGTTACGCATGCTTATGCGTGCACTCACACATTTGCTTGCAGGTTGTGGGTATTATTTAGCGGAAAAACTGCTATAAACATAATATTAATTAATTTAATGCTATGGATTTCCGCAAAGTAACGCCTGATTCTATTAACTATTTTAATTATGCGTTAATTCGCAGTTTTTTTTTTTTTTTGACACAACTATTTTGGTAAATTTTAGTAAATATATTAATTGGGTATTATCGTTTGTTAAAAAATACGTACTGAGTAATGTGACGCTGTGATCGGATGCAACGGAACAAATGCACTTCTGTATACGAGGCTGTAACAAAAGAGCAATATTACTTATACACATATTATTAACAAATTTATTAAAAATTAAGTAAATCCCATCATTTTCAACAGTTAGCGAGCTGATGACGATGATGAACTATAGCTACTGACTATAGAACTGACTATAGAACACTCTCGATCACGTCAGTTTTCAAACAAAAAAAAACTAGATCAAAATCGCTTCATCCGTTTGGAAACTGCGACGTCGCGGACACACACACACACACACACACGCACACAAACACGCACACACGCACGCGCACACACACATACATACGTTTTATATGAACTATCCACAGAACACTTATTACTCGCGGAGAAGAAGGTCGACTTCATACAAAAAAATTGGGACCAAATTAGCGCCTCTAGTGAGCTGCCCCCTCAAACTTTTAACCGCCTACCAACAAAGGATGACTATATATTTGATTATATGAATATGGCGGGAAATTGAAGATACGTAATTAGAGTTTAAGTTTGCGTTAAATTTCTCTTTAGAGTTAAATTTTACATTTCAACAAAACCGAGCAACCACCTCCACGACCAAATAGTCACTACGTTACGAACCGTTCGTGAGCCCTTATATACATACGTCTAGTGTTTTCGCTAGCGCGATCTAGAAGCGGCATAGTGTCTGTTGCTCGCCATCTGTTGTGGTTTTTAAGTAACTTGTATGTAATATTAACCATGTAAGACAGAGAGCGATATATTGAAATATAACCATTCTTGTCGCACCGAACTGCCCCCTTTTTGGTCCAAGGTCATTCATACAGAGTCGACCACCCCTGGAACTATCGCACTATTTGGCCGGGCGCAGCGGGCCGCATCACATCCGCGCCGCGGAGTGATGCGGCCCGCTTACGTGCGTTGCGCCACGATTGCGGCCGGGCGTGCCCTGCTGCGGCTCGTAACTGTGTACTATTCGCTGGGTGCGAAGTAAGTGGTGGGGGAACCTCGAATCGATTGCAACGCGCGCCGTGGCCAAAAAAGGAACTTTCGGCGGACCGAGTGTTACTTTTTAGTAGCGAAATTCGCCACTATGATCTAATGAACCTAATATATTATAATAAAATGTGTCACATCACGATACCTGCTGCATGAGAACAATAGCAAAAACAGTGATATAGCCCATGCTTAGTTTTGAAATCATTGCAGTGCTCACAGTGAGGCGAAAAAGCTGTTGAACACGACAGTCCTAGTTACGTTCTAAGAATATTTTCTCCTTTACACCTCTGTAAGGGTTACTTTAAAGGTACGAACGCACTAGGCGGAACTGCACTTGAGCGGAACTGAGCGACACGTCGCATATTTTTTTGGTAAACCGCACTTGAACTGCAGTGGCGCTACAAAAATATATTCAGTAGCAAGGCAACCTCCGAGTAAGATGGACGACGAAATTGAATAGGTTATTTTTATAAATAAGTACCTACATACCTACAAGCTAAATAATTTTCTCTATGAAACCAATTAACGTTGGAGAGGCCGTTGTTCATCCACAGCAAAAAGAAATAAAAAAATAACTTACCGTTTACTCCCATTTCTTGAGCTATTTAATAATAATATCTATCTATGGACGCTTTTACACCACGTCAATATGGTCCCGTGGTAAGTTCTCGAAGAATTTGTGTTACCCGACAACGGAAATATATTTAATAGGTACTTTTATACTATACATATTATATTTAAGATTTTTATTATATAATAGGTACACATATTTAGTACACATCCATGACCCAGGAACACAGAAAATTTTAAAAAGCTAGTTTCATACAAATTAATTGTGTTTTTACATAATTTTCGTAATGAACCCAGTCATTTGACATGTTCAAGTCCGCCGTAATTGTAAATGCTAGTTGGCGCTGTCGTCGCGCACCTAGCGAATAGATATCAGTAGCAAAGTGTGATATAAAATGCATTTTCGTTGAAGTTGTTCATTATGATTTCTAACAACAGGCAAAAAAAATCTTCGTCTGAGCTATCCATTTCATGGACTTCTGGCAGTATACTATACTCAAAAGTCAATACACTGTCACTTTGCCCGTCCTAATGTCCTAAGTAATGTACGAATTTTGTGCTGAGATGCGGCCCACTTATTTAAGCGCATTTGCGCGCATACCTTTATTCTACAATACCATATAAGTGTACATAGTTAGGCTATCCCACACTCACAGTGCAATTCTGCGGCGGTACAATCAGCTGCGTGATCTCGCCGGCGTGCACGCAGAAGCGGTGCAGCAACGCACCACTGAACAAATCCCACAGACAGACGGCGAAGTCGATACCGCCCGATACTAGGTGAGCCCTGTCGTATCTGTGTAGGAAATGTTAGCTTTAACCCTCTAATACAATTTATATACGACAAATGGGACAGTCAATTTCAGGACCTCTGTGGCTGAGGTAACGGGTCAAAATAATTTTCAAGAGACAATCTTGTATATATTATAATTTATATAATCGTAATCTCGTTAACGGCTGCAAGTATTTACATTTTAGTATGCAGGGAATTTTAGGGGAGAAAACTTGGTAGACCAAGGCTAGAGCTAGGTTTTATCCCTGGGAAACTGCGCATTTTTAAGTTATATGTTTTTTCTTTCGTCGTACAACAATATATCGATAATTTCAATTCTATAATGTCAGAACCCCGGTTAAATATTTTTGTCATTCTTTTTTTTTATCTACTAGAGCTCCGAGCAAAGTTCGCTTACCCAGGTACTAATGGAACTAACCTCGGATGTACGTGGTGCGGGTACAGGAGACAGTTGACGCGACCGTTGTGTCCCAGCAGGAGCTGATGAGGCGGCCAGTCTACGGTGAAAAAGCGCAATATTATATTCATTTATATACCGAGCTTTTATGCTTTGAAATAAGTCTAGCAGCTTAAGAAATATCTGGAATGTGTGATCGTCTTATCCTGCACTGAAGTGAAACAGTACTGATACTACATCTATCATCTCCATCCGAAATCCAAGTACATCACCAATGCTAAAGGATCAAAGTATTTATTACGCTAAATGAGGACTCGCAACTCCCTACCTCGCAATGTATGAGATCACACATTGCAAGGTAGAGGGGAAGCGCCGTCATTTTGATTAAAGTTTGCTGCCGTAAGTGCCGTTGCATACGTTCCGGTTGACGGATAGCCGGTGCCGGGTAGTCGGTCGCGAAGTGTATGGCCATATAATATGACAGCTTTCATACCTACCGGTGTACACGGTCATACGTTTTGCGACCGGCTCCCGGCAACCGGCTATCCGGCGACCGGAACGTGTGAAACGGCACTAAGGGTCAGTTCACGCAGCGACAATACGCGTTGCTATGTGGCGCTGCATTTTTAAGATAGCTATTGAAAATTGAACACTATTATTTTTAAACAAAAAATTAAACCGACTTCCAAAGTAAAAATACACAAAAAAGTATGAAATAAAACTTATTTTATAAATAATTCCCCTTTTAAATTTGTCTATTTCTCTACTTAATCTTCTTAATGTTGAAGTCGCTAGTTATATGCGTCCGCGCGACTAAGCGGCTTGGCCGCTACACCGCGAAATTACAGGCAACTGTATGCAACGATTTATTTGAATAGTGGAGCGTCATTGGATACAGTTGCTTGTAATTTCACGGTGTAGCGACCAAGCCATTTGGTCGCGCGGACGTATATAACTAGAGCCTTACCGTCCATATTCATTACGGTCCTTTCGATCCTGGATCTGGATACACATGATGACAACTTACCGTCTAGCTGCTGATGGCTCCCGTGCAACAGCTGGAGCTGGACGGTGTGCGTGGCGTTGACGATCACTATGGAGCCGTCCTCGCGGCCCACGACCAGGCGGTTCGCGGCGAGCAGGTAGATCGACGCCGTGAGCTTTATCTCTACACAAATAGTGGAAAATTTCGTTTACTTACAAAATTCCAACGGCATATTATAAATAAGAATTATAAATAAGAATTATAAATGCGAAAGTCTGTCTGTCTGTTACCTCTTCACGCTTTAACCGCTGAACCGATTATTTTTTTAATTTATTATAATATAATAATATGTCACCGTAAAATTGTAAAAACCGTTAGATTGTAAAATAACTAACGAGATTGTAAAAATATGTCGAAAGATTAAAAACTATATATTTATAATCTAACGAAAAATAATGTGTTAAATTATAGGCAGCATATTCGCGTCGGAATTCTATCAACATTTTACAATTTCACTAGTTTTATTACAATCTAACGGTTTTTACAATTTTACGGTGACACATACTTTGGGTCCCGGGAAAGGACATAGGATATTTTTTATCCCGAAAAAGTAGTGTTCCCGCGAGATAATGTATTTACGCGGGCGGAGCCGCGCGCAAAAGCTAGTTATAAATAAGAATAAAACTGCCAAACTATTCCGCTAGAAACGCTACCGCAGTTTAAGGTAAACAAAATTGACATTTGTTTTGTTACTTTTTGTCAGCGTCAAATATTGCATTAGTTATTATAATGAAATCAAAGATTAAAACAAAACACTCTTGACACTAATTTGTAATTTTACCGCGCTATAAAATACTGTTTACGTTAAATTAATGTGGTGTCCTCTACGATTAGCTTTGCTTAATATTCCTAATACACAGAAAACGGGTGACGTAATAAGAACACCATATAATTTGAACGTGAATAATATAATCAGACTCGGTCTGCCTATATAACACAAATAGACTAGTTTCACCCAATATTTACGAACCTGACTTAGGGGTAATTACTATCTAGTTAGTTGAGGTTAGTTAAAATAAGTTCAGTTGATACCTGGTTCGTCGGGATGACTAAACTGGTCCAGAATACCCACGGGGCTGGGGTTCATCTCGGCCCAAGCCATTTCCAAACTCGTCAGTACTATCGGCGCGTGCGCTACGGAAAAAAATAAATAAATATTAATACACATATATTTTTTTATCATTAAAATACAGATAATATTCAAGGATTGGAAGATTTAGATCCTGTGCTCACGGAAGAAACTGTCGCCAGCAATTTAAATAAATTACTGAATTTGCGTTATCTAAATAGCATAAAATAATTTACTTCAAATGATAATATAATAGAATTCAACTTTTGTGGATTTGGAATAGTCATTTTATAATTTACACCGCGACGATACGCGGCGCAAAATTTTTGAGATAGCTATTCAAAACTGAACTTTATTTACTTCACAAAAATATACAAGTTTCATATGACATCTGGCATACGCTGAACTTGCACCTCCTTAATAATAAAAATATTTACACCATGGATAAGCAAATCCAAATCGCTCTCTTTGTCAATCAAGTGACTGTTCCAAACTATCTGACAGAGACAGCCATGTTGGATTAGCTAATCCGTGGTGTATATATTTTTATTAATAAAGGCCGATTTACACTTCCATAAGTACAGTAGCGAGTTTAGTTACAGGGCAGTTGATAGTTAACAGTTAAGTGGACAGTAGCGTTCAAACGTGTTTCGTGGCGAGTTTAGTTAAAGTTCATTAGTTTGTAGAATTCGTTTGAGAATGACACCTCAAGAGAGGATTTTTCTTGTTTTGAGTGAAGATGTATCTAGGATTATGCCAAGAATTAAATGATATAATCAGAGAAATAATCGTTGAAAGGCCCACAAGACTCTGGGTAAAAAATGGATCGGTAGAAGAAACGAACATGGCGCGACCTATCAGTTGTTTAAATAATTATTTGAAGAATATCTTCTAGAATAAAAACAAATACTCTTAAGAATGTCTCCACTCTCCAGTATTATTTGAATTTCTACTGAGTCAAGTTGGGCCTATGATTCAAAAGAAGGATACTTTTACTATTATAAAAACAACGTTAATATCTAAAGGCGTGACTCCTGTTCGAAACATTACACAGAAAACATGAAACATTGGGGCGTGGCTATACACATTTGTCTAGGAATAGACAATGTTTTTGTTTTCGGAGACGGACGAAAAACATTCCCGCGCGGGTAGAGAGGGGAAGAAATGTTTCATTTCTTATCTAGTGTTCACATCGTTCACATGACACCTAGGTACAGGTTTTTTAGGGTTATAGTTTTGCTTGTTGTGTTTTTTGTGTTTGTTTTTGTGATCGCTCATAATATATGGCCTGACTTAATTTAAAAACACAAATTTTGTCAGTTTTCAATAGAAATGCGTAAAATGGCGCACATATTTATGAGTTGAAAAAAATACTTTTATGAAACACCTAAAGTGGCCTTTTCAGAACTCCTCTTTTATCCTAGATTCTACACCTACAATCACTAAAACTGTGAGCGCTAATACGTCTTCCTCGTCGGAACTTAGATCGTGTCTGGACAAAATGTTTTGTTTCGACCAAAAACATTTTCTGTAGCTAAAAACAGCTTGTGTATGAAAACAAATGTTTTTGTTTCATGTTTTCTGTGTAATGTTTCGAACAGGAGTCACGCCTTAATAGACACAATTTAATTGAGCACGAATTGCACGTCAGAACATGTCACGTCCGGTCAGCTTATGCATGTACAACTAAACTCGCTCGTTCACACGAGCGGCGAGTTTAGTTAACGGGTGGCGGGAGACGCGCGGAGGGCGACACTTCGAACTTAAGGTGGTTCGTTTCCTATACAAAAATACAATGGACATTAATTAGGTAATTTCATACATTACTACATAAATTTATATGCACATCTATTTATTTTGCAAAACAATTGTCGCAAAACATATTTAAAATACTTTATTTCACACAGAAGTCACATTTTTATTGAATTTTCGACAAAAAGTGACATAAGTTACAAATGTCACTTTTTGACGAAGTAAACCTTAACTCGCCGAAAAATAGACAGGCAGGCTATCCCGTTGAACTTAATTGTTAACTTACTACTTATCTCGTTTTTGCCGTTCAAACGACGATAAGAACTTAACTCGCCGAAGACGCAACTTAACTCGCTACTGTACTTATGGAAGTGTAAATCGGGCTTTAGGGAGTATCTGTTCAGCGAGCTGCCACTTTACATTCGAACTCTTAGGCTAAGCGCACACCACGATTTTTTGTAGTGCGAACAAAATAATCGCACATATGCGCGCACAGACAAATGGGTTTATTTGTATACGTTGCATTTCAGTGACAAAATAATCGCACAACAAAAAATCGTGGTGCGCTCAGCCTTACAGCGCTCGTCCACCGCCACCTTCAACGGGAGTCAACGAGAAAGACACGTCGGCGCCGAAGTAGCGATACAGACATTTACTATAGCCGCCTGTCCATCGCACGCCCGTCACGTCAATCTAATCTCGGCCAGAGATAATCTCGTTCTCGTTGAGGTCCCGTTGACTTAGCGGTGGACAAACAGCGTTACAATGAAACGTGTATCTTCTTGTGTAAGGAATAAAGTTCAATTTTGAATAGCTATCTTAAAAATGCAGCGTTATGTCGCGCTTTTTTTTTAAGTGTGAATAAACTCTTACACGGCACTTTCTGCGGCACCGGCGTGACGGCGTCGTCGACGTTCCATAGCGACACGACGCCAGCGGAGTCCCCGCGCAGGAGCAATCGACGCTGCTTGCCGCCCGCCGACGTCAGCACGAAGCGGATTGCGGGCGGACATGACAGCAACTGCGAAATCATTTGTACAGTAGACTTTTTTTTTCGTCGCGACTCCGACGACGGGCGCCTGCGTTGTGGGATTTGCAGGCCCATCCCGTTTGGGGCGTTAAAGTGCCCCTCAGGCCGAACAGAGGCCTCATCAGGGCATGTGTGGGCCTTCCACCACAGTTACGCATCACGGCTCTCTCGGGGAATTGTACAGTAGACCTAGCCATAGTGTACAATATTTAAACAAACACAAAATATTGATTTTATGTTTACGCGAATATTGTTCATTGTTTTAAACACTTACGAATTTTGTCGTCCCGTGACCACGGCTGCTAGAAAGTAGCCGAAACGTCGGAAAAAAGAATCTTGCGCCGACAAAATCCAAAAAACAGTAAACATACTTAATAAAATATAATAGCTCCCCACACCGATTTCGGTGACTGTGGATGGTTTCATTGAAAACAGACAAGCTAAGCAGGAGTTATTTTATAGTGCCCTAGTGTGTGCGCAGTACGCAAACGCACTATTTTCCCTTACTTTCGCAACCCAGTGGAAAGTATGACTGACACGACTGGTGATATCAGGCGCAGGTCCGTCTTTACATGACCATCCGACGCATGGATCATCTTTCTTGTCAGACGAATCAGGTGATCGGCCTACATTATCGTTATCAAATTTGGAAACAACATATTTTGTTGTTCTAACGCGGGAATCGAACGCACGACTTCCGGGTTTAGAGCTAAGCTCTAAACCACCGGACCACGGAAGAATAGAATACAAAAAAAAATCTTAATATTAATTACACAAAAACCCATTCGATCAAATGTGAAACTTGTGTCTTAAAACGACGCGGGACAGTCTTAAGTGGTGCATAATGTTCATAAACAATTGCGAGTACCCATTATATGAAAATATTATAGCCTAGAATCTTAATCTGTCTTTCATTTTATGGCAATATAAATATTTTATAATTCGTATACGCCGATTAATTTAAAAATACCTTATTGTCTGGGTGAGCAAGAATGCTGTACAGCACTGGACTGTCATGGTCGACCGATGGTCCATGGAAACCCTTGTGATCAGGCACAGAACTGGAACACGATAAATTACTTTGTAACAAAATAACATTTTTAATAGGTATGTAATGTTGATTTAAATACGCTACGAATCAACTGCACAAAAGACCAATAATATATTTCCCATTTCACCAATTTATATTTTTAAACACATTAGGGGCTTAAGCACTGTAGGGGGGCAGGGGGGTCTTTGCTTTGCTTATTTTTGATGACATGGGAGGTGGGGCATCTAGATGGTGATTACGTCAGTAGTAATTTTTACACGTATGGCAACCCATACATTGACTATGCTTAAAAACGAAATGCATTTCGGGGGATTCCTACAAATAATGAATGCAGTCCTCTATTCCAAACCTATTCCTTATTTCTAGACTTATAACTGCTGCTCATGAATCAATCATTTGTACCAATGCTTACGTAAGCATGGGGGGAGGGGTAAGAGCTTTGCTTACTTTTGCTGACAAGGGAGAGGGGTGGGTTAATAATTGCAAAAAATTCTGCTTACGTAATACTTGAACTTATGTGCGTACAGTATATTAGCACGCAAGCTCGTGCGTGCGTACATTCTTCATTAAATATCAAGTGCACATTTTTATAACTGTAATAGGAGCAACATTTAGAAAAATAAAGATAAAAAATAGTATTGTAAAATTTTCACAGCAGGCACAGATATACAATCAAAAAAGTACATTGTTGGACTTTTGTGTGATAAAGAATAAAATAAACGAAACACAGATGGTTGAATGATGTGCTGTATGCAACATAATACACACACTAGAATCTAGGAAAAACATGAATTAGGTCAAGCTTTTAATAAGTGGTATTCACTTACAACATTTGGAATTGAAGTACAAAAAGCTTAGCCTATTTCATTAAAATAAACTATGAAACAAACAATGGAATTTTGTATAGAAAGGTTACAAAAGTTAAATGTATTACTGAACAAAATGTTTATACACTGTATTACAACAGTTGTACCTACATTATTTAACAATGTACATTTTTATTAAATATTTAGTACATCAAGCTAATAAGCAAAGCAGTTTCACCAATAGGGATGTAGCCTAGTGTCGAATATCACATTTGTACAAATTAAATTAAAAAATTGTGAATCTAAATTAATCTAAAATAAATATTTAGGTTGCAAATAAAAAATATTACCCCTCTTTTTCTCGCAAGAAATCATCGCGCCATTCATTATTTATGAAAAATGTATGGCGGTAGCGATTGTTGACGTCATAGACCATAATAATTAAATATAATATCGCTCTCTTTCTTATAGCAAATTTAAATAAATATATAGCTTATTTTAATAAATCTTCGCTATTTTTAAGATTTACAAAAATGGGTTTTAGTTTGTTTCAAATCTATCTGGCTGTTTATTATTTAATTAACAAAAAAAAAATTTTGGCAACATGCCTATTGTGTATCAAAATACAGTTGTTGTAGTATTTATTGCTTTAGTAGGTATAGTGTTTGTTCAAATTAGGAAGAGATATCTGTAAGTCATTTACTACAGTCTCTATTTACAAATAATACTTCTCCCGCAATAACAAAAGTATCAGTCTGCTTGCCACATCTCGCTAATTGAAAACGGCAAGATTGGCAAGATTGCTGTACAGCATCAGAGGTGTCTACGACTAAAAGTGCTAAAGACCTAAACTAAAACTGATTCACATACACGCTACAAATAAAATACAAATACGAAATAAAACGGTGCTGACCTACTGATAGCTCGTCCACGAAGTTTGCTATAAAAAGAAATTACATTTTAGCCACACTCAAACTGAGCGTAAGGATTTGCTTTTTCAAAACATTTTTTCTTATTTTATTTTAATAAAAAATAAGTAATATTGTGAAAGTAGTATTCCACTTTCCAGATATACTTTACATCTGAAATTATTTTAGTCTTGTGAAACATGTGTATGTACTAAAAAATATCGTATGTTCATTCAATGGCACTATTGTGTTATGAACTAACAAAAAACAGCCGCATAGTGCTCTGATGATTATCTAATGGCTAACAAAAAATAGTTAAAATTTTGATAAGCGTAAAAAGACTGTAAAATATTAATACATTCTTTAATTATAACATTAAAGATAACGAAAGCAAAATAACAGAACCTAACCACATTGTATATTTAAGGATTAACATATTTTACTATATGGAAAGAGCTTCACAAAATTTAAACTGAACAATATATTAGTATTTCATCATCCTTTTACGCTTTAGGTAACCAATTCAATACCAAAATATCTTTATTAAATAAAAAATAACTTACTTAGCTGGAAGTTTATAGAGGTAACCCTTTCCTTCTGTAGACCAGACCAGAACTCTGTCAGGCGCCAAGAAGTCACCAGACATCCAACGTTCACCAGATGGCGCTTGTATAGAGCATAGAACGGAAAAGTCCCCTGAAAATGTTTGTAACAAATAGAAAATACACATAATTTTAGTACAAAAGGAGGCTCAAACTTGCCTCCTTTTGTAACCATGGTCCTTTTAGACCATGCAAAAAATCGTCCCCACCCACCAACAGATTTCAAGAAAAACAGTCCGTAAATTTTTCACCTTACGCCCAAGCAAATGTAGCGAAATGGCCAGGCTACATAACTTGACTAAGGTGTAGATTTTGTGAAGTTAGGCTTGTAGAGTAAATTTGTGTAGAGTTAGAAGTTTGGTAGAGCCAAAAGCTTGGTTTCACATGAGATCTGATAGTGCGAGTGCAAGTCAAATGGTATCGTCTTGGCATCACTTTACACGAAAATGTTTTTGGTGGGATTGTATTAATTTACAAAAGGTTGAGAATAGACTTTTAGTCATTAATAAGACCATGTTATAAAAGACCAACAACCACTTTGGTAATGTCTCTTGGCAATTATCGTTTTTCAAAGGCAGTGACAGTATAATATGGAAAACAGCGATTCCCAAAGGATATTAGCAACGTGGTTTGGTGGTTTTACTGCATACTTACTTTTTTTTTCTAAAAATGTTTTCATGTTCAATAACAAATTAGCTGTTTAAAATTATATTGGTAAAAAACTACATTGTCAACTTACCAGCATCATATATTTGACAGTATTTAGCGCAAACTATGAGCACAGTGCGCTGGTTGTAAGCACAACAGTTCAGAGACAAGGCATTCAAGCAGCGGATCTGCTTGGACTCATTTTCATAAATTGGTTCAGACTGTTTATTCTCATGTCCAAGAAGAGACCACACCTAAAGATGTAAAAATATAAGTAGGCAAAGATATTAAATGTAATAGACTTTGAATATTAAAAAATAAAAATACCTTTACTGTACCAGTTATTGAAATAGCAAGGACCACATCATCTTTTCTCGATGATGGTCTCAAAACCTGAAATATTAATAATACATAACTTATAGGTATCTATCAAACTCATGGTTGTGTCTATTAATATTGTTAGCTAATCTGTTGTCTAATGTGTTGATTTTATTAGTTTTATGTATTTCTAAACATTATTTTAAAAAATATTAGCTTTCTGCACACCTTTATGTAATTTACAGGCCAAATTTCATACTCCTCCGGTACCACAAGTCTTGTAAAACTGTACTGAAAGTATTTGCTCCACATATTAATATTAAACAGAGATAAAATCAGAGCCACTTACATGTAATGCGGATATCCAATCTGGATTCATTTTAGAACTCAGACAGAAGAGAATCTCTAAAGAAAATGGGTCCATAATCAATATTTCTGCATAGTACCCATTGCAGAATAGTCTTAGGTCTTCACTGTTACACATATGGTAAGCCTGAAATTTAAATATTCTTACTCAGAATATGTCAATGCCACAAAAATATTTGCTGTCTCTTAGTTTACTAGGAGTATTTTTTTAACAATAAACAACAATAATATCAGTTTTTGATTTTGAAATATTTACTGACGGCCAACAGACAAATCGTTATTATACTGTAAGTTTGCAACTCATATTTTTAGTTTATATACTGGGTTTTGCACCCAGTATTATGTACTAGATGTTGAACACGACGTCGTGTACGTAAAAATTAATTCCACAGAAACCATATACTTTGCTGCAATAAAAAGTAATGTATATGTGAATACAGTGTCTAAACTACTACCATACCAAATTTCATTTAAATCTGTTCAGTATTTATTGTGTGACAAAGTAACAAACATCCACATATTGACAGATCCATACATTCTTATAAGCTTTCTAATTTATAATATTAGTAAGGAGTAAGGCTTTACATTCTACTGCTACTAATTTAGAATACATTTTTTACCTGTATGTTAGTATGTATTTGTGTCAACTTGACACTCTCTCTGCATTTTCCATCTACTAGATCCCAAGTACACATTTCACCAGCTTCAGAAGAACTGACGATAAAATTATTATCCTGAAAATAATAACATTCTGATGATCATCGAAATATTAAGATGAAAATAAAAATGGTTGTGAACATATAATAAAATTACCTGTATAATAGATGCTCTGGAAAGACAAGTGACTGGTGCAGTATGTCCCACAAGAAGACAACGGGGTGTCATTTTCAGAGTCTCAGGATCTACTTGCCAAATACAAATCTGGCCATCGTAGCATCCGGTGACTAGAGTCTTTTGGTCCCGGGATAGATATACGGATGATATACAGTGTGTCGGAGCATGTTTGCCCCATAGTACCACAGGCACTATTAGATTAGAGCTTGGCATTGTGTCTGAGATATCACGTGTCTGTAAAAATACAGCAGTTCTAACGACAATGTTCAAAGTATCTCAGCACAATATAAGATAAGAGGTGAATTAGCATAACAAAACCACAAGAGTACCTAGTTATTGTAATGATAATAATATAGTGGTATTAGTGATACAAAATACATAATTGACAAGGACACAAGCTAATTGCACATACCGCTCTCGTGGTCTGCTAAGTATGGTGGACTATGCATTTATCCAGTGAGTAGCATCCATTTAGTGCTATAATAGAAATATTTTACTTGTATTGGAAAATATTGAAAATAATTTTTACAACAAATCGATGCACAGCTGACAAATGTCATCTGCCGACTGTCATTGTCAACGTGGTGTCAACTGTCAAATATTTTGACAACTAGTGTTTTTCTTGTTCAGATGACGCCATTAACGGCTTATAATCATTTACCAGTGTCAAGTTAAAAGGCGGGAAATATAGAAAATCAGTCAAGTCGTTACTCGGGCCATACTCACGGCGCGTCCAGCAAATCCAGCACTGGTACTAATAATCCGTCATTACTCATTACTCATTAGTATCAATGGTGTCAATCATTTAAAATTTTTGCCTACAAATCCGCGGCCTTGAGCTTGTAGGCTGGATGGTCAGTATGTCCCTTTTGGTCAAATCAGTCGATTCAATATGATAGATGTACTCGTAGATGGTTTACTGAAACTTCCTAGAGAGTTTTAGTGGGAAAACCCAAAAAAGCACGTATTTTGTAGTTGTTTCACTTGCCTACACTTGTGCACGTCAACGAATATAATATTATAATGGATATTATTCTACCAATATTACACGAAATAACACATTTTTTTAAAGAAACATAATTAGACACACCGTCGCTGATTGACATTCCGGCAAAACTCCAACATTTGTGTAGGTGTAGATACACAAAGTATGTCCATAACGCCTGAGTATATTTTATCAATGGACTTGGCATTTCACTCGATATTCGATATAAATAATTTTCATGAAAAATTATTTTCTTGACATTTAATTTCTGTAAAAAAAAATATAAGGCATTCTATTTGCAATTTGCATGAGAGCATGACACTGAATTTTAACAAAAATATTAATAATTAAAATGGCTAAGTCAATTAGGAAAAAAGCAGGAAGAAAATCAGAGCTTATTACAAAAATTGACGAAACGGATGAAATGAAATTAAAAATTCTCGCAGATTTAAATAATTCAGAAACACATGACATTACTATATATCCACCAGAACTGAATACACAGCTAATTGAACAGCTTAAGGTTTGTTTTCAACAAAATATAATATTGCGAAGCGTAAAAGCGTTACAAATACCACAAATACAAAATGATCTAAGTTTCTAAAACTCTTTTTATACAAACCTCATAATATTATTCAGAATGTTGGTTTGAGCCCAGGCATTTACACTCCAGCTAAAGCTACTAAGCTATGAAATCTGGAAGCACTTTATTTGCCGTGAAGTTCTAAATCACTTTTGGTATTATATTAAGCAGATTTGAGTTGTGAGACTGAAGTTGATTTATTTACCTAAAATCATCCTAAAATCCTCTTTTTAATATAATACATCTATGCCTAAAATATTATTTAAGGTACATACTTAAATGTCGATTTCGGATATTAAAGGCATAATATTATCTACTGCTGGTGTCAAGACGCTTATTAAGCTTATAATAACAACAAATTATGAAAGAAAATACCTATCTACACTAATATTATAAAGAGGTAAACTTTGTTTGTATGTTTGTTTGTTTGTTTGTTTGTTTGTTTGTAATGAATAGGCTCAAAAAGTACTGGACCGATTTCAAAAATTCTTTCACCATTCGAAAGCTACATTATCCACGAGTAATATAGGCTAAATTTTATTTTGGAAAAAAATAGGGTTCCGTAAGATATTTGGGTTTTTCGGACACAAGGTGTAAAAAATCAACCAGAAAAGTTACTTATTTTGCGTACGCTGCCTAAACTATAAAAGATAGAACTATAAAATGTTCTAATTAATTGTAGATCTTATAAATATCTACAAAAAAGTCCGCGACACACTATACCTATCTATGTCGAGTGAGGCACAACAACCATTTTTTTATTTAGAAATCTTGATTTTTTTTTTGGACTACATTTAAACGCGTTTATTTTACTCATGCTATTAATCCTTATCAAAATAAATTATTTCATCACTAAGTACAGTTTATGTAGATAATATTTGGTCTTTGAATGATTAAAATTGGACGTTTGGTTTTGAAGTTATGGCGAAATTAAAATATTACGATTTCTGTTGCACGGCACGGCGCGGCCCGTTGCGAAGTGGACGTTATCAAGGCGGGGGGAGTTTTTATCTATGACTTCTATGAGTAAATTTTTTGTTTTGTGTTCGTTGTAACTATGATGGATAGATACTTGAATACCTATTTATTTAGTATTTGTTGTATTGTTAGTCCTGAAGAGTATAGGTATTTCATACGATAAAAATATACCCACCTACTTATTTCATTGAGTTTTAGTAGGTACCTATATTAATTTGTTTCTGTTTGTTTTGACTAAATTTCGCCCGTTTTGTTAGAGGTTTAAAGACATTCTGTAGTATTAGTATCAGTAGGTATTGTACCCGTGCGAAGCCGGGGCGGGTCGCTAGTTACTTATAAAATAACATTAGGTTCGCTCTGTACGGCGTTGTTAAGGCCATTGACCTCACACAGATTGACTTAATGTTATTTAAGCTGTCTTTGCTTCATCTTTGCCTTTACATCGTTACGTATTTATGCAGTAGATCATACTATTATGACCAAAGTATCCGTAATCGATATATTTAACAACCTTAAGTAATATTTTAGGTACTTACATTTGTATGAAATTGAATGAGATATACATACCTAATACACTACGCGGCAGCGTAATAATTGTACGGGCTGCGGTATTACTAGCAGGGATGCGTCGTATCGCGTCGCTTCGCTGCCACGCGGCCTTTAGTCTTATGACCCTAAAAGAGATATATTTTTTTAGATATTGACTACTGAAAATGGTAGCCTTCGTAAATGTGTATTTACAAAGGATAGTGAAATAAAAGAACTAGAGAAAACAATCGATGAACTTAAGGAGAGAATACGCGATATTATTTCTAGCACAGGACCGGCTATTTCACTAAAATCTGCTGGAGTAATAAGTGACAAAATTTCAACGCTATGTAAACAAAATCGTCATCTTGTCGCTGAAGTGGAAAGTTATAAAACGAAAATATCCAAACTTGAACGAAAATTAAATGAAATTGAAATAAAAAGTAACGAACTGGAAAGACCAGAACAATGTCAATGTAAAAACGAACCAATGAACTACGACCCAGATGAATTTAAAGAATTGAATAATAAATTATGTGCTATAAATAAAAAGTTGTACGAAACTAAGAATAGAAATCTTGAATTAAAAAATGATATTCTGATAGCTACAAAAATACTACAACAAGAACTGGGTGATAAATTCACTAATATAAAAGAACTGCAAAACGATATTGCAGGCTGGAAAGGTAGAGCACAGCAGATAATGTTATTGCAAGCAAAAAATCAAGAACTTGAAGAAAAACTTAATGGAAAACAGAAAGATAACAATGAAGCAAAAGGAAAAGATCATATACAGGTTAATATTTTAATAAATCGTGTACAGGGTATTTAATAGAATGATGTCAATCCGGTAAATAGAGATTCGGGGGTGAAAACAAATCATTTTGAGCCTTCGAGCTTTAAACCAAATTTGGTTTAATGCTCTAATGTTTCAATATTCAAATTCAAATCGATTCAATATCGACCATACGGTCCAATAGTGACTGTATACGGAATTCCTTAGAGCATCCAACCAAATTGGAGTTATGCTCTAAGCGGAATTCGTTCATACGCTATCCAGTCCAACCATAATTTATGATTTACATTAGTACCTCTTATATTTTTCAGAAAATTCGGGAATATGAAATGAGGAGAAAACACGAAGTTGATCAAGCAATGAGAGAATTAAACAGTGTCAAACAAGAAAATGCCGAGCTCAAAAGAAAATTAGATGGATCGCGATGTCGCATTCGGAATCTAGAATGTGACATAGGTACAATCAAGCAGAAAATACAAACATTTACAGAGAAAAGTCAACATGATGATTTATTAATTAACGAACAAAGGGTAAGAATTCCTTACAAAACAGAGTAGTCCTTGTTCTTATCTTGCAAAAACGTACATATCCTCTAAATTTAAGGAACTGAATAATATTATTATTCTTACTCTTTATTTTATGTATGAAAATTATTTCCAGAACCAAATCAAGAATTTGGAACTGCATTACGAGGAAGTAATAAACGAAAATACATCTAAAATGAACAAATTAAAGTCTGAAATAAAAGAATTTAAAATTATGATTTCGAATAATGATTCAAAAGTTGAAGCACTTAGCGAACAAATAAATGAAAAGACGCAGAAAATACAAAATCTTCAAGAACAGTTGGAAAAATATAAAAAATGTTCATTACAGGCTGTGTTTTTTACTCCAATGAAGTTAGCCACTGAAAATGAAATTGCTAAACTTTCTGAACTTGTTGTTACATTAAATAAAAGACTAGAGATTGAGCGCTGCCATTGGGAAGATTTAGATAAAAAGTACAGAGAAGTAAGGGAGAAAAAAAATCGAGCCGAGAAAAGGCTTATAATTCTTGAAAACGAAATAAGTGCTCATAAAAATTCAAAAAAAAGTCTTAAGATATTACGATCTTTTTCTTCCAAAGGTTTTATTGCAGAAGGCAGTGAAAGCCAAATAACAAAGAAAGACTCTTTAGCAAGCTATACATTAGAGGGGCACGAAAATTGTCAGTGTGGTATAATTATAGATGAACTAAAATATAAATTAGAATTCTCACAAGAAAAAATCAAAATTATGGAGGATAAGTTGAAAATGATTGCAGAGGAAAAATTGGAGGACTATCAAACACTAACAAATATGATACAAACTTCCAAGCAATACTTTAACGAAGCTTTAGTCGCTCTTAAAGGAAATAAGTGTCCATGTCCATAAAATAAAAGCATTTTGTTTTTAATATCAATGCTAACAGTTTTCTTGTTTTATATAATAATAATTTTAACGTGCCGATATCTACTTTCACTTTAGTTGGATGCTCTAAGACTTTTACCGTATTTATTATTACTAGTTGTCCCGGCGAACTTCGTACCGCCTGACTCCTGAGTATTAAATTTGTTGACGTACTGACAGCAGCGCCACCTACCGGGTCCAATTGCAAAGCTTAACCATTCTCGAATCCACTTCGACACACACACACACCCAAAAAAGTTCATTAAAATCTGTCCATGAATCTCTCCAAAGAATAATTTTCCCCGTTTTTGCAACATTTTTCACTGATGCTTCGCTCCTATTAGTCGCAGCATAGTGTTATATATAGCTTAAAGCCTTCCTCGACAAATGGACTATCCAACACATAAAGAATTTTTCAATTCAATTTAGCAGCTCCTGAGATCAGCGCGTTCAAACAAACAATGGAAGCCCTCAAAGATGAATAATTTTCCCCGTTTTTTTCCACATTTTCCACTGATTCTTCGCTCCTATTGGTCGGAGCGTGATGTTATATTATAGCCTAAAGCCTTCTTCGATAAATGGCCTATCCAACAAAAAAATATTTTTTTAATTCGAACCAGATCCAACAAAAAAAGAATTTTTGAATTATTCGAACCAGTAGTTTCTGAGATTAGCGCATTCAAACAAGCAAACAAACTAATATTATAATATTAATATAGATAAAATTAAAGAGATTAAATTTGAAATTAGATCTACTGTTCAGTACGTAATTTCTGGTATAAACTTAATGCATGGACTTAGGTCAATCCAAATAATATGATTTATGAATATGCTTGAAGTTAATAATTTAGCCTTTTCAACTGTAGGTTTTGTTTTTTACCAACGGTAACCCAAAGCGGGTTAATTTTTTTTCGTGAACGGTAACATTAACCGCCGCCATTTGTCATTTTTTTGGCATGCGCGTAAGGGAATGCAACGAAAATTGTGCTCTTGAGTGTTTCACAAGTAGTTTTAAACTTTGTTGGTGAAAAGTGCAATTTGTGTAACTGTATGGAACTTTAGTGATCCTCGTTTGTGTTAATTTGTGTTGATACTAAGTCAAAATGAATAAAACTTGTGCGAGGTGCGAAAAAACAGTATATCCCACTGAAGAATTAAAATGTTTGGACAAGGTAATTCCTTTACAGATTACGGTTTTATGCATAATTTAATATATTGCTTATATTCTTTCATATAAAACAGACAAATGTAGTTAATATCCTAAGAGATTGGATGTATCACAGTGCGGTCTGTGATATGTACAATACGTACTTATTTACTAAAGTTAACCCGGTACATCGTTTTATACAGGCGGATGGATGAGTCATTTTATATAAAATTCGCTGATATCATTACAGATTATGTGTATAATGCATAAAAATAGTATGTCCCTCGGTCGTTGTCTAAGCCCTAAGGCTCTTTAGGTGACCTTGAAACGTAACGTTTCGGAGTATTTACTGTTCATATCGGACGATTGGAAGAATGTATTTGTTGTCATCCTCCTACTCCTCTCTCTTGCCACCAATTAAAAAAATACGAAATTAAAAAAGTAAATTGTTTGAATGGGACTAACATTTTTCTTATTTCATTAGATAAAAGTAAAATTAAAAATTTTAAAAACCCCCGACACAAAAAATAAACTCTAAAAAATAATAAATAATATTTTAAACCTATTATAATTATATTATCACATATAATATTATGTAAGTTGAAATATTTTATTTTCCAATCGTCGCCTTGTCGGGGGACCGCTAAAGTTTATAAACGATTTTTACAACAACAGCTAATTAATTATTACGAATTACATTTAGATATGAGCGAATTTTTTCGGAGTAAATTCTGCGACTACATCTGTTTTTCTCACATAGCGGTCCCCCGACGAGACGACGATTGGAAAATAAAATTATTTCAACTTACATAATATTATATGTGATAATATAATTATAATAGGTTTAAAATATTATTTATTATTTTTTAGAGTTTATTTTTTGTGTCGGGGGTTTTTAAAATTTTTAATTTTACTTTTATTTTATCCTTTTTAAAGTAGGCATAAATAATGGTTACCTTACCATATACATACTTTCAACATCATTGAAGTAACGCGGTACCAAATTTCGAATCGATCGGACATAAGAAAGTCAGATCCCCTCATCAACTAGAAAAGAGCTGATCATCTTCAAACGGCTGATCAGGTCATGGTTACCTTACCATGTTCTTTGAATATTGTTGAAGTAACACCGTACCAAATTTCGAATCGATCGGACATTGGAAAGTTAGTCAGATCCCCTCATCAACTAGAAAAGAGCTGATCATCTTCAAACGGCCGATCTTCCTACCACCAATTTTCTCATCAAACGAAGCTACGAACACTCTCGATTAAGTCATCAATATTCTCTTTCAGTGCGGTTTCATTTGAGACCACACTTGAGTATATTTGCACATTCGGTTATTCTTCCCCGCTTTCACCCCCCACAACTTTTAAACGGCTCAACCGATTTTCATCAAACATGTCTAAGAACACTCGCATGTAAGTCACCTTTAATACAAAAGAAACTAAATTGAAATCGCTTCATCCGTTCGGGAGCTGTGGTGCCACAGACAGACAGACACACACACAGACAGACAGACAGACAGACACGTCAAACTTATAACACCCCTCTTTTTGCGTCGGGGGTTAAAAATTATGTAGAAAATCACTTTCATCTTCAATACTTCCTAATACTAGGTACAATTGTTGCTTTATATTATGTAAACACTAAACAGTCAACTATGATATTCTGTTATCAACCAGAGATAAAAACTCTATTTTTTACATTCCTAAATTAAGGCATGTTTTCAAAAAAATAATAATAATAATAAATTCTTTATTGCGAGCAACTATGACCCAATTTAGTTACTTTACATATTTGACTTAAATATTATGTTAGTAGATTATTTGCTAAGGTTACATATTAAATTTATTTTAGTTTTAGTTTTAAAATTCACCTAACAAGAACTCTCAAAAAGTGTTCTAGTATCGGCAAATCTAGTTTGCCAGCCAACATCTTCAGGATACAGTTGGTACTCGATCGCAGTCTGCTCAGGAGGGAACCATGTCTTTTTTCTTATGCTAGCATAAAAGTCATCAGTAGTTTGCAAACATACCCGACGCTGAGCAGAACTGCGGCAGACCCAACAGCATCCTGAAACCATTGTTGTACTTAACTCTAATCTTATCTAGACTTTTTTGTGTATAGTTAGTCCACAGGCTCACAGTATAAAAAGTTTGACAGTATGCCTTAATAATCGTTATTTTTGCCTCCTTACTACACCGTGTAAACCTGTGGGCCAACATATTACACCTCACTAATAAATAATAACCATCTTGTGAGTTGTAGTTTATACTTGGAGACTGTTTCACAATAATTGGTAGCTGATAAACAATACTGTGTCAACCCACAAAATAACCAAAATCAAAATGTTGATACTATTCGCTTAGTGAATTAAATCATTTTAGTACTGAAAAACTGTTAAAACTTTTGATACATCAGATCAGACATATCCACAGAATGTAATTTTGACAATGATATGATTTTTGGCCAAGAAGGACATAATATGACGTTCAAGAAGATGTTTCTTCCTAAAATTGCCAACCTAAAAATAGGGTTATCGCATTAAAAAAACTATTCAAAATATCATTTTTGTACACATTTCTTCAATTTTTTTTTGTATTCTAAATTCCCATATCTGCTTGAAGCAACCAATCAAACCTACGTCACCAAGAGAAGTCCTCAAATATATAAATAATCTGGAAAACAACAAATCCCCAGGTTTTGATTTAATTGACAAAAAGGTACTTAGAGAGCTTCCACGGGAAGCAATTTTATACATGACAATGCTCTTTAATGGTATACTTAGCACCAGCCACTTTCCTAGTCTGTGGAAAGTCTCCCAGATCATAATGATACACAAACCCGGCAAACCGCCAAACGAGCGGACCTCTTATAGACCAATTAGTCTCCTGCCTATAATGTCTAAAATATTTGAAAAGATCCTTCTTGCAAGACTTATGATTGACACGTCTGTCATACCTGACCATCAATTTGGATTTAGACGAGAACATGCTACTGTAGAGCAAATTCATAGAGTATGCAAAGTAATAAGAACATCCCTGGAAAAGAAAGAATACTGCTCAGCAGCCTTTTTAGATATTCAACAGGCGTTTGACAAGGTATGGCACGACGGACTACTGTACAAAATAAAAACAATATTACCACACAGATACTACCTGATACTTAAATCTTACTTGTCCACACGGCTCTTCCAAGTCCGAGAAGAAGATTGCACTTCAGCCATCTATGAGATACTTGCAGGAGTCCCTCAGGGCTCTGTCCTGGGGCCATACCTGTACCTAATTAACACTTACGACCTACCTCAGATACCTGAAAGTCCTGAAGTCACTGTAGCAACGTTTGCAGACGACACAGCCATACTTTCGACCTATAAAAATAAAGATGAAGCATCAGGCACACTACAAAAGAGTCTAAACGAAACAGAGAAATGGCTCAAAAAGTGGAGAATTAAAGCAAGTGCACTAAAATCAGTCCACGTTACATTTACGCTGAGAAGAGAAAATTGCCCACCAGTCTGGCTTTGTGACCAACAACTGCCCCACAATGACTCAGTCAAATACCTTGGAATGCACTTAGACCGTCGGATGACTTGGAGAAACCATATACAAACCAAAAGAAATGAACTGAACATCAAGTTCCGAGATCTGTACTGGATGCTTGGAAGAAATAGTAGATTATCGCTGGATAATAAATTACTAATTTACAAAACCAAACCTGTATGGATGTATAGAGTTCAATTGTGGGGATCAGCCAGTGACTCAAATATTAAAATTATACAAAGAGCTGAAGACTCAATATTAAAGCAAATATCAAATGCACCCTAGTTCATTAAAAACAAAGAGGTAACTACCTAAATATCAAAACAGTGAAGGACAAAATTACATCTGCCACTAAAAATTACAAAAATCGCCTATTTAAACACCCCAACCACTTGGCTGTACAGCTTACTGTTCCTGAGACATTTAGACGTCTAAAACGACGCCAAATACTAGACCTGGATCCGCCAAATTAATATAGGCGACCAGGTTCCTAAAGAGTAGTCTCTACTGGAAAACTAACTCTACCTGACACAGTACACCCAACAAATCTGCTCATAGTTTGTGGACTGATGGCAAGATTAAAAAGAATAAAAAAAAAATTCCCATATTTTTTTCCTATTTACTTTGTGGTGTACGTATAGAGCTAGCCTAAAATCAAAATATATGTTCTTTAATTAAACACGATTTTCTCGAAATGGCAATCTAAAGGGGTTGGCACATTATTGCTAGTCGGCGTCCAATTGCTAAATTAAGTGTTGTTACATAGCTTATCCAAAAATGTATTGTTGCTTACTTTATACTGAGCGACATGCAAATAAGCTACCTGACGCTTATCGGTAGATTGTGAAACGTAACCATATTATAGTAATAGTCTTAAATGTATCGACAGTGTAGTGTATGTGAGCATAATAATACCCTCACACCGATTTCGGTGACCGTGGCCGGTTTCATTGAAACCAGGCCAGCACATATCAGTAATTTTATAATGCTCAAATGTGTGTGCAATACACAAGAGCACTCTCTCTTCCTTTACTCTCATAACCCAGTGGGATAGAAAACCAACATGACTGGCAAGAGATCAGGTGCAGGTCCGACTTTTTACACGCCCATCCAACGCAGGATCATCTTTCTTGTCAGACAATCAGGTGATCAGCCTGCATTGTCCTAACCAAAATTGGAAACATGTAGTTAGTCATCATTTAGCTGCCAGGCGGGAGACGAATGTGGTGGGACATTGGCGAGTCTGTTAAATATTAATACATGTTAATGTGCAATAGCGGAATCCTACAGTCAGGTCCAATTTCTCAATGTAAAAAAAAACAATTATGGAGTTTAAATCTAAATATTAATGTTTAAATTTCAATAAAAATAGTATATCTTTTTCCCACAGCTCCGCCCTTGTAAATACAGTATCCCAAGGGAACACTGTACTTTTTCAGGATAAAAAGTGAACTATGCTGTAATACAGCCTAAACTACTACCATATCAAATTTCATCAATAATAATGTCTCCCCTATTGCATTAAATTGTGATTTATGATGTCACTTTGTAAATGTCACACGTTATGTAAGATTTTTACATTATAATGTTATAATGAATCACTAAAGTTGTTATTGTGTAATGTACGTATTAAATGGTAACGTAGGACAAAATGTATGAATGAACACAATATTGGTACAAATTTCATGAATGATAGCATTTTACTATTGAGTAGTTTTGTTATTATTCATTTACGCTATGACTAATCTAATTGTAATAGCACTAACTGGTCTGAGTATTAAATAAGGAAACTACAATTACTCAAACACTGACTCAGTATGAGGTCAGAACAATACACTTGGAACACAGTAGAGTAAATTAGCCATTAATTGATGTCCAAGGGGGATTTTAAGGACCAGGAACACGTCGCAACACCAGAGGAGTTACAAGTATTATACCCTCTGGTGTTGCGAGTGTCCATGGGCGGCGGTAATCGCTAATAACATCAGGGAATCCGTCTGCTCTTTTCCTGGTTATTTTCATAAAAAGATGTACGTTAGTGACGCTTTTTAATTTGAACTTAAGGAAAATATTAGAAAAAGAGACATCAAAATTTATGAGTGAAAAATTAAACAAGAACACATTTAATTTTATGAAAATAATATTCACAAGAATTCTATGATTTTAAACATGTGTAATGTAAATCGTAATAATGTATTGTATAATGTACTATATATTTTAAGAGATCATAAAAAGTATGATTCCGGCCAGGATCGAACTGGCGGCCTTCTGCGTGTAAAGCAGATGTGATAACCACTACACCACGGAACCGACACACGTGGCCGCGAAAATACCTAATGCAAAAAGTAACATCGGGGTCTAGTCGCATGGCGAAAGTTTTATCACACATACAACTCTCTTTTACGACTAAACCAAGCCGAATCTTATACAGGCCATACAATACACCATTTTGGATCAGTTAAAACAGGCTGTTTGTGAGCCTGTATTAACATGACATAAAATGTGTTATGAAGACTACACAAATCGCCAGTTAGTTCTCGACAAAATATACCCTACGATTTACGAATAAGTAATCGGATTTGGTAAATCAATGTTTCATATTTTTGGAAATAAAATATTCAAATTTTAATAAATCCTTTTAGTAAGTAGGTATGCAAAAGTTGCTCCAAACAAAATAAGTAGCGACTTTCATCAATAATTCGGCAGTTGGCATTCGGCAACATTGACCTCTATTCGCCTGCATTAAGATAAGAGATAAGTCTCTTATCATAATATTACATCATCTGTACAACTTACGAAATCTAATAGGAATTTGAGGCATGTGAAAATACGATTCGTTCTTCGTTTGGCTCAGTCTTCAACTGTGCGCTTTGTCCGAAGTTTTCTGACTTGACACTTCATTGTTTCCGCAAACATTACCACCTTCAAGAGAAGAACGTACTCCTTTCTGGAAGGAGCGCTAAGAATTTGTAGCTCCTCTGGTGTTGCTAGTGTCCAGGGGCGACGATAATCAATAATCACTTTCCATTCGGCGATCCGCGTAGTTCTTTGCTCCCTATGGCCTATACCACAAACACAGAGTTAATTAGACTTTTTTACTACTACGGTTCTTAATAATATTGTGTTATTAATACGGCGATATTCCGCATTACAAATCAAGTCATCACTACACATTCTTTCATTTAGTCAATAATTATATCGTTCGCAGTTCGCGTGTTGGGAAATCGCAATATCAGTTCGTATTAATTTTAAAAAATCTTAATTATATACTGCTTTATGTTGTCGTTGTTTGTTAGCACATAACTCAATTAAAATCATTAATAATTATTACATAGAATTTGTTCGCTTTCCTCGCACTTGGCATAATATTGTCACGAAAATCTGATTTGTTATATATTTAACCTATAAAGAAATGAAAATGGAATAATAAATCTACCTTTTGTTAAAAATATAATAATTTTTAAAGATTTTCTCAAACAGCGTTCTCGAAACTCAAAAAGAATATTTAATCAAGTAATGAAGAATTGTCTCTACGAATTCATGAATAATAATTTGAATAAGATTACTTAGTATTATTTTCTATCTAAATATTTTAATATTAAACCTCGAATCAAATTAACGTGTTAACGATAAATATTAGGCAATATTAAAATAATATAGGTAGGTATATACAGGATATATTATGTCCTTATGCTTTCTAATATTTCTTGAAGCGTGAACATGTGATATCGAATTCCGCGAACAATTAAATAGTATACCAAATCAGTATACTAATTACTGAGCGTCATATGATACATTCAAGTAATTTGATCAAATTGGCCAGTTTAAACTTTTCTCCAACATACTAAGTATGTGTCGATGGCCGACGGATAGAAGAAATTCCACACACGCTGCGTGCAAAACACGACTACAAAAAGTAAAATATTTACCTACATTAATTTATATACCTACCTACTCAGAAATGTTGAGATATTAGGTAATAGGTACTTACTTGATAAAGGTAAAAAAATATAATATTGTACATAATATTATTGTTTTGACGAGACTTGCAAAATTTAGTAATCAAATCACTGTAACCGTTTCTTCTGAGAAATATTTTAAGAGTACGGTTCATTTATACAATAATAACCGCCTCCTTTTTTGGGAAGTCGGTTAAAAAAGCAGTCGTCTCGAGTCTAGCTATGGTGTTCTGGGCTAATCTTTCGTTGACGGAGTGTCCTAAATCCTAAAGCGTAACAATTCGTAAGAGTATTTAGTAAAATATAGTAAATGTAGTTCTATATTCTATAGACCCAAACGTATCTTAATGTCATTACTATCGTCTCTTAATACGAGATCCTGAGATTATGAGATATATCTACACTAATATTATAAAGAGGTAAACTTTGTTTGTATGTTTGTTTGTTTGTTTGTTTGTTTGTAATGAATAGGCTCAAAAAGTACTGGACCGATTTCAAAAATTCTTTCACCATTCGAAAGCTACATTATCCACGAGTAACATAGGCTAAATTTTATTTTGGAAAAAAATAGGGTTCCGTAAGATATTTGGGTTTTTCGGACACAAGGTGTAAAAAATCAACCAGAAAAGTTACTTATTTTGCGTACGCTGCCTAAACTATAAAAGATAGAACCATAAAATGTTCTAATTAATTGTAGATCTTATAAATATCTACAAAAAAGTCCGCGACACACTATACCTATCTATGTCGAGTGAGGCACAACAACCATTTTTTTATTTAGAAATCTTGAATTTTTTTTGGACTACATTTAAACGCGTTTATTTTACTCATGCTATTAATCCTTATCAAAATAAATTATTTCATCACTAAGTACAGTTTATGTAGATAATATTTGGTCTTTGAATGATTAAAATTGGACGTTTGGTTTTGAAGTTATGGCGAAATTAAAATATTACGATTTCTGCTGCACGGCACGGCCCGTTGCGAAGTGGGCGTTACCAAGGCGGGGGTGCGCGTGCGGGGTTTTATCTATGACTTCTATGAGTAAATTTTTTGTTTTGTGTTCGTTGTAACTAAGATGGATAGATACTTGATTCTTGAATACCTATTTATTTTGTGTTTGTTGTATTGTTAGTCCTGAAGAGTATAGGTATTTCATACGATAAAAGTATACCCACCTACTTATTTCATTGAGTTTTAGTAGGTACCTATATTAATTTGTTTCTGTTTGTTTTGACTAAATTTCGCCCGTTTTGTTAGAGGTTTAAAGACATTCTGTAGTATTAGTATCAGTATTGTACCCGTGCGAAGCCGGGGCGGGTCGCTAGTATTTAATAACTTAATAAGTCTTGCTTTCACCTCGATAGTGTAACTCTTATGGTGTCTACAGACACACGAATTTGGTACGGAGCGTACAGCGGATCTGAGGGCCAATTCTCTTAATTAACTTAGACTATCAACTTACCATCAATTCATTATAAATTTATCATCCTGTTATCATAAATTGACCGAAAGTCGGTATTCTACTACACTATTTTCGTAAATTTAAAATCCCAACACAGCATTTTGCAATGATATTGACTACATTTTATAAATAAAGCGAGCACAAAGCATGTACAAAGACAGCTGTTGCTTGACGTTTGTACGACCCAGTGTTGCCAATTATTGTCAGTTAAGGCGCGTCTCCTGCTCGTGTTTTTTTTAAACATTACACAAAATCATCGAATTTGGGCTAATGGCTATGCACATTTGTGTACGCATACACGATTTATCCTCTTCTGAGACGGACGGAAAACACATCCCTCGTGGTTAGAGAGGGGAAGGCGAAAAAAGAGATTTTTGCGTAAAATAAATATTTTTATGTCATGGCATCCCCACATGTCAAAGTGAAAAAAATATCCGGCTGACGGATCGGTTCGAGTCAAATTGGAGTTAAGTTTATAAACATACGAGAATACCATTTTCTATGGATAAGTGGTTCGCTCAATCTATAATCAAGCTGTGATACAATGATAATCGCATCGCGGTGTAATTCGTCGTTTGACGTTTGTTTGAAGTTTAGTTGAATACCATTTTGCTGTTTGATAGGTTCCGGACTGTATCGAAACAGTAACGAAGCTGCATTATTGTTGGATTAAAATAGCAGAATCGACCTTCTGGTACGCTCCGTACCAGATCCGAGCGTGTGTAGGGCAGTCCGGCGAACATAATATGAAGAAGGCGAAGAGTTCACCGTTGTCCGCATCGGATCTGGTACGCTCCGTACCATATTCGTGCGTGTGTAGAGCAGTCCGGCGGTTTGGCCGTACAACAGTATCAGTGTTGCCAACTTAGGGATGTACCCCCGAAAATTAGGGAAAATATCTACGGGGTTTACTAGAGGACAGGATGTTTAGAGTTTACTCCTTATGAATCAATTTGTATGTAATAATAAAAATTATTTTAATGTGTGTATATAGCCAGGGATATGAAAATGTATTGGGAGTGAAATCAGATTAAGACAAGTTAGTTTTATGTTATTCACGCGTAAGTCTTTATGGTAAACACATAACCTTTCTTTCTAGCTTATTATCTCTTAGACCTGTCAATGGTATAAGTAATCAGGGGTAAAATTTGGGGAGAAATATTTTTTAAAGTGTTGGTATCACTGCCCGTTATCAATGAATGAGCTAGATGAGTGTAATTATTTTATAATGTATAAAAATCAAAAATAAAATCTAAAAAATATTAGTGAAAGAATTTTTTCGATATCTCAAAAACTGAATTTTTTATTAATTTTTAAAGTTGGATGTTTTTAAAATCAGCGCGAGCTTGACCGCTCAACGCGTGACGTCATTTCGCCGGCTCTGACCGCCGCGGTAAGGAACTCGTGCAGTAATTTTGAAGTTTTATTGAAATTTTTGGAATTATGGTGATAAAATAACATATAGATATAATTGTATAACACCTTTATGTATAATACAACGGTTAGCACTCCAGAAAAATACTTTTTCATGTGCCCAACGACAAAATCTGAGAAAATTAGTTGTGTAAAGTGTTGAAAAAAGTGTTATAGCTACAAAAATCAGTAGACATTTATTGCGAAGAATATTTTAATGTGAGTACTGAGTAGGTACCTAAATAAATACGAAACATCTACCTACATTTTTTTTTGCATTACTAAATGTTTAGTTTATAGAATATGCTCAGAATGAATTCAGTATTTTAGTGACAATGTATTTTAAACAATGGGTTTTACATAGAGAAATAAAACACGAGTCACGCAGATATGTTAGGTACCTACTTAAAAAATATATTTAATCTATTTAATGAAACTTAAAAGATGAAATAAGACAATACAAAAAACTCCCTACCTACTTTTTCCCCTCGCTTATAACTATGTTTATGGTGTAGTCACTTGTTTGAGATCTCGACAAAAAACTTTATGAACAAAATGTCATAGATTGACTATTATATTTTAGTATTTTTTAACCGACATCCAAAAAAAGGAGGCGGATATACGTATATAACAATTATTACAATTATTTTAAGATCAAAATCAGCCAAATCGGTCTAGCCGTTCTCGAGTTTTAGGGGCCATCCATAAATTACGTCAGACGAATTTCATGATTTTTGACCAGTGGGTCAGGTAGCTATTGCCCCAGTGTCGAGACCCCCCAGCCCCAGTGATGTTTAAGAGATCATAATGTTGTTTTTTTATTACATAAGTTATTTTTTTTCGCCGAGAAAATGCGTTTCAGCATCCCACTAGGGGATAGCGGTCCTACCCGTGAGTATGTGAGACTCTGCTGCACCCGAAAAGATGGTGAATGGGCGCAGCCCCTACTCAATAAAAACTCGGCGGTACTCCACTCCATACCACCCTTGGCGGGCCACGGGATCGATCGAAAGACGATCCATGCGTCAGATGGGCATATAAAAGTTGGACCTGTGCCTAATCTCTCGACAGTCGTGTCGGTCATCCGTCCCACCAATTCAAATTAAACAAATTTCGGAACTGCTGTTTTAATTGAATAATTATTTCTAGATGTAAAATTGTAAAATGTGACGTCACGCTAGGGAGGGATGGGGTCTCACAAATCTGACAAGGACGGGGGCACTCCCCCGATTCATCAGATTTGTGAGACCCCATCCCTCCCTAGCGTGACGTCACATTTTACAATTTTACATCTAGAAATAATTATTCAATTAAAACAGCAGTTCCGAAATTTAGAGAGAGATTAGGCACAGGTCCAACTTTTATATGCCCATCTGACGCATGGATCGTCTTTCGATCGATCCCGTGGCCCGCCAAGGGTGGTATGGAGTGGAGTACCGCCGAGTTTTTATTGAGTAGGGGCTGCGCCCATTCACCATCTTTTCGGGTGCAGCAGAGTCTCACATACTCACGGGTAGGACCGCTATCCCCTAGTGGGATGCTGAAACGCATTTTCTCGGCGAAAAAAAATAACTTATGTAATAAAAAAACAACATTATGATCTCTTAAACATCACTGGGGCTGGGGGGTCTCGACACTGGGGCAATAGCTATCATAATATCATATAGCTATTACTTATGATTACTATATTAACACTTAGATTAAAATAGATTTTGAAATGTGACGTCACGAAAATTAGGACCCCTCCTACCCCCTTGTCACACAATGTCACACTTCGTCGACCCCCTCCCTCCCCCCTAACGTGTGACGTTATTTATGGATGGCCCCTAATTTGAAATTGGCCCTTTTAGACTTTAGTCACTAAAGTGGAAACCTGATGATGGAATCTATGAGGAATCGAGGGAACTCCTCAAAATGTATAGGTACATCTTTAAGAATTTGGCCAATGTGAAGTAAATTAAGCATATTATACCAAAAAGTAAAATCTTGTGCCAAGGGTATACCCTAGATCCAAAAGCATTGAACAGAACTCAGTCTTTAAAGACACACGTTTGGAAATCGCGTAATAGGTTTTTCAAGTTACTTCAAAAGTTACTATCCGATTTCGCTTAAAATAATTTTCCTAAAGAGTTTTTAGCATGATCTATTAGCATAGAAGCTTACAAGTTTCTATCTCTTATAATTTAGAAATTCTAAGGGAGGGGGGACCAACTTACAAACCACTGGATGCTGATTACTCGAAAATAGTCGACTTTGTAAAAAAGTAATGTTAAAAGAAACCTTACTTAAATTCTAAAATACCTATTCAACGATACCCCACAAATGGGGTAGAATGAAAAAATATTTCATCCCCCCTTCAGAGCTACCCCTAAAATATAAAATTATTATTATTTTATTATGCCAAACCTAAGATCTACACACAATCTATAACTGTACCAAATTTCATCCATCAATATTCATAATTACGGAAGTATAACAGACGGACGGACGGAGCGAGCGAAACTATAAGCGTTCCTTGTGTGCCCTAAGTGGAGCCCTAAAAATGGAAAACATTATAATTTTGAAACAAAAAATGAAAACAGACTTCCAAAGTAAAAACGCACAAAAAAGTATGAAAAAAATCTTATTTTCTAAATTCGGCAAAAATTTTAATTATTTCTCTCATAGACGTATACTATCTCCAGTTAAATGGTCCCATTTTTGATATTTTTGGGGCCATTTTGACATTTGAAGTATGGTGAAAACAAGATGGCTAACATTTGAAGTATTGTGAAAACCAAGATGGCGTAACTTTTACTTGATAAAGATTTGTTCTATCAAAATAATGTACTTCATAGCCCATTTTGAGTTTGAAATTTTTGATTTCTCTACTCGATTTTCATAATTTTGAAGTTGGTTGCCAATTTAAATGTGAGTTCTATAAAATATTGTTTTATCAGGATATTGTTTGGGCTGGCACAGACTTCAAAATTAAGAAGATTGAGTAGGGAAATAGTTAAAATTTTAGCCGAATTTAAAAGGAGAATTATTTTTAGAAAATAAAATTTATTTCATACTCTTTTGTGCGTTTTTACTTTAAAAGTTGGTATTAATTTTTTGTTTAAATTTAACAATTTTCCCTATTAAGTCATATTTATTATAATAATATATAAAAATTAATCGAAATGAACGAAGGTAAGTTTACAGAGCGCGTGTCAAAAACATACTGTATGCACATTGCATAGTTAGCTAGCTACGCACGGCGATGTGACGTCACAGCCATTACTCGACGGGCGCAATCAGTTTTCGCGCGTTCCCATATTGATTTGCTTATAAAAAACTCAATTTTCGTGATATCAACACAATTTTTTCACAGTTAGTCTTATTATTGCTTAAATTTTTTGTTAGGGCTGAAAAAGGGGAATAAATTTTGATTTACATCTTCCTCATTGCGGGAATCAACGTCGTCGTTTAAAAACCGCACTGTAAATAGAACTCTGTGCTAATGTAATAGAGCATAAAATCGAACACACGAGTGTCGAGCGTTTGGCTTCACTGCACCGTACCAAATTCGTGCGTGTGTAGCGACACCGAATTTGGTCTCCGGATATGGTTCGCTGTACGCTCCAAACCTCGTGTGTCTGTAGATACCATTAACTAAAGTACCTCACTTCTAAGACCCAGGATTAAATAGCATTTAGCATCGATAATATCTCGTCAATACTATCTCAATTGTCGTGTTTTCATCTCGTATTACCCACATTAATTGGTCACAGTTGGTTAATTGTGTTATTAGCATCCATTGTTCTACCTCAAGGTCCCCTCTTTTGACGTAACGGAACAACAAGGGTTCTCACGCCATTCTTCCAAGACGTTACGAATATCTTCTTACTTATTGTTCCAATGTAAGCCAAGTTTTACGTTTAATACAGACATTAGTGTAGAATGTAGATTGAGGGTACCTACATTATTTTCAAACAAAAATATATTTATAAACCGACTTCCAAGCAATATCATTCTTAAAAATGTACTAAAAACTATGAAATAATTCTTATACTTACTCGAAATAGTTTCCCTCTAATAATAGTCAATCAAGCGTATGCAAAAATATAAAATATTATAGTAAAACTTATAAAAAATCCGGATTTTTGCGGAAAAAAAACGAAAATCCGGATTTGAAAAAAAAAAAGGTAATCCTTAGTACCCATACTAATCTATATCATCATAATATTGTGATGATGTAAGTATGGTGTGATGATGGTGGCGATGATGATTATTATTATTTTTAAATCACAAACATTTTTGGTAGTACTTAATAATATAAAAAAGTCAAAATCACTATTTTAGATATCTCTATAAATTTCTAGGATTTCCTCGATTCCTCATGGATCTCATCACCAGCGTCTAAAATGGCCACATTAAATGAATCGTAGTTACTATAAAACATGAAGCATCAACTTTTGAAAAAGTTGCTCTATAGTAACTTCTAATAATAATTATTCTCTTAATTAATAATGATGAATCAATCATTATTATGTGTAGAATTGTTAGATGCTGTTAGAGCAACTTCTTCGAAATTTAATGTTTCATAGTAAGTACGATTCACTTAATGTGGCCACTTTAGACCTGCAGGTCTACCATTTGGTGGCAATGAGACCAACTTAGATGTAAACCCTTTACAATAATTGTAAAGGGTTTAATTATTAAAAAAATAATTCAAAAAATCGGTCCACAAACGGCGGAGTAATCACGTAACATACATTACAAGAATAAACCATACACTCGAATTGTAAACCCCCTCCTTTTTGGAAGTAGGCTAACAATATGTGTACTGGCTGGCAGAAAATATGCGAGTTAGTAGCCGACTGCACATCGCAGCCGCAGATGGCTGCAGCATGTGGCAGCGGCCAGCGACACGTCGATGTTTCAGAGGAACAGTCAACGATCTATCGATGCTGCGGTGGTGGCAGTGGCGAAGGCTGGTTCTCCTTCATAGGGAAGCCGGAGCCTGAACAATAGGTAGAGTTTTGGTTTAGGGCAGTGTTTTTCAACCTTTTTCATGATGCGACCCCCCTTGTATGAAACAAATATTTCGCGACCCCCTGACCCTTCGCTTTTTTATCATATATGTATGTGTATGTTATAGTGATACAAATATTCATGACGTTTTTATGCGTGTCCATAATTATTATGCGGATATAAGTACATAATATAGTACGTCAAATTATTTTACACACATCGATGATATCGATGATCGATATCTTTTTGTTAAAATTCTCTTACATAATAAATCAATAGATAATAATAAATAAAAAATATTTATTGTTTTTTTACTAAAATTCTCTCGACCTTCGGCGGCGACCCCCCTACAGAAGCTTCGCGACCCCCCAGGGGGTCGCGACCCACAGGTTGAAAAACACTGGTTTAGGGTATTCAAAAGGTAAGTGGTAAGTGAAGCCGATAGGAATGGAGTTATAGGAACCCCTCGCCACTGGGTGGTGGTCAGATTCACTACGGATCTGTGATCGCAGCAACACTTCTTCTACTGCGCTGCGGTGTCCGGTTCGTTATTATTTATAAATTCGTACCCTAATGCCCCGTCCAGACTGCTCGCGAAGTAGGTCGAGGAAGTGCTCCGCGAGACCGCGAAGTAACCCGAAGTATGAAAAGACGAAGCGAAATGCGTGCCCACACTGTCTGATTCGGCCAATCTCGGCCTACTTCGCGAGTAGTCTGGATGGGGAACAAAATATTTGTCGGTTACTTCATCACGTCAAAACCGCGCGGAATGTCCCACAGGCCACAATAGATTGGTCGGATTACGAAAAAAAAAAAGCATTTTGTGAAAGAATTTACGTCCACTGTATTGCAAAGTCTTTTGTAATGTTTTGGTTCGCACTCGAGAGAGTGCAGGTTCAAATCCAAGGTTGTGGCGTGTACCAATGAGACTTTTTCAGATCTCAAGTACATCATACGGACGCTCTAACGGTGAAGGAAAACATCGTGAGGAAACCCGCACATAGTTGGCTCCAGATGTATTGACCAGTTCATTCCTCTGGACTAGGCTGACTATGTTGTGAGAATGCCGTATGTGCTTCGGCTACCATACGACATTTAAAAACCAACTGTTCCGGGCACTACAGTATTTCAAGAGTGGTTACTTCGCTCGGAGAATACTGTATAAATCATCCATTAACGGATGTAAAGGCCTAAGTTTTGTAATGTTATATCGGAATAAAGTATTCACGGAACAAGTTCACTCCTAAGTCTTAGCACAGTAAACACTTCCTAGCAAGTTATTAGTCAAAACAACGATCCAAAACCTTTTCACCTCCGAGACTCGCGTGAAAGCAATGTTAATTGCTATGTTGTATTTTCTAATAACCCTTGATGTTGCGTGTTCGCTGCTCGCCAAATAAGGATTTATGTAGAAACCTTCATTATTATATGAGTGACTTGAAAATGAAGGCTTTATGCCCATTCTAGTTGAGACAAAAATGCTAAATGTGGCCTTTTTATGATCTGAATACTTTTGTTTTAAGTAAGGTTGGTTTTGCGTTTCTTAAAATATGTATAAAAATTTAAAACGTAAAGTTACGGTATTTTTGACCACCCGGAAATGTAGGAATAAATTCAATTCAATTTTTCGTTAGAAGAATCCTTGTAATCTTTATGAATAGACAAGGTGTCACCCTCGATATCGTGCGCGCAAAAGGAAATCCTATTTCCTTCCTCGTAGTCTAATAGATATAATATGTGCCAAATTTCATCAAAATCGGTCCATAATAATGGCAACAGACAAACAATCAAATATTTACTCTTTATTATATACCTAATAGTATATTATGTTGCTCGCGACATTGTGCGCGAAAAAGAAAATCATGTGCCTGAAGTATCCGTAATTGATTTTATATAGGTCCTTATATAGGTAGGTACTTATGTAAGTACACAATACACATATTATATGAAAATAAGGTAATTCTAGGTCATCTAAGTGTGTAGGAGCTTATCGAAGCTGGATTTAAATATTTCATAAATATCAAACACATAATCCGTTTTAAACGATTTCCTAACAAAAAATACAAGTAAACCTTAATAGCTGTCGGCTTCCGTTTAGTCGCGGCCTGAGACATTGCCGATAAATGTTATTGCAAAAATTGTCGGTGAAAGTTAATCAATTTATCTACGACTGTTCTTGGTCAATATATTATAGTATCGAGTAACAACCGATCACTCACTTTTTAATTTTTTGTTTTCTGTCATTATTCGGCTCGTTACTGATTAACAAGATGGTGTTATAGTAGATTATGCACCAAGGGGATAAAGCAGTGTCTTACGTCACGGGTAGCATATTGGACCCTGAGCGTAACGAGGGACTCTAGAGTTAACTCCCGAGCGTAGCGAGGGAGTTAAAACTTAACTCCCGAGTGAAACGAGGGAGTTATGTAGAGTCCTGAGTAAAGCGAGGGGTTCAAGCTGCCCAAGACGAAGACAGGCTTTATCCCAGAGGTGCATACTCTACTTTTCATACCTACTGCGAGGCAATAAAAACCCAGGGCTACAAAAAGATAACATTTATTTTGTTAAAAATTTATATTGATATTCGACACATTTGTCCAGTTATGGAGGGACAGAGTAATATTTTTATTAGGAACATTTATTTAAGTTGTGGTGGAGCAGTACTTAAAGATTCAGGGACTTGTGACTGACGATTTTGACACGTGAGAATATTAAAATTATAGGTGGCCAGTGTGCTGAGTGTGAGTCCCACAAATTTTTTCGATTACTTTACTACTTTGTAAATCGAGTTAGCGCAAATCGAATCGAAAATTAAAAGCTAACGAGTGCGAGTCATTATCCAACAATCTAACTAATCGAACGCGTTTCCTCACCGAGAGTACGCTTTATTATTTTTGTTATATTGGTAGCACGACTTCACTGTGAGATTAACCGTCCAAATTGAAAGTCGTTTTTACTGTATTATTTTGTTAAGAAGCTGCTGTCATCAAGATTGTGACGGGTTATATCGAGTGTTATTGTTTGTGACACTGACATAAGTCGCCGAAATTTTGAATTTTATTTGCAAAGCATTTTACACAATTTTACATTTCGTTTATAATAAATTGTATTTAAACTTAAAAATGATGAAAACAAGTTTTTCTCAGTTTGATACTATAATAACATTCATGGAACAGTAAGTGTGACAATCGGTAAACAATAATGTCCAATAAAGGATCGAAAGATGTACGAGCTCTTGCTTCGTGTTTTGCAATAAAATTGCGGTCGTCTTGAGATTGAGCAGCCGCAAACATCCTCCACGCGAAAAAAACGTCCTGCCATAGCAAATTAATTGCTAAAATGTTCTTTTATAAATGCTTTTACCGCAATTCACTACCTAGTCACTGAGAAATTGGAAGTGAGCGCGGGGTGACAACTTTTCGACGTCGTTATCACAAATTTACTATTCGAATGTCAAAATGTGCAACTGGCACTCGCAAGACTTTTGAAACAACCAATCAAAGCGCTGAAACACCCACATTCGAACGTGAGTGTGAGACGACGCTCGATTAGTTAAAATCCACAAAACTCACACTCGCTAATTATGTTTCCTATTTTTACCACTAGGGGCGTTGTTTCGATACCATACAAATTGTAGTTTACTTTTTCATGTCGAGTAGTGATAAAAACTCGCACTAAGCACACAGTTCTATTTTCGAATAAACTCTCTTTGAAATGCCTTATTATTATTGAAAAACTCTATGATAGATATACGTAGGTATCTATTAGGAATTTTCATACGAATTTTAACGTTCCAAATTCAAATCACTTTAATCCCTTGGGAGTTTCATACAACATTATCTCCCTTGGGAGTCAATGACATGCTTTACGTTGAGATTGCGTGATATATAATCGAACATTGTCGAGCAGGTGGTATGAAAATATATTTAACTAGTTTCACCTACCTATTCGAACTGTTTTAAAAATTACCTCTGCAGAATACTACTGAATAAAATATTTCCATGTCACGATTTATAAATGGAATACTCTTGAATGTTAAGATATTTGAGTACGTGTACATATTTAGTATTATTTGTGCTTCTTAGTATTTGTACTTTTTAGTAGATAATAATAATAGATACGTTTACAAGTAAATGATAGAACAGCAGGACAGGCATGACCACTCTTCCAGCCTGGAATTATTGGGTCGAGTTTCCTCCTCTCGGAGCGATTGCGAATTGTATAATTGCCATTTAAATGCACTATCTAGTATATATCTATGTGAGTGTCTATGTAATAAGTATACCTACCTACCCAGTACTTACCTAGCTTGTGTGATATAATGTCACTAAACATGGGCACGGCAAGTGGTGTCAATGTGTCTTCTGGATTCCAAGCTCTGGGTCCCATTAAGTAATATATTAGATAGAAAACATGGAATAGATATTATGTACTATAGAGGATATTGTAATCTACTAGTATAAAGTTCAGTTGTTGTCAGTCCACCCACTGTTGGGCATGGCCTTCGTTATTTAAATTCAAGAATACGTGGATTTGATCAAGATTTTACCATAGGAAGATGTTACCAAATAATATTAACAGCCACTTAAGAGTATTAGAACGGCACAACAAACATTTATAGGTACCTACATCTGACCAGTGCGGCGCTGCAGCTGACCTGATTTAATCCTGCAGATGGCGCCCACGGAGGTCGGCAGTCGGCACTCGGACGAGAGCCACACTGAACTTATACTGCGGTTAACTACGTCTAAAGCTCTATACGTAGCACTCAGCTGCGGCTCACGGCTTTTGAATCAATGTATGACTCAAAACATTCCTATTGGAATCACGGGTTCATTTAATAAGCTCCTAAATTCATTTGTCATTTGAAGATCTTCGTTCTTCGTTTATTTTTCGTGTTATTCTTCGGATTCTGTTTGGATGGATTTCCTACATGGCCATTACTGATAAATCATTAGCCACCTACTTCCATTATTAAGTTTTAGGTGACGTTAAATCCTCAAAACCTCTGTAAACTTATTAAAATGTTAGGAATTGGGCAAATGCGGTAAGGTAAACTATGTCTCCATACGAAAATATTTAAACTGTTAGTCACATGTATGATGTGTAACTGGTAGCCCTAGCCTCTAGGGTACAAATGACATTAGCGAAATAGCCAATATATTGCTTATGTGTGACTTGTGACCTCTCATTTCTAATAGATTAACATGAATATATTCCTAAATCAAATTATTAAGGTAGCTAATGTAATATATTATGTACCTATTTAATTTACCTGCGCTAAGTGCAATATTTTGCAAAGAAACAAACGGGTAGATTTGTTTATTTGGCTTCTAGCTCAAAATAGCATTATTATCCGGATTTTCTAAATTTCTACGAATTCAAATGTTTATGGCAATATCACGTTTATAACGTACTTAAAGTACTTCTTAGAAGTTTTAATATTGTCGGGTTACGATTTATTTTACCAAGGTAAAATGTTCTATTTTCAAATCCAATGTTTTTGAAAAAGTTTGTATGTAAGTTATATTATTATTATACAAGTTTTGCACTGCGCTGTTCGCTAAATATTACGTCAAATAAGGCAAGGCAATGCGGGCAGGCCAGCTGGCAGAGTGCCTGACCTATCCTTGACCGATCACTACAGATACTGGACTTATTCAATTTCAACTTACTGCAAAAGGAACCGACCTTCCTTTACAAGAAAGGCTATGTTTTAGGCGACTGCGCCGTGGGACTTAACGGTTGCTTCAAATTATGATTGTCCTCAAAAACCTCAGTGAGACGTGCATCGCTTCCCTTGAGTAGTTACGAATCTGATTATTTTACTGTTTTTGACGTGCCTAGCAAAATATAATGTCATGAGATTTGTACCATGAATAGAGCCATGCCAATTCTATATTGTTACTGTAACCTGCTTTACTTGGGCTGAGGAACTGGAACACTTCCCAATAGCTACTAGTTTCTACTCCTGTAACTATTCTTCTAATTAGTTTTGATGCGGTTCTCAAGAGAGCTTAAAATATTGACCCTTGTTCACCCCTGAGATCATACCAATTATTCACACAAGTTCTCCGTTAATTTGCAGGTATGGCACAAGGGCTGTTTCAAATGTCAAGAATGCGGGATGACACTCAACATGCGGACGTACAAGGGCTACGGCAAGCGACCATACTGTGAAGCGTGAGTACCGACTTTTGCCAACATACTTGCTATAATATGTAAGTACAAGTATTCTAAGTAGAATACTTGCTAGTTTTAGCACAGATTAAATAGTTACTACTCACTACGTGCAGGTAACGTAAGTTATAGCAAAAGTGGAAATATTCTATGGAAACAGAACCCTTTTTACCCGACTACGGCGAAGTGAAAAGAAAGGATAATGATTTTAGCTGTCTATGTATGTTATTACCTGACTGCACAAGGTGTTTGGTATCAAAATGAAGAACTTGAAGAGAGACTATTCTAAAAAAATATACAACACAATATTATATAGAAAAATGGTCAAGCATAACTGAAAATATACATTCATACCTTTAGGGGTTGAATATCGAAGTCATGAAACACGTTTAATAATTTTCTTTTAGGACTACATTTACAAAGTTCCAGGCCGAAATGCTCATTTAATATTTTTTCCCCATACAAAGTTTAGTACCCCTTTTTACCCCTTAAAAATCGAATTTTGAATTCTTAGTGGACATCACAAAAGGAAGCCACGGGCCAAATATTACGTTTCTAGCTTCAGTACTTTTGCCTTCATGGTGTCGATGAAAAAAAGGCATTCATAGGGGTTGAATATCGAAGTCATGAAACACATGTTTAATTATTTTCTTTTAGGACTATATTTACAAAGTTCCAAGCCGAAACGCTCATTTAATATTTTTCCCCATACAAAGCTTAGTGCCTACCCCTTTTTATCCCTTAAAAAATCGAATTAAAAAAAATTAAATTACAGTTTTAGGAAATCATGCCAAAGAGCAACATCACGAAATTCCAAACAGATCTGACCACAAACAAAAAAGTTACATACAAACATTGATACCCCTTTAGGGGATGAATTTCGCAAAATCCCTTCTTAGTGGACCTATACGTCACAAAAGGAAGCCACGATCCAAATATTACGTTTCTAGCTTCAGTAGTTTTGCCTCGGCGTTGATGAATCAGTCAGGACCACTCACAGATCTAGCAAGGTTCGCGCTCTGCGCTTACAAGATACATGAAGCGTGGGAGTGAGAAACTATAATCAAGTACAAACAGTGCGAGAGAAAAAGAGACAGCGAATGACGTACCAATACGTCAATGTTTTCGCGAGTAAGAGGCCATAGCGTCCCGGTGTGTTGCATGCGGCAGTGAGTTTTAGGCATTTTTATGGTGATTCTTAATTAAAACAAGCTAATATTACGTTATACAATTATGGTATCGTGCTCTGTACCTGGATGTGACGTTACAAGACGAAATAATCCGAATCAACACACTTTTCATAGGTAAATACAATATAATCAATGGAATTTTTCGAACCACATTCTGCTTAATTTCGTCTACTAATCGGATCAGAAAAAGATTTTATCGATATAATTTTATTTCCCACGTATATATTTCAGTATATTTTGTGATTTTAGGCTAAATTCGAATTTTAAGCTAATTTCGAAGTTCGCCGTCGAAATTATCGAATGCATCTTGTCTACAGGCCCTGGTTTCATCACGATTGATCTTATAAAGAAGCCCGTCTACTGATAAATTATCGATAGTGAGAAGTTTTATCGAAAACCACACTATTTCGAACTCACATATAGGCATCCACTAATACAAGTACATATATTTTTTTGTCATGCCTCCAAGTTGCCTTTGTGTATCTTGTACATTCTATATTTATGGGACCACTTGCGATCGCGTCACGTTTAGTGCCCTACTTAGGTATTGGGCCACAGAACACAATGGACACCGGATCCGAGTGAAACTCCCGACATCCTACATATTGCCATCAACATCAGGTCGCGAGTCGCCGCGCCGGTTGTCTGATGGGAAATTTGTCCTTATATAACGCGTTTCAAATGAGAATAGGAACGTCAATGACCTTTTTCTGTCAAATATCACTTGAAAAGTGCGATTTTCAGAAAAACTTATGTGCATATAAATATTAATAGTCTTGCATCGAATTTAAATAAAAACGTTAAATAGTAATCAATTATCTAAACATAAATTTAACTATCATAACAGTCTAAATTCGAAACAATATGGCGCCGACTCGATCCTGTTCTCATTTGAATCGCACTATACCTCAGGGCTTAATTCGCAAGGACCTAAGGGTTTCATTCGATTTCATTAATTTCGTTTGTTTAGAATACTAAAAATGCTACTAAATGCATATAGTAGCATGATAGCATCATATTGTCATCTATTTCAACTTTTGCGTAAGTCAATTTATATTTGGCCTTGATTGCTGCTAATCTGTAAAGTAGCCAGTACACATTGGCCCATGTTGGATCAATGCACATCATCACCATTGTGTACAGGGAGTAATCAGCATATTTACGGGCATTTGCAATCGGAAAGTTGTCAGTTTTTTGGCACACATCAAAGGAATCGTAGAGTAGCTTGGCCAGTGGTGTTCACACATTGACCCATTGTTTAGTTCGATTAGCGATATTTTTTGCAAAATAAGATTTCGAAATCACTAGATGACATACGAATCCACCATCGCTTTATGCCCCATTTTTTTTATAACTTTGTGGCGGTACACACTTCTGTAATACTAGTAAGCACTAAGCAGTATATAAATAAATAGCCGCGGCCGTACCTACTTCCACCGTCCACGTCCATAGTGATTGTTTCGCCGGACAGCAATGAGCCATGCGCCATTGTGTGAACACGGAACACCAAGTGATCGTGGCGTACATTTGTGCATTGTAAAACATGGCCCAACATAGGCCAATGTGTACTGGCTACTTTAGATTTAGTATCAGTCAACATCATTGTTCATTGTCAGCATATCAGCAATGATAATAATTTAGGAAGGTAGAGTTTTATCGATGTTTTGTGTCTATCAATGAATATTCAAATAAATTACGTGCTGAGTGCTGAGTATAGACAATTTTTTTTTCTTGTCTTTCATGCACATGTGCATTCACATTCCACGATCAGACAATTAACCCATGCGTGCAAGAGTTAAATGACGAAATTGTACAAATGCGGATGGAAAAATCTATCTATCTCGTACGTGTGACCGAACGACAAATGACAATGCACTGCATGCCCTCAAATATGTGCAATAAAAAATGAAAGTGTTTGGGCATTTAACTTGCGCAATGTGTTGTCTTCGTACCGATACAATATACAAGCAATATTAGACCCTTCTTCATTACAAATAAGGTTATAAATGTATTGGAGATTATATAAATTCTATTTAATAGAAAATACGTCTTAAGTGATCGAATTAAGGTTGAATTTAAATGCTTTCTTTTTATTTAAATTGTATTACATATGACAGCTTGACTCAATTTGCATTATGCCGAATCTTGATTGAAATTATGATCTTTATGTCCTCTGTATAAAGTTTAAAATTAAATGTGAGTCGCATTGTAATTGTTATGCACGGTGCATACACGAGGAATGTCACGTTTTGTATTATGACATGTTATGTCACTGTGACATTGTTGCTCCTTTCGTCACTATATTATAATAATGAGACCGCTTTCACTTTCGATACCTAATTCGCACGAAAGTGATTTAACGGATCGGGAATAGTCTGACAAGTTAGTAATCTTGTTTGCTTGAACGCGTTAATGAATAGGTAGCTGTTGTGTGAATGAGAACGTATTTTTTGCGGCCGAGAGTAAATTAATCAATTTAATCGATTATTCGCAACCGGCACATCACTAATTGTTGCAATTTATCGCTATATTCTGATTTCGGAGTAGTTTTTAGGGTTCCGTTATCCGTAAAAAGTTATATGTAGTTATTACTAAGACTTCGCTGTCTGACTGTCTGTCACCAGCCTATATCTCATGAACCGTCATTAGACAGTTGAAAATTTCATAAATTATGTATTTCTGTTTACGTTACAACAACAAATAGGTACTAAAAACAGAATAAAATAAATATTTAGAGGACTCATCATCCATACAACAAACGTGACTTTTTTGCTCCATAATCGATATTAAGGTTGGACTATGATGCTCATTGCTCTGGAATCCGGAACACCGGTGAAAATTCACAGCACTGAAAATAAAACTCTGTGTTAATACAATATAGTTAAAAATGGAAGTTTCGATTGTCGAGCTGCTGTGCGAGCGAGATGACATTTATTTATTTATTGACATTTGACTCGGGAGTCGGGACAAGTCGACGCTCATGTGTTCGATTTTCAACTCTATTGTATTAGCGCCGAGATCTATTTTCAATGCTCAGGATTTTTGCATTCCGGATCATATAGTCCCAGCCTAATATGTAACAGCAACCTAATATCATCTAATATGTAGACGCTAGAATTATTCTCAGAATATTTTGTTGTATTACCTATCAGCTTTAGAAATCTACACAGAAAAATAAAATTGATGTGTATGTTTGTAATTTCAAAGCTTTACACTTACTAGCATATGAAAGTATATTCGGTATACTTACAATAAAATACCAATTTTTAAATTTTTTGTCTGTCCGTCTGTCTGTCTGTCGGTCTGTCTAACTGTGTGTTTGTTCCGGCTAATTTCCGAAACGGCTGGACGATTTTCACGGGACTTTCACTGGCAGATAGCTAATGCTATAAGGTCTAACATAGGCTACTTTTATTTTAGGGTTCCGTTTAAAAAAAGGGTTCCGTTTCCGTTAATTCTATGTAGGGAATGTTATTATTCGACCAATTTTACTATTCGAATAATGGCAAAACACTATTCGAATAAATTCGAATAATTCGAATAATACGAATATTAGTAATAAACTTTAAATACAAGTAATATAATGCGTTAATTTATACCTGCATATTTAATAATATCAAAATGTGACATGTTTCACCAATTACTCTAAAAAAATCAACGTCTTTTTGATTAAAAAAAAAACTTCTTTTAAGTTTCAAACTTAAAATACTAAATCGCAATTACTTTTTTAAATCTATTAACACATGAACGGTTTAGGTCTGGAGCAGACCATGGATTTGGTTGTCAACTAAGTGGTTTCTTCCAAAAATTAAGGAAAAGATCCTCTAGGGGAGAGAATTTTTGGGGTTGGTTTTCGAGGTTCGTATTTTCTGGTTTTTAATTGAGTTAAGCTATTGATCGATTCAACATAGTCAATCGATTTAAAGAGTCAGACCTACAGTCTGACTTTTTAAATTAAACTTTTGGTAGTATAATTTAATGTACCTATACCTATAAAGAACACGAATATTACAGAACATATTTTTATTATTTATATATCAGTTTGTTTAGGATTGGAGAGAAATATATTTGCAGAGTTGGAACACTGCACAGAAATCGGAATGCACTGTAAATAGTGCTCTGTTCTAATATAGTGCAGCTGAAAACTCTGAACACACGAGTATCGTGCTGTCATAATGGTCTGCTCCAGACCTAATCGGTGCATGTGTATATAAACCGTAATAAGTAAACAAGATAAACCATAAAAATAAAAAACACTCAAAAACTTCATAGTTGGTAAAAAGTGGGAGGAAAATCTTTAAAACAAAAATAACCTATTTCCATTTTCAAGTTATCCGTGTTTTTGGTATCTTTATGTTTTCAATTTTTCTTGAACGATGAGCCTTTTTACAAAAAGGAAGTTAGAAAACAGTAGATTTAAAAATTGTATCATAGCCTGAAGAATGTGTTGATGGTTCTGAAAGAAGGCATCAGTGCAGAAGTAGGCATCAGGCGTTGTACTGCAAGAACAGAGTGTGTCATGTTACGAACCGTTCAGAAGATTAAGCGACGGTACAAAGAGACTGAAAAATATTTGACAAGGCCGTGCAAGACTTTGGATTGAATGGCAGACTCAGCGCTCGGCAAGGCCGTTCAATTGTTTCCACTTGTTGAAAATCAACACTTAAATGCAGTTAAGTTCAGAAACGACTTCTTCGGACCCGAGGGAACTATGTTACTGACTGCCGTGAAGAAGATTTGCTTAAGTAAATCTGAATCCCTTAAGACCGAGGCGAAGGGCGAGTGGTCTCACCTCGTGACCAAACTCGAGAGCCCTAGTATCGAGTGGCAACACTGTGATACGTCCGTGAACACATACAAAAGGATGAACGAGATTGATACAGAATTTTAGTCCCAGATGAGTGGATTTACTCACTAACTTCACAAGTTAAAGTGAACTTCTAAAGGGAGGCTAAGTAAACGTGACCTGGTAGGGGATATCTTCAAGCTTACTTTTCAGATAGAGTCCAGTATGCTCAGGTATAGTACATATACAATGGGCTGGCATACTTGCAGGAATACGCGCTGAGTATGTGACCACATAATGACAGTTGGACCTCTACCCGGAGAAAGATATGGTCAAGAGATTCTTAAAGATTCTCTTTAATGTCCTCACCTCAACCCGATTAAGTATACCCTGAGAAAAGCTTAGAAGGCTAGTCAGAAGCCGCAAATTATCACCTACAGTTAGTACCCTCACAGCACTAAAACACGCCCTGATATAAGAATGGGAGAGAATATCGCATAATTCAGCTCTAAAACCTTTTCAGTATGACAAACCTCCTCCAAGCTGTTGTCAGGCCTCGAGGAGTTATTCAAAACTGCAATTTTATGTAACATGTAAATGTAGTCTTTTAGACTAAGATTAAAATGGTTAATTTTTGTTTAAAGATAAAAATAATATACTGATATATATAATTTATTACTTTTAAAGAAAGCTCATCAATCTTGTTATAATATTTTGAAAAGTATGACATTTGAAATGATTTGTAATTAGTTTTGCAGGCCAGTGTAATACTGTAAGATTCAACTTAACAGGTATCCTATATCGTTTCACTCTGTTCGTCCACCTGTCTCTCTTTCTACCTGCTCTTCTAGCTATATTGCGTCTAGATATCGGTTTTGGTTTGATAAAAAAATATAATTTTATTATATAGTTATAATAAACACTTCACATGTATGGAAAGCAATCCTCATTTCCATACATGTGAAGTGTGTGTTGAATATTATTTCTTTTAAAATAAAGGAAAAGTTTTATACATGACATTTACGAAGTCAACCATTTCCAAGTAATCGGCCTCCAAATTGGTTTCACCCCCCTCTGTCATTTCTGAACTATGAAGATTAGGAACTTACAATTTTCCATGCTGGTAGATCATGGTAAATTCTCTTTAGGAAAGTTATTTTAAACGAAATCGAACAGTAAAATTAAGAAACTAAAAATCGTATTACGCTTTATAGTAACAGAACCCTCCTTAGACATGTCTTAACACGCTCTTGGTTAGGTTATTTTGACAAGCGTGTGTGTATGGATTTCTTTCGCTGACGCCTGTAGGAAATATTCACCTTAAATATTATTTTATTTAAAAACAGCTCTGTATTATTTCACAAACAGTGTAGTAAAATCTGTTTTAGGATATTATTGACGACAAATAATAAAAGTAATGTATTAAATAACGAAACATTCCGGTTTATGTACAAGTTTGTTACTATTATTAACATATTTTTGATAAATAAATAAAATATTTTTATTATTCGTTTTATTCGAAATATTCGAATACTGAACCCAGTCATATTCGAATGTAATAATTCAAATAATGAAATCGTCGAATATTCGAATAATATTCCCTAATTCTATGCAAACGAAGTTGCGGGCATCAGCTAGTAAATAATAAAATTAAAATAAAATACATAATATTTGAGATGGCTCCCATACAATTAATATGAACGTGATTTTTGTCGATTTTTTTTTCGATATTCTTGCGTGAGTCCGATTCGTACTTGGCCCGTTTTATTGTACTTAGCGTCGAAGAAAGTCGGAGAAGCTGGGCGCAGACTGCGGTGCGAGACGCGAGAGTGTGACGAACGGATTCACTATAGACACAGTTTTACTTGCCATTTAAATTATCTTCTGTATTTATTTTTAACTGTTATTATGCTTTAACTAAATGTGAGAGTTTATCTTTAAATAGACTCGTAGAGTACAACTTACAAGGCAGTAACGTAACACCAATTTTTCAAATTGTAAGCGTCAGTAATATTTTTTTTACTTCCTCTATACTCGTCGTTAATACATTTTGCACGTATCTAATATTATGATAATAGATAAGGCTCGTAAAATTACGATTGATGGATAATTTCAAATTTAGTTCAGGTACCACAGTTTACATTCTGTTTCTTCTTAGTGTAACTAGAAGTTAAAACGACATAATATACGTCATAAATTCATAATATAATACATATTAACTATCGTGTAATGAAATTATTCCATCCAATCTAATATCGACGTGGTTTTATACATATTCACGAAGGCGACATAATTATTTCACTAAAACTGTGTCAAAAGGTTAATTAAGTAAATGTCGCGTGCTGTATTGAGCTTTAAACTATGTATTTATTATTAAACGTATTAGGTTTGGTCACGGTAGCTTTTCAGTATTCCTCCCAGGGCAAATAAAAAGGGGGTAATAATGTTCACTGGAAGATTTCCTGGTTTACTTCAAAATGAAGGCAAAAAGCTATCGGTAAATTTTCTTTTAAAAACTTCTGTCTTGCGTGATGCTTCCAAAGTCCAAACTCACGTTGAGAAATGTTGCGAGCTATCGAGCGAGAAGGAGAGGGCGAGACACTGTCCACATTCACTGATCTCGAGGTTTCCTGTCGATGAGGATTGCTCTAATAGGCTTCCAGGGCAAACGGAAAATATAGAGTATATTTTTGACATGTAACAAAATATCATATATTTACTAGTTACCTACTAATTATTATAAGTTATAACACGTCGACAAATATTGGCAAATATGACAAGATAACGTATCAACTATTAACATTGACGTAGCTAGGTGTTTTGATGTCCCCGCTTCACGCCTGTTTTATTAGAAACTCGTGCATTATATAACTTCACGAGGTTAGTTAATTATTAGTACGAGGAAAAGTAATAAATATTGATCACGTAGGTAGATCAAATGGTCTAATATCTGTTAATCCCTGAATCCTGATACCATCGTACCACACCTAGAAAATATTATTACCTCTGTTTATTAGATCCTCTATTGGATATTTCCTACATATTATACTAGCGATAGCTTGTACCTATTATCCTACTTATATTATAAATGTGAAAGTCTGTGAGGATAGATGGATGGCTGTTTGTTACTCTTTCACGCAAAAACTACTGAACGAATTTTTAAAAAATTTGGTACGGTAGTAGTTTAGGCTCTTGATTAAAATACTTTTTATCGCTGAAAAGTACAGTATTCCCGCGGGATATCCGATACTTTATTTACGCGGGCGGAGCCGCGCGAAACAGCTAGTAAACTATAAGGGCGAGGTCTGTTTGACATTTCATTCGATCCTATAGATCAGTGTTTTTCAAAACTCTTTAGGGGAGTCGCGAAGCTTCTATAGGGGAGTTGCAAAAGGTGGGGAAAACTACAAATTTTTGAAAATCGCCAAACCTGGGAAGGTTCCCTGCTTCATTTTCATCGCGGGGATCGTGAAATAATTCTTCCTACTAAAGGGGCCGTGTCATGAAAAAGATTGAAAAATACTGCTATAGATATGCTGCCGTAATTTTTTGATATCTGTCGCCTGTTATATTTTCCCGTACTAAGTACTATAACTCCGTCTTCCATGTAGTTATATTAATTGAACTATGTCGGTGTATTCCAGGCACGTGCCGAAAGCGAAGCACACGACGATGGCGGAGACGCCCGAGCTGAAACGCATCGCCGAGAACACCAAGCTGCAGAGCAACGTCAATTACCACGCCGACTTCGAGAAGAGCAAAGGGAAATTCACACAGGTATACCTAGTCCTAACATTAGCACAGCAGCAGCCGCAGTTATCTACGGTTCCTAAGGCAGGTTCCTGCTGGACCAGTTCCTAAACGTTTTCCCTTTGCACTAGGACTCCTCGTAATATTTCAACACAGAGGAGTGTAACTCTCGTGTAAATAACACGCGAGTGTGTGTGTGTGCGTGCGTGCGATTTTTATGTTGTGACTGGTCGAGTTGTTCGATAGTACAAAATACATGATAATTATGCGCTATAGAAAACAGACGAAACGAGCACGGGCGGACATAATGAGGAGAGGAACAGTATATTGCCGAAGTTATCGAGGGAGTACAGACGGACGGACTGTTCGAAGCTACGACTTGTAGTTACTACGGAACCCTTAAAAAAGAATCTAATAGTAATTGGGTTTCATTTATACCCTTGGGTACGGCACCCTAAAAAGGTCACGAAATCCCCAAATATGAGATCCATAAAACATCAAATATACTCATTAAAATTTTTAATATGTATTTCAGGTTGCTGACGACCCAGAAACACTCAGAATCAAAGCGAACACGAAAATAATCAGCAACGTGGCGTACCACGGCGACCTGGAGAAGAAGGCGCAGATGGAGAAACAGAGACAGATCAATGAGAACGGCGAAATTGTTGGTGAGTTGCATTGTGATATCTTGCATTGTTGGTTTATATGAGTGTGTCGGTGTAAGTGGTTGCTTTGTGTGATTTTACCGAGCTCTGTGAGTTATCTGGTCTCAATATTGTCCATCCCTTTCTCGCAAAACGATTCGTGACGTCACAATCTGCTACCGCCTACATTTTGTGACAAATGTATGGTGGTAGCAGGTTGTGACGTCACTGACAATTAAGGGCCCTAGTTCTCAGCTCTAAACAAGTGTTCTAGTGAGCAAGAGCCCTAAAGTCAAATTCTTCAATTGCCTTACTTTTTTTTTTATTTATTTATTAAACAACATATATTACAACCTTAGATACAATATACTTATAATAATATCTGAAGCTCAATCCACTTTTCTTTTAATATTTCGATTGGGTTGGTGTGCTGTAGTATTGCGTGCCAACGCAAAACGAGATTTTATGCAAACTAATTGTGAATTGGCTCTCAGGTGTAAGGTATTTTAAACTATTATATCATGAAACTATTTGAAAAATAATGAGCCGTATGGTAGTCTTGTTTACTTACTGAAAGTTAGCAGAAGCTACCAGATAAGACACAGAGCGATATTTACATGTTGACTGAGTCATGTGGACCATTTGTGTTAACTGTTCACGATACATTCATTCGCACATACATTGCGAAGGTCGAGGGATCATCAAACGAAAATAAATTCTGTAGGAATCTGACTGTTTATTTTCAAATTTTGAATTTCAAATTAGATTATTTTCTTAGAATATGTCCATAATATATAAGGTTTGGTAAAATCAATTACGGATACTTCGTGCATATGATCTGCTACTTATGTAAAGACAGACTTATGTAAGAAGAAAAATAATTGTCATACTCGGAAAAAAACTTTGTCTTTATATGGGCGAGTTTGCGTTTTGCAGAGAGTCCATACATTAGATGACTTATTTAGTATGAGTATGATAATTATTTTTCTGTCTAAACGTAAAGACGTTAAAACGACTTAAGCAGTAGATCACGTGCCTGAAGTATCCGTAATTGATTTTTGGAGACCTTATACATATCTAAATTATCGATTTCACATGCTGTTAAATAGGACTTTCCTATTTGATAGTCAATATAATAGGCCAGCCTAAGATTTTTTTTAAATATTTTTGCTCAAAAGCTACTCAGTCAGACTCCTACACGATCGCCCATTCACCCCATTTGTCTGTCACGCTAGACGTAGCCACCAACGACAACTATCAGCACCAAATCGAGACGTACGCCACCGAGATGCTACCGCCGCCGAACCTGCCTCCGAAAAACCACTACCAGATACCGGCAGCCCAGACACAACAGACACAACAGAGGCAATACAACGAGCCACGTCAGGAGGACTACTATCCGTATCCGAAATACGAGGACTATCCGAATGCGAATCACCCGCCACCTCCTCAGGGCTATGGTCAGAAGATTGGCAGGATTCAGGACTACGATCCGCTCAGTGATGGGCCCCGAGCGCCGCCGAACACGCAGCGAGCGTCCGCCACGCTCATCTACTCCAGCGACAAGCGAGGTCAGTCAGCACATCATACGCGAACGCCATTCTGTCTATATTCGTCTTGTGTGGTTATTAATTTTTTTATGGTATGGGCGAGGCTGATCGCCAACACACGCAGAGTCCTTTTAAAAAAAATTATCCTGTTTTGTTTTTCTGATCTGGGAGCACGGTAGTGCCCCGCCAAGACGAGCTAAGCGAAGCGCAAGGGCACTACCAGACTACCTTTTCTCGAAGCGTTTCACCGATATTTTGAACCCTCATAACTTGGGTTTGGATTATACCAGATACACAAAATTTTCAGGATATGTTCCCAGTAGCGGACTAATGAAACATGTAAAGTTTTGATAATATCAGTCTTATAATTTAGATTTTATTGATATCTAAAAACCCCTGATTTCGTCACTGACTCACTGATGATCAACAAAATTATAGAGTACTTCCGGATGTCATAGAAAGCTGAAATTTGGTATGTAAGCTAGTTTTAGCACATAACCAACATAAAAATTAACAAACTTGGAACTTTTATCCTCTAACCCCTTAAACTAGGGGATGAAAATTTGTAAGAGACTTACCTATGTAAATGTTTACTCTAGAGGTCTAAAAATTGTCTTTCAAAAAGAAGTGAAATCCCAACAAAACATTTTCATGTAAAGTGATGCCAAGACGATACCATATAACTCGCACTGTCAAAAAGCTATTAGATCTCATGTGAAACCAAGATTCTGACTCTACCAAACTTCTAACTCTACACGCCTTAACTCTACAAGCCTAACTCGACAAACTCTACACTTTAGTGAAATTATGTAGCTTGGCCATTTCGTTCGTACAAGAATAATATAACAGAAAAACAGTCCGTAAATTTTTCATCTTACGCCTAAGCGAATGTATCGAAATGGCCAGGCCACATATTTTGACTAAGATGTAGAGTTTGTGGAGTTAGGTTTGGAGAGTTAAGGCGTGTAGAGTTAGAAGTTTGGTAGAGTCAGAATCTTGGTTTCACATGAGATCTAATAGCTTTTTGACAGTGCGAGTTATATGGTATCGTCTTGGCATCACTTTACATGAAAATGTTTTGTTGGGATCTACTATTGTCAGCATAATTAGGAGTCCAAAAATGTTGTATCAATAACTGGCAATAAAAAAACATTATCTTCTTTCATAAGAGCGCACACTTTTTTCTTCCAATTTCTTCAATTTTTGTTCCAATTACCTAAATGAGACATCCCTGGTGTTTCAGGCGCGCACCAAGCGCAGCAACAGAGCAGCAGGCACATCGGCCGAGTGACCGACATGGACCCGCTGGCAACCGAGCAACCAAGAGCGGTTAACCACGCGCCCAACCACGCAGCCAACCATGCGGCTAACCACGCGCCAAACCATGCGCCAAATCATGCGGCCAACCATGCGCCCAGTCACCATGCGCCTAACCACATGCAGGTAATTACAATTACACAAGGATTCGATTGTTTATGAGGTGTTTGATTTCGAAGAACACGTCTTAGGACTTAGACTCATAGTTTTCATACAGTAATACGTAAGAGTCCTCTTTAAAGCTAACCTCTTTCAAACATTTAAAATTTTAGGTAAATCGAAAAAGGGTAGTAAAGTAAGTAAATAATAAAATAAATATTAATAAAAATGATAACTATATCTTACGTAAATCTTTTGCCGCGCTTGCAAAAAATATGAGATTTTACAAAGCGTGCGCACACCGACAGCCAAAAAGCGAGATCATGCAGTAAGATGATAACTGACACTCAAGTTTCCGTGAAGACTCGAAACTAACTTCAAAGTAGTAATCTAACTTCAAAGAACTTACATACGTAAAATGGCTGTGACTGGCGGAAAACAGCGCTCGGAAACGCTTGTTATCGCAAAAAAAATACAGACGGCCAGGACACGTTTACTAACTTCACTTGGCTGTCACAATCCGCCATTTTGCTTTTTATCGCTTAGCGATTGTCGTTTTGCTTACGAGCGCTTTTTTCCGCCAAAAACAGCCAATGTATACGTTTTATTTTTCAGCGAGTTTACATCGCGATGTACGACTACGAGGCGAACGACAGCGACGAGGTATCGTTCCGCGAGGGCGACTACATCTCCAACGTCACGTCCATCGACTCCGGCTGGATGACGGGGCAGGTCCTGCGCACCGGCCGCACCGGCATGCTGCCCGCCAACTACGTCGAGCCCGTGGACCCCGCACAGCTCAACTAGACTCATCTAGAATCAACTGACTAGAGAAAACGCCACGTCGACTGGCTCCCGAGCCACGGTCTGAACACCGCGTCACACCTCATCTTACGACACGTCGATTCGTGTTAATCATACGAACAGTGGCCCTAGCGGGAACATTTGACAGCGTCGTTGACGTAACGTTGTCGAGTGTAAATTGTATGGTTCTTCAAGCATCCATACAAAATTTATTCGATAACGTTTACGCCGCTGTCAGATGTTCCTGCTAGGCCCCCAGATCACAGTTTGTCCACAGCATGTTTTGCCTCATTCAACACAACGCATATCACCACAGACAATAATTCATTTTTACATAAAATAAAATTTGTGCACTTCAGACTCAAAATCACCAATGTTAATAGGGATGTTATGGATACGTAATTTCGGATCTGGATACAGATACTATGAGAATAATATTATTCCACTTACGAATACGGTTGCGGATATGTATTTATTTCGGATTATCCGCTTATTTCGCATAAATAGGTATAATCGATTTTTAAAGAATTTCAAAATTAAAATACATAATTTAGACTTCACCTTTATTCGAATTTATCCGAAACTTATATTGGATTCGTTTACGTTTTTTTATGAAGGATATCCGATGGTTACGGTTACGGATCTCCATAACATCCCTTATTTAACTCATCACTTCTTGTCACTTATACACATTGAACCGTGATTGCCAATAGGGATTTCTTCGAAACCAGATTGTCGATGAAGTACCAATGAGGCCCACTTGTATAGATCTCAGTTAAACCTAGCCCTGGATTAATTATCATGTTATCTCTCTCGTTCTTCGTATTTATGAAAGACAAGGCATGCTATTTTAACTCAGGGTTAATTTTAACCCAGATCTGCGCAAGTTTGCCTTAATGGTAGAAATATTAAGGACAATAAGAAATAAACGTACTACATATCACATTGAACAATTAAGATCGACTCGCTTTTCGAATTTCGAATGTAAGTGATTCCTAAATTTTTTACAAAAAGTAAATTAAGGCCTATAAAATTGCTTTAAAGAACTCTACGAGTTCTTTGTTTATACAGACTGCTTATTAGGCAACTAATTGTTATTAATTTAAATATAATAGTGTCAATAATAAAATGCCTTAACTAGAAGTAAATAAACTTAGTGCACAATCGAAAATAGCTCCGATATATTATAAGGTATCAGACTCCATGTCTAAAATGTGACTAATATTATTTGGATCAATTTTTTTTTTGTTATTTTAGAAGGCAGATAAATTATGTTAGATGAAAAGTATAGTAGATCCCAGTAAATATAATACAGTGATAGCAACAGAAGTATCTCATATGTGAAATTCCATTTATTTATCTCAATGACAGTTACCTGCAGCATACATTTTACGTAACTTCTTATTTTACAATCATCTTAGCATTCTAACAATATACGCTCTTGCCACTTCTATTCCATGCACGCATGCATGCATATAAACTGTTTTGTACATATTTACATAAATATATAAAATATCACCAGTAATTATCCAGTTAATCATGATTTAACACGTTTTGCATTTATATCATTCCGATTTTTATAATTTTATCAAATTTTAATGTCTATATAAAACATGCATTTTTTTAATATTTCGATTGGTCTCATGACTCGATACTTTAGGTATGCGTGGTATGTATGCTTTTAAATTTTGAGATTAATTTCACAATAAAATATTTATATAAAATGTACCTGACCTACGTTTTACGGTCTAGGGTATTTGTAAATATATACATTTAGGTATAGGTTATGGTGTACACCATATTTTTATATATTTTTATAGCGGTCATTTTTATATATTATTCAGCATAATATATTTGTTAAGAAGGACATTTCTAGGGGATTGGCAACAATGTTAACCGATACTCACTTATTCTTCATTTTGGTTCACCAATTTAAGCGATTTTAAAATCTTTATCAAGTTAAGAGATTCCATTCCAAACATTTGTTTTGTGCAGGACACGCCAATCTCCTCAAATATCACATTCCGATATCGTTACACATGCTATTGTAATGTTTTCCAATGACGTCATATCAAATGTTCACTTCAACTTGCTTGACGCACTTCTAGGTTAGATTCTATTTATTTTACCCTCAAAATGTTAATAAACTATAGAGGGCAATCTGTTACGGGCAAGTATAAATCGTTTAACATCATAGTTTTATAAGATTTTTGTTATATTCATCACAAATGTATCTTATTTTATTGCAATGTTACTATTCTAACGTTCTATTACAAAGACCATGTTTCCTATGTTTTCTGCATTATTAGTTCTACTGTTAGTTCTGTACCCAAGTATTTATTTTTTAACACAATACATTTTATTATCGTTTAAACTTTGGTACTTGAAATTGTGCGAACAAAATACTGTATAAGTACTTGGAAAAATATGCTAAGAACAATGTATAAATAAACAATACATATTGTCGATAATCATAAATTGTGTGTCAGCTTTAACAACAATTCCGTACTATACTTGCAAGTTGCAACTGCTTATTTTACAATGTATAAGACCTACATCTCCATTTTGCCAACAAATGTATAGTAACAGTATTATATCCGCCCCATGTATACAGTGCCTTTATAATGGTTAATAAATTTTAGTTGTATTTTAACTACGTATTTATTGACTCAACAGACGAATACTGAAATGCTAAAAAAGCCTCAGTACCCTTAGTAACTAAGCGTGAAGCCACACGGCGCGGCGCCGAACCGCACCGCACTGGCGGCCACACGAGCAGTGCGGTGTTGCAATGTTTTTACCGCGGCGTCGCTGCGGCACCGCAACAGGGTTGACTTGGCTAATGGCTTACCCTGTTGACGACAGTCTACAATAAACGTAATTATACGTTGATTCTAACGAGCGTATAGTGCGATTCAAATGAGAATAGGATCGAGTCGGCGCCATATTGTGACGTCATAGCTGTCAATTTTACCCAATTGGGTACCTAATTAGGTAGAGTGGGCAAAAAAAGTTTTTTCTTTTAATATAATTTATTTACAAAATTGAGTGCATAAAATGTAAGTGAAAAAAATGACAATAACAAAAACAATATAATTTTCGCAAGTTACCTTGCACCAACAATGAAAAACAGAATGTTAATTTATGATTTTAAAAACGAATTATGAATGTATATTATAATAATTAAATATTTAGATAATTTAACGTTATTTAAATTCGATGTAAGACTATTATTCCTCTTCTTTTATTTATGGCAATCGCGGTTGCAAAGGTTTTGCACCATTCTGCTAGTGTGGAGTATATAAAGAATTATTTCACTATTATTATTAGCAAATAAGATTTTCTGCTAACCGTACTTTTCAAGTGACATTTGACAGATAGAGGTCATTGACGTTCCTATTCTCATTTGAATCGCGTTATACACTTCTCCCTATGCCGTACATACAACTGAACGGCGCTGCCGCGGCACCGCACTGCTTGCACCCCTCCCCGCCTCATCTGCCTCGCGCCGCTGTCCGGTCACCGGTGTGGCGCCGGACGCGCCGTATGGCATACCATATACATATTTATATATGTAAGAAACCGTTGCGATACCGCTCAGGCGCCGCGCCGCAGCCGTACCGCGCCGGGTGGCCTGGCCCTAAGTATCAATCACATCGTGTAATGAATAAAGTTCAATTTTGAATGACTATCTTAAAGAAAGTATCCCGGGCCCCTCCATATCACAGACTGTCATTGGCTGTGTTCCGCGGAAAAAGCGCTTGTTAGCGCTTGCTTAGGGGTAAAGAAAAAAAAACAGATTATCGGCCAGGACACGTTTGCTAACTTCAATACTGCCAACGTAGTCCGCCATTTTGCTTATTTAACGCCAGCGGTCGCCATTTTGCTTACGCTTTTTTAGCGCTATTTTCAGCGGAACACAGCCAATGTATCTGCTCAGCACAATGACAAGAACAGCGTGTGACTCGAGTCGGAACAAATTCGAATTCGTCAAAAAACCAAGAGAATCTTCATAACATCTGAAAATCCTTAATTTTCCATAACATGTAAATGGTTGGATACTCAAAGCATGTAATATCAGCCTTCCGATCTATGCGACCGCGTCGAGCAAACCAGCGAATCAAGATCTCTAGCCACGCCCACCGGTGGGTCGCGGGGATTGTCTATTGCTCCATATAAATTCTAAGTAGCGGACCCGAGATCCTATTTCGGTCTTGGTTCACGGTCTCGCGTTGCGTGCATCGGAAGCCTACTTTTACATGGCTCGTATCTAGAACAAAAGGTTTTTTCAATAATAGATCTGTCGGAAATGGTGGTGGCAATATAGGGCTCCCACACAAAACCGCGAATTCGCGTCGCATCCTCGCATTTATTATAGTTTTTTGCCAAAATGTCTTTATAATTATGAGCAGTAAGATCATATACATAACGGGTCTGGTAACCTCCGTGGTCTAGTGGTTAGAGCTTGGTTCACGACTCGGAGGTCGTGGGTTCGATTCCCGCATTGGAACATCAAAAAATGGTGTTCCCAAGTTTGGTTAGGACAATGCAGGCTGATCACCTGATTGACAAGATCTATGCGTCGGATGGGCATGTAAAAAAGTCGGACCTGCGCCTGATCTCTCGTCAGTCGTGTCGGTTATGCGTACCACTGGATTATGAGAGTAATGAACAGAAAGTGCTCTCTTGTGTACTGCTCACACTTGGGCACTATAAAATTACTCCTGCGTAACTGTCTTGGTTTCAATGAAACCGGCCACCGTCACCGAAATCGGTGTGGGGACTTGGGGAGTTATATATAGATCATATACCTTGTTTATTGATAACAGCTGGTTACTGAACAATGAAGAAAAATCCTTTTTCGTAGTTAATTACGTGTGCGTTACCCCAGCCAGATGTTGTGGATTTTGTAAACTTTTTACCTATGCTCAATTAGAGCGTTGTCTGCTGTAATTGAGCGTTGCATTTTCATAATTTGCTCCTTTGTAGTTTTCGAGAAAAACTCGAAAAACAGATCTGGCTGGAGTAACGTTTCAAAACGTTACTCCAGCCAGAGATTTTTTCTTCTAAAGGATATTTTAAGAAAAATAATATGCAAATAATTAGAGCGTTGCAGGGTGTAATTGAGCGTATAAAAATTTAATTTGTAACTTGATCCGTTATGAAGATATTCAAAATCCTGCTGGAGTAACGTTTGGCGATTTCTTAGATCTCGAAGACTGTTGGATGCAGATGTACAATTTTTGGCACACGGCTTCTCCCAAATGTGCTTAAATTTGCTCGCCAATAAAAAATAAATAATAATACACGCTTTAAAAGTTTTTTGATATTTTATAAAAACTACTTAGCACGTTCTAGCACTTTTTTTAACAGGTGTAGAGACCTAATTCAAATTGCATATTATAGTTTACATCAATCTTCAATTGAGCATTAAAGTCTTATCAAGATCCAGCTGGCAGTTATCTAATTATGACGAAAATTAATTCATAAAAGTGCACAATACCAGCGAGATCCTATAAAATCGGTACCTTGAGTGTTTCCTATTTCTAGTTGATACCAATAATTAGAGCGTTAGTTTAATTATATACAGGTAAATTTTTACCTAAAAACACTCAATAATTTGGGAGATAATAGAAATAATAACAAATCGATAAATACGCTTGACAACCCGACCGAGTTAAGATGGTCACAAAAAAGCGGCCGTTTCATACATCAAGCATATATTCTGAAATGTATAGGATGATATTTGTACTAAAAGTACAGTTAAGTAAGCAAGTATTAAAATGTTATAATACTAGAATTTAAGAATCACCCATATACATAATACACAATAATACTTTTTAGGGTTCCGTAGTACTCAAGGAACCCTATTGGTTTTGCTCTGTCCGTCCGTCCGTCTGTCTATCCATCCGCCCTTCTAGCTTCTGTAATATAAATATAAATTGATGAAATTTTATTATATTTATAGATTGTAATATATAGATCTCGGTTTTGGCATAATATAATCATAATTTTATATTTAAGGGGTGGCTCTCATACATGTGAAATGAGGATTAAAAATATTTTTTCATATTACCTCATCGTGTGGGGTGTCATTGAATGGGTCTTTTGAAATTATAGGTATTTCTAAACTATGAGACTTAAAAACTTGCAATTTTCCCAGCTGATAGATCATGCTAAATACTCTTTAGAAAAATTGTTTTGAACGAAATCGGACAGTAAATTTTGAAGTATTTTGAAAAAACCTACTACGCGTTTATAGATATGGAACCCTCCTTCCTGAATTCCTGACATGCTCTTGGTTACAATTATTGGTGATTAATACTAATCACTACATACTCGGCATGGAGAATAGAGGTAAGGAGAACCATCTCGTGTATTAAAAAGTGTCCGTTGAAAGGGAGCAAAATAAGATGGCGCAATAGTAGCGAGTGGAAAAGGTTCAAAAGAGCGCCACAAAATGGCCACAAATTATTATAGAAACTAACCAATAATTAACTTTCAAATAACTTCACTCTATCTCTTATTGCTAACTTCATATCATTTCCACTTCCTTCACGCTAGTGTATAGCGCTATTTCGGTGAGTTTTCGAACTATAATTTGGTCTTTACGGGTGGACACTTTATCAAATTATCCTCCATACAAGATGGATCTCCTTACCTCTATTCTCCATGATACTCGGGTTGAATCGGCCCATTCCTCTCGAAGCATCTTCTAGAATTTAAAATAACCTACCACTTCTCAATTTATGACGTTTGGGTAACAAATAAGGATTACAAGGTCACCAGTGAACTTATACATTTCGTTTATGTTTTTTTTTTTTTATGTAATGAACGGATCACCTGATGGTAAGCGATTACCGCCGCCCATGGACACTCGCAACACCAGAGGGGTTACACTTGTAACTCCTCTGGTGCTGCGACTTGCGTTCCTGATCCTTAAAATCCCCAATCCCCCCCATGGGCCTCCGGTAACCTCACTCACTCGGCGAAACACAACGCAAGCGTTATTTCACCCCGGTTTTCTGTGAGGTCGTGGTATTTAACCGGTCGAGCCGGCCCATTCATGCCGAAGCGTGGCTCTCCCACAGTTAATTCAGTGAATTCTTAATATTTATACATACATATAATCACGCCTTTTTCCCGTAAAGGGGTAGGCAGAGACCACTTTTTGCCACTTGCTATGATCCTAACATACTCGTTTCGCTTCGTTCACTTTCATTCTTACCATCCATTTCTCCTCTTACATCCAACGTAGCAAAGCGGCTCTCCATGGTCCGCTTTTCGTCTCCGCGAGAAACGAGACGTGATGGGTGGTGAAGTGAACCACATCGCCGCCATTTTGGATAATTAAATTATTTTTATGATTATCCATTGCATTTCCACGGATTGGTGGAGAGGGTAGGAATAGGGAAAAGGGAACGATAGGTGGTGTGGAAAGGAAGATTGGTAAGTTAGAGTAGGAAATAGGAAATGTAGGATATTACCGCCCAGGCGGGCAAGGGATAGGACAGTAATAGCTAAGGAAGCCGGGGTCGCATACCCGTATACTACACCACAACTACCGGACAGGTAAGTTGGGATGAGTATCCCATGACATACGCAACATCTAGTAAATTATAAAATCATTATTTTTATTCAGAATTTTTACTTTTCCTATGTTTTCCCTTTACTTGTAGCAAAATTACCTAGCCTGGCAGAAAATTTAAATTTCTACAACAAGTCGTCTGCTACAAGTATGCTTTGAATTGTGCTTACGATGGCTCCATACCTCCATCCATCTTTCAAAATCGTTTTCTTTCCCGCTTACCTAATAATATCTCCTAAGCTATACACACGATTTTTATGAAATTTAAAATATAAGCTTGTGCCGCCAACGACGTCTTCGTTACAAAATTTCAGACCGCTAGCTTGATTACAAATACAAACGAAAATATGGGGGCACGAAAAAGCCGCAAAATGCTTCGAGAAAAGATAGTGCGCCCGCTTATAGACTAGCTAGCTAGACGACCTCTGTGGCTCAGTGGTTAGCGCGTTGGCGCTCAAGCCGGAGGTCGCGGGTTCGAATCCCGCCAGGGAACACAAAAAGTTTTCTGTGTTTCTAGGTCATGATTCATGAATATGTATTAAATGTGTGTATTATATAATACAAATCTTATACGTAAATACCAGCATATATAAAATGGAGTACAACCATGCCTCTAGGTCCCTCAAGAAAGAGATCATTTGGGCAAAGAAACAGCACGTTAATAGAATTGGCAAGAGACTCGAGCGCCTCCCCTCGGGAACCCGTGCATTCTGGTCTCTGGCCAAAGCTATTGAGGGAAATTTCTGCAAGCCAACCCTACCATCCCTACACGTAGGAAATGGATCGTTAGCCCAGGACGCAAAAGACAAAGCCGATCTTCTGGGCAAGCTCTTTGCGTCTAACTCGACCCTAGATGACGGGGGGCAGAAACCGCCGACCATACCGCGATGCACGAGCTTCATGTCGGATATTCGGTTTCATCAGCGCTCAGTGCGAAAAGCCCTCCGTTCCCTTGATATCCAAAAGTCGAGTGGGCCTGACGGAATCCCTCCTATTGTGTTGAGAAAGTGTGCTCCAGAGTTGGCTCCGGTCTTGACGCGCCTTTTTCGGCTCTCCTATTCCTCTGGCATCGTCCCGGCTTCTTGGAAGACAGCCTTGGTGCACCCGATCCCCAAAAAAGGTGATCGCTCAAATCCTTCCAACTACAGACCAATCGCCGTAACCTCTCTCTTCTCAAAGATAATGGAATCCATTATCAATGGCCAGCTTCTTCGATACTTGGACGGCCAGGGATTACTAAGCGACAAACAATACGGGTTCCGTAAGGGTCGCTCGGCTGGTGATCTCTTGGCGTACCTAACTCATCGTTGGGCTCAGGCAATTGAGTCGAAGGGAGAAGCATTGGCTGTTAGTTTGGACATTGCGAAGGCCTTTGATCGGGTTTGGCATTAAGCGCTGCTTTCAAAGCTTCCATCATACGGGCTGCCCGAGAAATTATGCAAGTGGGTCACAAGTTTCTTAGCAGACAGAAGCATAAAGGTCGTAGTTGACGGCGAATGCTCGGAAACTCAGTCAGTTGATGCTGGTGTCCCTCAGGGCTGTGTGCTATCGCCTACCCTATTCATACTGCATATCAATGACATGTTACAGACCAACGGCATTCATTGCTATGCGGATGATAGTACAGGTGATGCTGTATATACCGGCTCCCCTAATATTTCTCGGCTAAATGTCATCGAGAGTCGAAACGAACTTGTGTTTAAAATAGAGAATTCATTGGAGAAAGTCTCTGAATGGGGTAGACGTAACTTAGTCCAATTTAACCCCGCTAAGACACAAGTCTGCGCGTTCACCGCTAAAAAGTCACCTATGGTCGTACATCCTCGTTTTGAGGGCACATCTTTAACCATCTCCCCTAGCATTGAAATACTTGGCGTTAGCATATCGAGCGAAGTCCAGTTCCGATATCATCTAGAGGGTAAGGCCAAGTTAGCCTCGAAGAAGCTTGGTGTTCTCAACAGAGCGAGACAGTACTTCGGTCCGGACCAACGCCTACAACTCTACAAGGCGCAGGTTTGGCCTCATATGGAATATTGTTCTCATCTCTGGGCAGGAGCACCAAAATACCAACTGCTCCCTCTGGATCGTATCCAACGAAGGGCCGCTCGAATTATTGACTGTCATTATGTTTCAAACAGCTTGGACCCCTTGGAATTACGCCGAGATGTAGCTTCACTCTGCATCCTCTATCGGTTGTATCACGGGGAGTGCTCTGAGGAATTGTTCGGAATCATACCACCTGCAACTTTTCGCCATCGTCCCACGCGAAAAATATTCCATCCTCATCACCTTGATGAGTGGCAGTCTTCCACCGTGCGTTTCTCGCGTAACTTTCTGCCGCGCACTATAAAACTCTGGAACGAACTGTCACCAGCAGTATTTCCGGACCTATACGACCTACAAACCTTCAAGAAGAGAGCGTATTCCCTCTTAAAAGGCCGGCAACGCACCTGCAGCTCTTCTGATGTTGCGAGTGTCCATGGGCGACGGTAGTTGCTTTCTATCAGGTGACCCGTTTGCTCGTTTGCCCCCTTATTTTATAAAAAAAAAAATATATAATATAACTAAATCTACACCATATAATATTATAAAGAAGAAAACTTTGTATGTTTGTTTGTTTGTTTGTAATGAATAGGCTCAAAAAGTACTGGACCGATTTCAAAAATTCTAGGCAAAATTTTATTTTGGAAAGAAATAGGGTTCCGTAAGATATTTGGGTTTTTCGGACACAAGGTGTAAAAAATCAACCAGAAAAGTTACTTATTTTGCGTACGCTGCCTAAACTATAAAAATAGAACCATAAAATGTTCTAATTAATTGTAGATCTTATAAATATCTACAAAAAAGTCTCAATGACCATTTTTTTATTTAGAAATCTTGAATTTTTTTTGGACTTCATTTAAACGCGTTTATTTTGCTCATGATATTAATCATTATCAAAATAAATTATTTCATCACTAAGTACTGTTTATGTAGATAATATTTGGTCTTTGAATGATTAAAATTGGACGTTTGGTTTTGAAGTTTTGGCGAAATTAAAATATTACGATTTCTGCTGCAAGGCCCGTTACGAAGTGGGCGTCACCATGGCGGGCGCGGGGGTGCGCGTGCAGGACGGGAGTTTAGATCTACGAGATATGAGTAAGGTACCCGCAGTATTAGTATTGTACCCGTGCGAAGCCGGGGCGGGTCGCCAGTATTATATATTTCCGATGTCTGGTACCCGTAACACAAGTTCTTCCGATACTTAGAACGGACTAAATACTTGGCAGCCGCGCTGTCAGATTTGGTTTGAAAGCCTTATTGATATATTTTGGACCAGACTGCAGGCGGACTGTTAGTATTACCTTAAAATTGTAAATAGTAGACCTTAAAATTGTCCGCCGTTTATTAGTTTATCTTGTATTAGATGTTGCCCGCGACTTCGTTTGCGCAAAAGTTAATTTCGCAGAAACCGTACATCTTTCCGCGATATAAAGTAGCCTAGGCCCTCAGACCGAATAAAAAGTATAGACTGAGCCGTCGTAAACAATCGGGACGAAATAAGTGAGGCAAAGTCTCGGCTTTGTGTGCGTAATTCGGTGTAAGATATCGTAGATTTGCGCATGTGTGCTAGAGAAAAATGTTGCAAGCATTGTGCTGCGACTCCCAAGTGCGAGCGATATACTTCGGTAAAAGTTATATTAAGTTATATTATTTAACTGTGGGAGAGCCACGCTTCGACATGAATGGGCCGCCCGACCGGGTAAATACCATGACCTCACAGAAAACCGGCGGGAAATAACGCTTGCGTTGTGTTTCGCCGAGTGAGTGAGGTTACCGGAGGCCCATGAGGGGGGGGGGGGGATTTTATGGACCAGGAACGCAAGTCGCAACACGAATGTCCATGGGCGGCGGTAATCGCTTACCATCAGGCGATCCGTCTGCTCGTTTCCTGGTTCATTACATAAAAAAGTGTAGTATCGTGTTTTATTTGTATTGGTTGACTTAAATGAAAGACAATTAAGGAGTCGTCCATTAATCACGTGATGTCTAAAGGGGGAGGGGGGGTCCGAAAAAAAAAATCACCAAGTATCACCAAGGGTAGGAGGGGGTATAAGGAGACATCACGTGTATTAATTTACGAATCTAGTCTATGCATACCGAAATTATTATCGGTTGTAGATTCGTATTTCGTAGTGTTGTTTAAATATTTACAAGACAAATGACTCCTATAGTTTTTATTTGCTTAAATTATTCGATTAAATTGTTTTTTAAGTTAAAGTTTTTCTTCAAACATGACCTGCTTACTATGTAAAAAAATACACGTAATCTTAGGTGGGGGAGGGGGGGGGGTAGTATAAAACCTCACCACGTATCACCAGGGGGAAGGGAGGGGTCTAAAAAGTTGTTAAAAACATCACGTGATTAATGGACGGCCCCTAAGTAACTTACATAATATGAGAGTCATTTATTTTAAAATTCACGTAATTTTATGGTGACATATATAACCTAATATACTCCAAAACTAAATATGCAATAGTAAAATTTCCTAAAACACAATTGTAAAGTCTCCGAAAAAACTTCCCTTACTTTTGGGAAAAGATAATGTTCTTAACTTGCAACACTGACACAATGGCGTCTAGAATTCGTGTTCCGAGAAATGATGACAAACATTTTACGATTTTGTTTAAATTACACACCAAATCGAATACTTACTTGTGAAAAGTAATCCCAGATGACTTTTTCTGAAAACATGAATTGTTTTTGCAGCAGTTTATGACGCAGACGACATAATTTCGCAATTATTATTTCACTAAAACTACGTCTCACGCTCTCGGTCACTCGCGGCAGACTACCGCGCGGCCGTCTTCATATCGCCTAATCGTCTTCATATTACGTACCTCACTGTTTGAGCGCAATGTTATGTCTATACTTTTATTCGGTCTGAGCCTATGCCCTTCCCCATGGTCTACTGTACATCTGTGCCAAATTTTTCCATAAAAGAATCGTCCATACCGTAAACAAATTTTCTGAGCACACTGAGCATACAAAGTCCATTTAATCTGCCTTCGGTCATAGTCGATCTTATGGTGTCTACAGACACACGAATTTGGTACGGAGCGTACAGCGGATCTGGTACGCTCCGTACCAGATCCGAGCGTGTGTAGGGCAGTCCGGCGAACATAAGAAGAAGGTAAAGAGTTCGCCGTTGTCCGCATCGGATCTGGTCCGCTCCGTACCAGATCCGTGCATGTGTAGGGCAGTCCGGCGGTACGGCCGTACAACGGTATCAGTGTTGCCAAATTAGGGATGTACCCCCCAAAATTACAGAAAATATCTACGGGGGTTTACTAGGGGACAGGATGTTTAGAGTTTAAAAGACATAGGTAATAATTTTTTTCTTTTAAAATAAGAAAAAAGAGATTTAATTGATTTATTAAAAGTGTCACGACACGTAATAATTTTTTGTGCTTATTTGTACTATCTACCTATGTCCATTGTTGAGTGGACTAGAAAACTTATGCACTCAACGTCTTTTACGTAAAAGATGTTGAGCGCTTAAGAGTCCAAAAGCTTTGTTTAAAGCTCGCAATGCATTTATTGTGTTATCAATAATAATGCCTACCATTTTTATGAATGGTTTGATTTAGAACTTTTCGAGCGATATTAATAAAGTGAAGTCTGATGATCTCTTAGATTGAAATAAATTTAAATTTTTACACTTGCTTACATACCTGTACTAATATTACCCTATAAATTTCAGAATGTCAGCTTAATGTATAAAACGGCCGCTTTTTTGTGACCATCTTAACTCTGTCAGGTTGTCAAGCGTTATTTATCAATTTGTTATTATTTTCATTATCTCCCAAATTATTGAGTGTTTTTAGGTAAAAATTTACCTGTATATAATTAAACTAACGCTCTAATTATTGGTATCACCTAGAAATAGGAAACCCTCAAGGTACCGATTTTATAGGATCTCGCTGGTATTGTGCACTTTTATGAATTAATTTTCGTCATAATTAGATAACTGCCAGCTGGATCTTGATAAGACTTTAATGCTCAATTGAAGATTGATGTAAACTATAATATGCAATTTGAATTAGGTCTCTACACCTGTTAAAAAAAGTGCTAGAACGTGCTAAGTAGTTTTTATAAAATATCAAAAAACTTTTAAAGCGTGTATTATTATTTATTTTTTATTGGCGAGCAAATTTAAGCACATTTGGGAGAAGCCGTGTGCCAAAAATTGTACATCTGCATCCAACAGTCTTCGAGATCTAAGAAATCGCCAAACGTTACTCCAGCAGGATTTTGAATATCTTCATAACGGATCAAGCTACAAATGAAATTTTTATACGCTCAATTACACCCTGCAACGCTCTAATTATTTGCATATTATTTTTCTTAAAATATCCTTTAGAAGAAAAAATCTCTGGCTGGAGTAACGTTTTGAAACGTTACTCCAGCCAGATCTGTTTTTCGAGTTTTTCTCGAAAACTACAAAGGAGCAAATTATGAAAATGCAACGCTCAATTACAGCAGACAACGCTCTAATTGAGCATAGGTAAAAAGTTTACAAAATCCACAACATCTGGCTGGGGTAACGCACACGTTAATTACTGAAGTGGCTGAAGGGAAAATATCCGTATTTGATTTTACGAAACCTTATACAGAGTGTAACAAAAATAAGTGATAATACTTTAGGGTGTGTACGTGTTCCTTATAGAGAATTCACTGTAAAAGTAGCAGCGCTGAATGAGCAATTTTTTTTTCACTTTTCTATGGGGAAACTCGCGACACTGGAGCGCTTTCCCATACAAATCGCAAAAAAAATTTTGCTCGTTCAGCGCTGATAAGGAACACAAACACACCCTAAAGTATAATCACTTATTTTTGTTACACCTTGTATAATAGAAATTAACTCCCCCTACCCCATATTCACATACACCATGTAATCCAAACATCTTCGTAATTTCTAAATTTTCCATATCTGATATGTGCCAAAATTTAAAATCTCCCTTTTTCGGCTGTGAGATAAAGTTTTGACTAAGGTCCATAAATAAAAGTCTTGGAAATATGTAACACATTTATTAACTAAAATACTATGCAATATAGTATTATATGCATCATGTACTATTCTAATACTCCGATTAGCAACTAGCGCTTGAAATAGGCACTGCGTAAGGCACCTTAACTGGTCTTAAAATAGATAACATGTTTCATTAATTCTACTCGTATTTTATGTAGCTAACTAAGGCATAAAATTTCATTTTGGGCTTAACAACCAAACGAAGAATAAAATATAAGGCAAGTGTGTTCTATTTTATGATCCAAGTCAGTTTTGACCAGGACAAATAGAAAGCATTTGAAACTTTGTCTTTTCAGCTATCATGACGTGACGCTGAAAATTATATTTTATCCTTCATAATTAAACTATATGGCGTCACACTTACCATATATATGACACATTTTCTAAAGGTAACTAGCTGCTACAAACAAGCGCATAATATTGTCACTTTGGTATCAGTAACATTTACCCGCGAATAGTTGTTTCACTTCACAATTCACATAATAAAAGAGTCCTTGAAGGAAAAACACCACGGATAAGTCAATATGTGACAAGGTTTTTACTTGGAACACATTTGTGACTTTATAGTCACTTTATAGTTAAGCATTACGAAAGTTCTGAAATACATAAGCTTTCTTAGTCACTAAATACAATATATTATAACTAATAACAATATATTATCTTTTACTAAAAAATAATGCATTTATAAACATTACAATTATTTTGCTTTTACAAAATGTTGTACTCTTGGGGGTTTCTTATAGCAATTGACAATAATATCTCTGCAATGGCTCGATGACCTTGTGATACTGATAGTCTTCAAATATGGACGATCGTGTGCTCCTAAAGTCATCAAGACTACAACCACTTCAGCATTACTTTTGGTCCCGGTACTACATCTAATTCATATTGTTAATTAATTCTACATAATTGATAATATCTTAAAAAAATGTGCATACTACTCTTCGAGAACTAGATCATTTCTAACACATAATAATTTGTATTTCACAATAATAAAATCTTATAATAAGCACTTAATCTAAGTAAAACAACATAACAAACCTATTCGTAATAGGCAAGTATAGCATAATATATTATTTGGATAAAGCAATTTCATGCAAATAATAATAATAATGTTATTACATATGACGAATGAGGTGACGATGTTAGTAAACAAAATCCTTATCATAAAACACAACACTAAACTATTAGCAACAGGTTATTATTATTGTTGCTACTTATTTTTGTCAAAGACTATATTACTGCTCCAACAACAAAGTATGTTTCAACGATCCTCAAAAGTGATGAAGGATATAAATATTTGATGATAAACGTTAAATAAATAACCTAGCGAGAGGTTTAGGTTTTTAAAAGTGAATTATACTTTCTTCTTCATAATATAAAACGGGCTGGGTCTCATTAATTCCAATGCCCAGATGTCTTGTAGACGCGTCGCCACTTGCCGACCGACTCTTTTACTCCGAATATCCTAATAAAATCTTTATTGATGAACTGATTTATCAATATTTTCTATAAAATCAAGTTTAAAAGTTTATATATCACATTTTTAGATAAATCTTTCTATCAAACATATAATTTTAACTATGCGATATCTCTATCATGCCAATCTTATTGGTTAATTTTTGAGATTTTTAAGCGTCTAGATTTGTTTTTCAAACCTAGACGTGTCATTGTTATCTCCGTGAAGTTTCACCCGTGGTCTGTATGGGTTTTTTGTGGGTTTCACCCGCTGGCCGTGTGGGTTCACAACGGGTGTCAGTTGCTCTGGCTGAGTAGCAGCGAGCCATCCTCCAGCTTCTCCAGGCGGTAGGTGGAATGGTCGGGCAGGTGGCGCACCAGCTCGTCCGTCAGACGGACTTTGGTTCCGTTGGGACCGGACACGAGGACTGTGTCGCAATCCTAAAACAAAATAAAAGGGATTCTAGAATATGTCTTATAATAGCAAATCTATGTATCTATCTGAAAACGGAAAAATATCACTCATACAATAATATATTTCTGTTTTCAGAATATGAACCATAAGCACCTCTACAAAAATATATTTTCTCACTCATTGCTGGTCTATTTGAGTCATTTTATATGTTATAACCCCAGCAAAAGAACTGTGGGGTCTGTATACAAGTGTGTGAATGCTGACGCGTGCGAGAAATAATTGTGTGTGTAAGATATGTGTGTGGTAGGAATCAGATAGAAATTATATTAATAAACCAGTTGGCATCTAGCACTCGGGTGTTTCACTTGTGTTCCCTAATAGGCTCTCCCCTATATTATACCACAGTCCTAACAGTAGACCGTAACCTAACAAATAGATATTCTGACGATAATCGCTTCCGGATAGCCTCCCGCCTGCTGTACCATAGTAGTCGCAGGTGCGTTACCTTGGCGCCGAGCAGCGTCCGCAGCTTGGTGAGCAGCTCGTGCGCGCGGCAGGCGTGTAGGTACAGCGCGCTGTACACGCCCGCGCCGCCGCCGCCGCCGCCGCCGCCGCCGCCGCCGCACACGTACAGAGTCAGGCGAGGCTCGATACGTCTGAGTACAAACAGTTTTATTATTAAAGGTACATAATACAAATTTATTATTGTATTGCTAAAAACAAGTGTATTATTCTATGTTAAGAACGCAATCGAGCTAATAAATCACGTGATTCAAGGGATGATATTATTATTGATATCTTAAGACGCTTGCGAGCATTAGCTTACACTTTTTAAAGCTTTTTTTATGAAATGACAGTGATATTACTAGATTAGCTGACTCACATGTACAGAATTATAGGTTAAGTCGAAGTTGATCCTTTAAAGTTTATGGGGTTGTAGTTCACCATCATTTTCAATATTTTCTACAGTGAAACCCATATTCTAAAATGAATATTTCACGAGACTTTAGACTTATTATTTTTTTTATAATAGACGATTTTTTCTCTCGTCTCCATTTTATTTTCAAAATTTGTCTTTTTAACCCTCGACGCAAAAACGTCGGGGTGTTATAAGTTTAACGTGTCTGTGTGTGTGTGTGTGTCTGTGGCATCGTAGCTCCCGAACGGATGAACCGATTTTGAATTTGTTGTTTTTGTTTGAAAGGTGAATTAGTCGGGAGCTATGTTTGATGAAATCGGTTGAGCCGTTTAAAAGTTGTGGGGGGTTTTTTTGGGAAAATTGGAGAAGAATAACCGAATGTCTACAAATATACTCGAGTGGGGTCTCGAATAAAAGCGCACTGAAAGAGAATATTTATGACTAATCGAGAGTGTTCTTAGCACTGAAACATTCATGAAAATCTGTTCAGCCTTTTGAAGATTATCAGCTCTTTTCTAGTTGATGAGGAGATCAGACTAACTTCCTTATGTCCGATCGTTTCGAAATTTGGTACAGTGTTACTTCAACAATATTTAAAGAGCATGGTAAGCTAACCATGACCTGATCAGCCGTTTGAAGATCATCAGTTCTTTAATTGTTGATGAGAGTATGTCAGATACCTTCTATATGTCCTATCGATTCGAAATTTGGTATCCTGTTACTTCAATGATATTGAAAGTATATGGTTAGTTAACCATTATTTATACCTTCTTTAAAAAGGAGAAAATAAAAATTTAAAAAAACCCCCAACACAAAATAATAAACTCTAAAAACTAACAAATAATATTTTAAACCTATTATAATTATTATGGTCACTTATATTATGTAAGTTAAAATATTTTTATTTTCCAAGCGTCGTCGAGTCGGGGGACTGCTAAATGAGAAAAAGCCACAGATTGCAACAAAAGAATTTCTCCAAAAAGAGATCGCTCGTACCTAAATGTAATTCTTAATAATTAATTAGCTGTTGTTGGAAAAATACTTTCTAACTTTAGCGGTCCCTCGATTTTTTTATTTATTTGTTTTTATAATTTTTATGATAGCAATGAGCTGTTTTAATACTATTAATACCATTTATGCCACTAAATATAAAAAATGACATAGTATGGAGACTAATAAGTAAAAATCATTACTCTTCATTTTTTATTCGTATGGTAGCTACTCTGCAGATATGTGGAAAAGCATCTATGTTTAAGTGGCATTCAACAAGCTATTAACAAGCAAACTCCTTAATGGATCAATATCTGTATATTAATAACTAGCTTTTCCCTGCGACTTCGTCCGCGTGGAATGTTACTTTGGGATATCGCTAAAATTTACCCGCGACTTCATTTACGTAGAAGAAGCGCTTCCACCTCACGACTGCCCGCCCGCGCCGCGCGCCGTACTATAGCGCGCATGATTATTTTATTACTGCGATATCTTCTAAAATACTCATTGAAATCAAATGATGTAAACGGCAAATTTCTTCTAGATTAAATGCTTGTAATGAATAACGTATTTACTTTATAAGGATTAATATAATCTTTATGAAAACACCTTCACAAATAATGCTTACTTTTAGAACAAATTTGGTAAGTATAAAAAGGTTATAGTGAGCCAACCTTAAAAGATAGACATATACTGTCGCGGACTTTTTTTTAGAACTTTTAAAGGGGAAAAATTCTGCCATACATCATTTTATCGAAACTTTAACCGTTTCCGCAGCGTACGTAGCGAAAGCTCTCAAAGGGAAAAAAAGACCCCCGATTTTGTAACATTCTTGATTGGTGCTCCGCTCGTATTGAGTTTAGCATGATGCTATATAGCTTAAAGCCTTCCTCGATAAGTGGACTATCCAACACAAAAAGAATTTTTCAATTCGTACCAGTAGTTCCTGAGATTAGCGCGTTCAAACAAACAAACAAACAAACTCTTCAGCTTTATAATATTAGTATAGATTATATAATGGTCGAAATGGCAAAAGGCGATGCAGAATACAAATATATTAAATCTTCAAGTAATTATCTATCAAGAAGACAGAAAAAATAAAAAATAAATAAAAGAGGAACTCACTTGGCGTGTAGAGCGTTGAACAGACGAATGCCGTCAGCCAGACCGCAAATCTGTATTATATCATCACGCGACAACCTGTACAAAAATGGCTCATTAAAATTAAAAAAAACAACAACAAATCCAATACGGATGACAGAAAGGAAGTAGGTAAACATTTTAAAACAAAAATTAAACATACGATTTGACCATGCAAAATAATTTATTCAAAATAATAAGGCATGTTTTTAAATTACTGAAAACCGTTTCACTTATAAATCATAATACTAGTACACAAATAAAAATACCTCGTTATATGAACTTATTTACAGAACCTTTATAGCTGCTGCTTTAAGTCATCATAATATTATGTTATCGTATAAAAATGTTATGTTGGTTTGTGTACGCTTCAAAAACTCAAAAAGCTCTGCACCGATCGAGCTGAAATTTTAGCATGATATATAATCCGCATCAAGGATTGTTTTTATCTATTTTTTGCATCAGTCACATATCCGCGACCGCGCAAAAACTATATTTACACGGGCGGAGCCACGGGCAACAGCTAGTATGTTATCATTTTGTGATTCTCACCTGAGCAGATCAGCTCCGGAGAAGTTGTTGAATGTGGGTACGTGCTGCGTAAAGCGGTGGCGGGTCAGCCACGCCGCGGTCTCCGCCGCAGACGCGTCCTTCGACAGCCCGTAGTTCTGCAACGTCACAACATATTTTAGAAGCTTAGGGTTTAATAAAGGCTTAGAGATAAACACAAACTATATATCGCACATAAGATGCTACATCGACGTAACTAACATTTTGTAATTTTGCAGGAAATGCAATCTAAGAATTATTTTACTCTCTTGACATCATTGGCTGGAAAGGAAATGGGCTAGAATATTCCGACAACTTGGTTTAAATAGCTCATAATATATCCTTCTATGAAGAAAAAAATATCACAATAAAAAATCGGATCACGCTCACTAACTAGCTTTTTTTTAAATTATTCCCTCAGTTGCGTTTCTGTTTCTCCAAGGGGAAGTAGTAGTACACTTGGAAATAATACATCTTTTTAATTGAGTCTAAATTAATATATTGAAATCATTTAACTCTTTTATCGGTATTACCTTAAAGTACACGTCTTCAAAAGACAAAAGTATGAAAAAACATAATATAAAATTATTAAATTTAAAAGTTACCACAAGATGCGTCTTTGTAGTTCTTAAAATACGTTTTTTTTTGCACTTAATACGTATAACAATAGTAATTAAAAATAATATAACCTGGAATGATCACTAGTTTAAAGGATAAATCCTTGACAAATACGCTTATTATGAATACGTTAAACCATAATCTATCCTATATTATAGGTAATATCAAGACAATTACTGTAAGCTGTCTGTTGTTTGTCTAATAGGATTTGTCACTAACGTTAAAAGTATTCACTTCAATAATTCTCCATACAAAAGTGACGAATAAACAGTTACAATTAATGATTAAATTAATAAGTAGGTCTTGTACCTATTTATTGGTTCGCAATAAATTTAAATAAATCGGTGGTGACACTAAGTATAAACGCCTTAGTAATTAGTAGGTTTTAAATGTTATTGAATCAGCATACTTAATCAAAATATCAAAGAATCAAATAATTTAACATCAAGCAAAGAAGAGAAATGTTGTGCACTGTCACTGTACTGTCATAAAAGTCTTTCGTATTTAGAGTTTTGTTCAACAAAAACAGCTTAAACCCTACATAATAGGGTATTATCCTATGATGAAAATATACATCAGATTGTTGATATTTTATCGCTAAACATTAATTGAAACTATAGTTGCAAAACTTCTGAAAAATTCCGAATAATTCCGGAATACTTCTAGGAAAGTTTCTTTAAATTTGAATTATTCAAAATGAATTTAATTAAGATTTTTATTTTTGCTGAAAAATCGTATTTTGCATCAATCGTCGATCGCCGCCGCGCCGCCCTCTATGCGTCACCCGCCGGCCGCTGCCACACGAGCGAGACGGCAGGGCGCGGCGGCACGGGAGGGAGATGCTCCCCGCAGAAGTTTTCCCCCGCGCGAGAAACATTCGTACCCCGCAATCATCCGGCAATCGAATGTTTCAGTGGAATGTTTCCGTGGAATATTTCGCCGGAATAATTCAATGGTAATATACCTACGTGTTTGTATGGTGTATGGTGGTTGAATGAATTATTTGTTCAGTGGCACATACGTAAGTAAAATATAAATGTTTATTTTATGTATGTACAATAGCTCTGTACGCATCGATTTTGATGCAGTTTTCAGAACAATATTATTTAGTACCTACTATATGTATACGTGACATAAAAAAATGTTGAAATAAATAATGTTTAAATAAGTAAAAAGATGAAACCTGTAGTAAGGACGAGAAATAAAAATACGTGTAGGTACCTAGCTCGAATTAGAATATGTATTCCAATATCTATACTAATATTATAAAGCTGAAGAGTTTGTTTGTTTGTTTGAACGCGCTAATCTCAGGAACTACTGGTACGAATTGAAAAATTCTTTGTGTTGGATAGTCCACTTATCGAGGAAGGCTTTAGGCTATATAGCATCATGCTAAACTCAATATGAGCGGAGCACCAATCAAGAATGTTACAAAATCGGGGGTCTTTTTTCCTTTTGAGAGCTTTCGCTACGTACGCTGCGGAAACGGTTAAAATTTCGCTAAACTGATGTAAGGCAGAATTGTTCCTCTCTAAAAGTTCTAAAAAAAAGTCCGCGATAGTATATCTAGTATATATTTTAAGGTTGGCTCATTATTACTTTTTTATACTAACCAAATTTGTTCTAAAAGTAAGCATTATTTGTGAAAGTGTTTTCATAAAGATTATATTAATCCTTATCCAAGTAAATACGTTATTCATTACAAGCATTTAATCTAGAAGAAATTTGCCGTTTACATCATTTGATTTCAATGGGTATTTTAGAAGATATCGCAGTAATAAAATAATCATGCGCGCTATAGTACGGCGCACGGCGCGGGCGGGCAGTCGTGACCGTGAGGTGGAAGCGCTTCTTCTACGTAAATGAAGTCGCGGGTAAATTTTAGCGATATCCCAAAGTAACTATTCCACGCGGACGAAGTCGCGGGGAAAAGCTATTATAAAATTATTGACAATATAAGTCAAAGTATTAATTCACTTTTTAAACTGTTATACAATACAGATTTATTAATTGGACTTAAATTGGATTAAAAATGTCACTTGTGTGTTTTTAATTCGATAGATAGAAAGATTGTTTTTTTGAGTTGAAATATTCCCAAAGTTTCGGAATATTTGGGAATGATTCGGAATTTTTCCCGCCAGCATCTATAATTGAAACCACTTAAACCAACTTTTTACACAAAAATATGTGTCAAAGACTCCATCAGGATAAGATGGCGAACGGTTGAAATATTCCAAGTTTAGATATTTATTACAATATTATCGAATAGCCCAAATGCTGAACGATCAGAAACGTGACAAGTTCGATGCCACGTATTTCACGACTTCCGTATTATCCTGATTCCTGAGCTTTTTTATAATCCAGTCATTCCCAAATTCAGGCAAATAATACCCCAGTCTCCATGACAACCCTTCTTTTTCTATCACATCTGTCATTACTGGCATCGAACAAGTCCAAATAGTAAAACTACTTGACGTCTCCAATCAAAGACAATCTTAGCTTTAACACGCTCCGACACGGCCATTCTGACAATTCGCACGTCCCTGTGCGAAACAAATCCGTTGACACTCCGACAAGATCACCCTGGTGACTCTGAGATCCTTGTGTGAAGAACATTAATGTGCATCAACGCTCCGACACGGCTATTCTGTCCATGCACACGTCCCGGTGTGAAGCGTCTCACGTCTTCGTTTCAAGTTTCTGAAAAAAACATTTGACAGCACAGTAAAAGGTTCTCACTCGGTCAACCTGACCTCGGAAAATTAATAAGAACTGCTTTAATCCATGGACATAACATTTAATTTTATCATATTCTAACACATCAATACCTCCCTCCTGTGTCAATTACACTCTAATTAACATCCTTCATCTAACCTCTATCTAGTGTTCTCAGAGTTAAGTTTTAATTTACATTTTATACTCTCAGATTAAACACACATGAAGTATACAGATACAACACAATATCAACCATAATCTTGCTACCAAATAAATCATGACATGCTTTACCACACACTTCACACTTTACATGTACCAATCTCAATATCGAAAAACGATGCTGTTATATTCCCATCATGTACAATACAAGGCCACCTCCCTCCGGTGCACCTCACTACAAAAAACCACTGGGTTGCCTCCCTCCGGCACCCAGTCACAAGGCCACCTCTCTCCGGTGCCTACTCTAGTCAAGTAATGGGCTGCCTCCGTCCGGCACCCAATCACAATCCTCGCTCGCAATCCACAGTCGCAATTCGCATTCGCAATCTACAGTTGCAATTAACAGGTGCAAACAAAAATATTCACAGTTTACATCTTTTAACAAACAGTTTACAATGTACTTCAAAATCTTAATGTCTTTTGGACCGCTTAGATTATTACCGGATTGAGCGCGCCGAACATCTTGGTGAAATAACTAAACCTACTATTAAACCAAAAGCTAATATCATTTTACTTTAGTGCTAAACAGAGCAGTCGTATTGCATACACGTCACGAACTTTTAACAAAATATTTTTGCATTTAACTTTTTTAATAAATACATCCAGAAGCAGAGACGGGCGAGCAAAAAAAAACATTGACCGAACCGGTAGCACATTTACAAGAAATAAATAAAGATTTAGTGCCTCACATGACTATCGACTACTTTAAAAATTATTCCACATAATTCGAAAAAAAAAAATACTGTCGCAAAAATGTTAGACCGGGCAACCCGATCGTCTTTGTTTTAGGCTCAAATTGTAGCTGACTAAATTGTCCAGAGGAATTTTTCGCAAATTTTGAAATAATTCTCCGTTTCCAAATTATCGCGCTCCAAAAAATATAAAAAAGAATCTGAATAAAATTTAATTTTTATTTCACTGTTTCAGCCATAACTTTTTTCGTTTTTTTTTTTTTTTTTTTGTGAATACGCGTCCTTTGAGCTTTTTTTGAATATCATATCCTTCACAACTCTCCGAGATATAAGGGAATCTTAGTTTTTCATGAAATCGGAGCTTGCACTGGAGCGAACGAAAAGAAAGTTACAATGTCAAAAGTATTTCGTATTTTTTAACCGACTTCCAAAAAAAGGAGGCGGTTATACGTTCGGCTGTATATATTTTTTTTGTCTTTTTTTTTTTTTTTTGTATGTTCGCGGATAACTCCGCCGTCTGTTGGCCGATTTTCAAAATTCTTTTTTTAATGTAAAAGGTATAATCCGAAGTTGGTCCCATTTTTAGAAAATTGGTGACCTGATGATGGGATCCATGAGGAAACGAGGGAACTCCTCAAAATTTATATGGACACATATGGTGATTTCGACTCTTTCTGGAGTAGTCCAAGCATATGCTTCCAAAAAGGAAGATTTTGCTCCAAGGTATACCCTGGACCCAAAAGTACAGAACAGAACTCCTGACTCCTTATAGATACATGTTTGGGGATTATGGCGTTGTTTAAAGAACTGCAAGCATATGCCACTTTGTCAATTAGAGTAATCATCATCATCAACACCACTATCACAGCATACATCATCACATTATGATGATAAAGAAGGTACTTCTCATAGTATTTTACACTAACACGGAGATCTTTGAACATTACTCTGCCGTTTATGGACCTATTTGAAAAATTCTTTTGTTATTGTAAAGGGTTTAATTCGAAATTGGTCACTAAAGTGGAAACGTGATGATGCGATCCATGAGGGATTGAGGGAACTCCTCGAAATTTATATCGACACATATAGTGATTTTGACTTTTACTGAAGTAACACAAGCATATGCTACCAAAGAATAAGACGTTGTACCAAGGTATACCCTGAATCCAAAAGCACTGAACAGAACTCCTCAGTCTTTAAAGATGTGCGTTAGGAAATTTCGGAATTATTTAAAGAACTGCAAGCATATGCCACTTTGTAACTTACAGTAATCATCATCATCATCTTAATAACAATACCTAATGGAAGCTTGGCGCCTATTCAGTTATACATTCGATCGTTTATTTTAGACGTTTTTAAGAAGTATTAATAATAACTTAACAAGATATATCACTAAAAAGGGTGAAATTATTATTTTTAAATAAAAAATTAAACCGACTTCCAAAGTAAAAATACACAAAAAAGTATGAAATAAAACTTATTTTATAAATAATTCCCCTTTTAAATTTGGCTATTTCTCTACTTAATCTTCTGAATTTTGAAGTCGGTACCAGCAAATATGAACGTGAGTTCTATAAAATATTGTAGGATATCGTTTGGGCTGGTAGCGACTTCAAAATAAAGAAGATTAAGTAGAGAAATAGCCAAATTTAAAAGGGGAATTATTTATAAAATAAGTTTTATTTCATACTTTTTTGTGTATTTTTACTTTGGAAGTCGGTTTAATTTTTTATTTAAAAATAATAATTTCTAGCTATACACACTGCAATTAATGTTGAAGGGTCAGGTGTTTCACAATACTCCCGCCGAATGTAAGCAGTTGTAACTTGTTACACTAAGTTAACATAACACATATTAGGACGATTACGCTAAAGATTGATATCAATATAAAACTTTTGAATTTTCAAAGTTTCTGATGGAAATTATACGTTTCTTTCTCATAAATTTAATAATCGTTTGGTCGTAAGCAACTTTGGTGCGTTTATAACGAACGACAAGGGTATTCAACTCGAGGTTCATTTTCACGTTTACAGATGAGCAATCGGATTGTTGATGGAAAATAACCATAGCCGTCGCTTTTATTACCATACCAAAAGACTCATAAATGCGTTGCTAGTCGTTAAGATAATCTTAGGTCTCCTGTCGCACAATTTTTAAGTATTTTTGGTTTTACCTAAGTACCACAATATTCTAGGCAATTTGATTTTAGCATGTGTAACAATATACATTCGAAGCCCACAAACGTCTAACCAACGTCAAACCCGTTTTGATTGGGCACAACTCCAAAAATCAGTTCATGACGTCAAGACTAGTCATCCACAACTCAACAAAAGCAAACTAAAAGTGTAAGTCAACTACGAGAATTGGGGTTCAGAATAACTGATAGTTGACACAGAGATGACTGAATATACCAGTAGTGATAAACCTCCTCCTGACATTTCATAAGCTTACTTCTACATCTGTTACTTTCTGGTCGATATCCTTTAACTTCATTGGAAGTAACTGCAATTTTAAGTCCACGGTTTTAATATGCGCAAGTAAAATTCAGGCTTCTGAAACTTTGCCATTACTTTCTACTTAAAACCTTACCGATCAATAATTAATTGACAATATTTATAAGATCAAATAGCTCATAAATATCAAAAAAAAGTAAGATCAGGACAAAGATTGGTGATTTGCTTTGATGTCCGTTTTCGCAAACTAGAGTATGTATGTTGTGTCTATATGATGACGTTGCCATAGGTTGACATTTCCAGTCAGGTTCAAGTAGTTCATTTTTCTGAAGGTTTGGGGGCCGTTATACCAAATACTCCATAGACCTTAGGAAAACAATTATTATTAGCAAAATCGGATATTGACTTTTCATTATGCCTGCTTTTTCTTAAAACAGTAACCTATATTCAGAAGATAGATGATTCGTCATTTCGATATATAATAGTAAAAAAAATTTAGTCATTCGTATCGTATCGAAATAAGTTGTTATTTCTTTGTTCTAAGTTAAACATTTTTTCAATGGCTCGGCTCTGATCACTAACATTCCCAACGCTGGGGCTCGGATCTCTCATCAACTGGAAGTTGCATCAGTCTACTACGCTACCTAATCACAGAACGCTTATTACGAAGAAGAATGTCGACCTCATACAAAAAAATTGGGACCAGATAAGCGCTTATAGTGAGCTGCCTCTTCAAAATTTTAACCGCCTTCCAACAAAGGAGGACTACTTAATTGATTATATCAATATGGCGACAAATTTAAGATACGTAATCATAGTTTAAGATATCGTTAAATTCCTCTTTCGAATACATTTTGATATTCCAACAAAACCGATTAACCATCTCCATAAACTATTCATTAATACTGCAGAACAATATATTCATTTTTTTTTCTGTTTCTTTTTTTTTTTTTCAAATGGGGCTACGTTAATGTCATTTAAGTTGTTTTAACTTAATCGGACTGGTGACTGCCATTTGGCTAGTCTTTATGGTACAATATATTAATCATTCGTGAGCCTCATGTACATAAGTCTAGCGTTTTCGATGGCGCAAGGCAGAAGCGACATAGTGTCATCTGTTGTGGTTTTAAGTAGCTTTTATGTAACGTTAACCCTGTAGGACAGAGCGATATATTGAAATGTCGCCATTCTCGTTGCACCGAACTGCCCCCTTGTACCTAATACTAAAACCAAGAGAGAAAATAATTTATGCAATCAATAATTATCTGTCAAAATAAAATCATCCCAAAGTACATACGTATCATTCCAAATTAATAAACAATTTCACTTGGTTAGATAATAATCTAGCGCCTGACACATGAATTTTCAACTACTATCTTAAAGTATCATGCGAATTCTTATTGCAAAGTTAGATTTTGACAAACGGACAAAACTGTATTTTCAATTTGATCCAAAGGTTGCGAAGTACTATAATTTTATGTTCGTTTTAAATATTCTTTTTATTTTGGTCTCATGAAATCAATTATGAGTTATTATGTACTCAAATAAAAATGTCATTCGTGAAAACGCGCAAGATCACGCTCCTTCTATATCATAACAAAGATTACTTAAATTTGCAAAATTTAACAACTATGTCATACATTCTTATAGCATCATCTGCAAAATAGCAGTACACTGTAAGAACTAAATTATTACACTCATGCACATCGTCTCAGACTTCAGCAGGCTACGCGTCGCTATATAAGTAGGTAGGTCCACACATATGCAGTCTTTCGATACACAAACTAGTATCTAACCTAAATCTTAGTTTGAGATGTGCTAACTCGCTTAGACCATGAAGCCATTAGCATCAAGAGAAGCAACATCTTATATGATCTTTATTAGCTAGGTAATTTCGCTATGTGTATCAAATGAAAGAGACTTCATAAACAATACTAGATCAATTCTACCAATATTTCGAAAAAAATATCGTAATGGAAGGAATACGCTCACCACAGTTATTGAGTGTCCAAGTTGGAATCTTTATGCCCAATATATTATCATTTACCAAGTTAAGAGAGCAAAACTGCATCTGCCACGTAATTTATCGTCAATTCCCTCCAAGTATGTCAATACATAGTGTCCTTGTCTCCCGCTGCGGATTAAGTGTACCCAATATCCTTTGTAATTGGAATGTGAATGCAGTCTGATTATTTCATCTTGCTTTTACACCATGAAGATTCACCCATGCTAAATGCATGTAATACACTCTTCTGAACCTAGTGTCATTCTGATCGGTTTCGATCTATTAATCTAGGTATTACTTTCGTCGGACAACTTTTAGTTTTCTCCACGTTTTGGGCTCTACGCATTTGTTCATTTGCGATTTAAGCAATTTGCTCATCCTGCGTGTCATGCTCATTCTGCCCTTTGCACGTTATGCTCCGAAGGGTCTTTCTATGTGGGTCGTGACGTTCATACCAGTTCTGATGTCAAAGACTCCATCAGGATAAGATGGCGAACGGTTGAAATATTCCAAGTTTAGATATTTATTACAATATTATCGAATAGCCCAAATGCTGAACGATCAGAAACGTGACAAGTTCGATGCCACGTATTTCACGACTTCCGTATTATCTTGATTCCTGAGCTTTTTTATAATCCAGTCATTCCCAAATTCAGGCAAATAATACCCCAGTCTCCATGACAACCCTTCTTTTTCTATCACATCTGTCATTACTGGCATCGAACAAGTCCAAATAGTAAAACTACTTGACGTCTCCAATCAAAGACAATCTTAGCTTTAACACGCTCCGACATATGTATGATTTTTATAAAATATCAAAAATAAAATGATGAATTTTTCACGTTTGACCACGTGACTAAAAACGCACGAGATTGGAATGTGACGTCATATTCTTGTACTTCTTCTTTTTGTTAAATGGCCTCCCGATTTCCATAGAGAATAGCCAGCATCAGAATCATTAACGTCATGCGTCAGTGAGTAAAAGCCACTTTTTCCGCATTTCAGTGTTCTTTTGTATGGTTACAGAGATTTTCCCCGGTGTTTTAATAGACGTATTAGTGCATTTTGGCACTACGCACCATATATAAGGCATTTTTAATAGGCTTAAAACATTTTTTACAAACGTAAACAGTAGGTACCTATTCTGGGATATGGCATTTTCAGTGTAATTTGACACTTGACAGTTACAATGTTACAAGAATGTGACGTCATGACAACACATTATAGCGTTTTCGCGCCTATAATATTAATTTAAACTTTTAGGCTAATTTGCAAGGAAAATAAAGAAATTCACAAAGAATGGTTCAAACTGATAATGTATTTTGGTATTAGGAACAATTTGACATACTTTTCAAAAACTTGGAAAATACCCTATTGTCACCTATCGCGTTTGCTAATAATTAATGTGAATATTATTTATCAGGTACATTCAGCATGAAGTAACAAATGGGTTTGGCAAAATATCTTATTGCTTGACTTATTCTAAGCAGTATTTTAGTTGACTAATAATAAGTGATTAAATCTGTCGCTAGGCACTAATTTTAAATATACGAGGGGAGGTCCAAAAGTTCGCGGAATGAAAGGGTTGTTAATAAAATATAACAATAAATTTATTTTTCCTTTTCAATATAATCACCCTTAAGTGTAATACATTTATTTGATCTATGGATTAATTTTTATAAACCATCAAAAAAATATTTTTTGTCTTTGGCCTCAAAATGCGCCGAAATTGCCTCCTTCACTTCGTTATCGTCGGAAAATTTTCTTCCCCTTAGCTCTTTTTTTAAATTTGGAAACAAATAAAAATCGCTAGGGGCCAGGTCTGGACTGTAGGGTGGGTGAACAAGTGGTTCGAATCCATGCGTGTGAAGAGCAGCCATGGCAACTCGGCTCTTGTGAACCGGCGCGTTGTCTTGCAAAAGCAACACACCCTTGGCCAATTTTCCACGACTTTTTTCTTTAATTGCCTCCTTTAACTTTTCCAATATTGTGGCGTAGTATTCTCCGGTTATAGTGGTACCTTTTTCTTTATAATCAATCAGTAATATTCCCTCACAATCCCAAAAAACAGTGGCCATCAACTTTCCAGCCGATTCTGACACTTTGAATTTCTTGGGAGGTGGTGTACCCTTTTTGTGCCATTGCATGGACTCCTGTTTTGATTCAGGTTCAAAGTGATGAACCCATGTTTCATCTCCAGTAACAATCCGCTCCAAAATCTGCACAGGGTTGTCTCCACACACCTCCAAAAAGTGCTTAGACGCGTCGATGCGCTGCTGTTTTTGAAAACTGGTGCCACAATGACCTAACATACAGTTGCGGCACTGTTTCTCCAATAAACAAATACAACAAATGGCATAACTTACAGTTACGACGAACTATGACCAAGATGCGTCCACACTTGACGGGGCCCCCCGCGCAACTGGCTGATCGGATGTTGTCGCACCAATTATAGTGAAATTTCACGGCAAAGCTACAAAGACAACTCACGCCATCTACCGAAAAACTAAGGAAATGATTATGTGTCTTTGTTTCCTCTTAAAATATCGCACTTTTTAAATAAGATGGCGCTCTTAAGTCATTTTCGTCATTTTTGTAGTTACGTCTATGTAGTATCTTATGAGCGATATACCTGTGATCAGACTAAGTAAAGTTAGTAAATCTTTGAAAGGTATAAACGCCTATACAATATAATCCCAGAAAATGTTCAAAGTCTGTCTATTAATAAATTAATAAAAGTAGTTAAAGAATGTTTGTGTGCTAAGGCTTATTATTATAGGGTTAATGATTTTATTGACGATCGCACACCTTGGGAATAGGATGGCCACCTGCAAGGCTGCTTCTATATGTATTATTGTACTCTCGTTATGTAGTTTTAGTCATAACATTGTTATATACCTTATTTATTCTAAAAAAACAATTTTCCATCTTTTCGGTAAAAATTTGGCCCCGCGCGAGTTTCTTACGCCGGTTCTAGTTCCGGGCTAGTTCCCGAACCGGTGGTAGGCATCATGTAGACCGACTCAAAAAGTGTATAAAAATTTAAAATACCAACTTTGAATAAAACATTTTGACTTTCTGACTTTTTTACTTATAATTCTTCGTAACTTTAAACTATCTTCGAAGGTCCATGTACCCTGCTAGCCCACTTTGGCTAGCATGATATACTAAGGCCTAACCCGCCTTACATCGTGAACTCGAGCTCCAGCATTGTGATGACGATGATGGTAAATTTAAACCCAAGTTTTCCGAAACTAATTGACCTAGTTTGATAAGAGCATGCGATAACATAATGCAATAAGTGAAACCACATATGTATACCTTATCGGGATCCTCCGTGGACTGCGGCAGATCCGGCAAGATGGCGCCCGGGGAGTGGCAGGTCGGGGAGCTCACTTTCACATCTCCCCCACTGTTGGAATAATTTCAAAATTAAAATATATTAATATCATTGAACATCCAAAAAATTAAAAATATACCAATAGCCAAACATTTTTTTCATTATTAAATTATTAATACATATTACGATTTGGGGCCGTCTACATATTACGTCACGCAAAATTTCGCCTTTTGGACCTCCCTCTTCCCCCCTCCTATGTCACGCTTTTTTAGTATTCCTATACTTAAGTGTCATGTTTAATATGCCCCCCTCCCCCTTCCGCTGTGACGTAATATGTGGATGGACCTTTGCAATATAATTAACAAAATTAAAATTTTAAGTAACACTTTTTGACAAGCAGTGAGTGAGCTGATGATGATGAACTTTAGTTAACACATTCAGTGCCACTAACACGCCTAGCGTGTCCACACTAATCTTTATATCCATGCCGCGAGCACGCCGGGCGTGCTCTCCGTTTTTCATCAATATCTCAAAGATAAGACACTGTTTTTCACCGAAACGCTCAGAGCATAAACTTTGTGCCGTAAGCTAATGAATTCTTAAGTGGTTCCGTGATCTAATATTTTTTTCATGTTATCGAAAATAATTTATTATGTAATGCCGCGAACATGCCAGGCGTGTTCATCTACACGCGTTCTCAACCTTTTATATTGTTTGGACAATTTACTAAATTTATAATACGAATAATACAATATAATGTTTTTTTTATAATTTGAACAAAAAATATAAAATAAATTACATAAAACATTCACCTTAAATTCATCTGTAGAAGACAAAACACTGCCCGGTATCTATATTACATATAATATGTATATGTAGTATTATAAAGCTGAAGAGTTTGTTTGGTTGAACGTTTCAGTCGTAACGGTAAGTTTTTCGTTAAAAACAGAAGAGATCTATTTTGTAGAGGACAAAATTTCCCATCTTTTTTATACTAAACTTTTCCCCCTATTTTTTATATTTTTCCGATATATTCAGGTAAAAAACCAAATTTTTTCTTTTTGTAAAGCATCTCAAAATTTTTTGGAGATACGAAAATTTTATTTGATTTGAACCAACTTTGATTCAAAAATTTTTTTGCGTATCTCCAAAAATTATTGAGATACTTTATAAAAACAAAAACCTTCTACTTTTGGACGTTTATTTGATGGGGGACTATCTGCTTGCGTCGCATCATTATCATATTCCCCTGTTTCCAGCTCATATTTTCTATTCTCTAAAAAAATCATAAATAAGTAACCAAAGGTTGGCATTCACTGATCAAATTACGATAAATACTTACCTCAGAATCTATTTACTGCCATAATTAAACCTTCGAAACCACAAACAATGCTAAAAACAAAATATCTCTTCAGTAACTCAAGAAGGACTAATGAATAAGCACGGTTGAAGTCGAAATAACGCTTTTTATGATTTTACCTCTTTACAGTGCCAGTAAACACGCCTAGCGTGCTACGTAATTTCATCCTGCAGTGCCGAGAGCACACCTAGCATGTTTGCGTTTTTTATACGGCGGCATCGCTGGGAACTACTAGAAAAATGTGGTGGCATTGAATGTGTTAAGAACATTCTCGACCGTGCCAGCATTCAGACAAAAAAATCGGATCTTAATAATTAGACCATTCGTTTAGGAGCTACGATACCACAGACACTAAGACATTTTTACGTCGGGGTTTAAAGTTTCCTGTTGTTAATTTTTGTCATGCTCGCTTTTATAAAATACTAGCTTTTGCCCACGACTCCACCCGCCTACATACAGTATCCCACAGTAACAGCGTACTTTTTAGGGATTAAAGTAGCCTATGTGTTAATCCAGAGCTTAAATTACTACCATATAAATAAAATTTAGTTTAAGTAGATTTTGTGTGAAAGAGTTTTGTGTGTAATAAACATCCATAAATTCTCACAAACTTTCTCATTTATAATAGTTGTAACTTGTAGGATAAGATGGAATAAAAGAAATGTTGCAAAGACATCAATTAAATGTTTACTTACTCTTGGCAATATAAAGGTTTCATTTGATTGTTCGAAGACAAAATAGCTGGAACAATAAACATAATATAAAATAAATACAAATATTTTTGTTCAAAATAAAAAACGAGGCTTTTTTTTTTAATCTTAATTGTTGAATTTTAAAGTGAATGTTAATTCTAAATGTTACACAAAGATAAAAAAAAGAATTACAAGTATGTAATATATAAACAATTTAAATACGCTTATTTATTATTTATTGCCTTCTTTATATAATAAACTATTATTAATTACTGATTTATTTCTTTACCTAATGACTGATGATGATAAATAAAGCTTTGAAATTTTCAACATTTTAGATACATGTCATATTAAAATGCTTATTAGCAGAATGGATACATCTAGATCTAGGCAGACCTAAACTTAATTACATAAACAATTAACAACTCACCGGGCTGGGACAGAACTGGATTGTTAACCAGTATGGGACTCGCAACAGCTTTTGGTGCCACACTGCAATAGAAAAGAAGAATTAGCAATAAATTCCCTTTAAAGGGGTCAGTCACACTGCACGATAAGCGATGCTGCACTTTTAAGATAGCTATTCAAAAATGAACTATATTCACTAATCTATCCCACTAAGTAATAAACGCTGTTTAAGCTTTGAATAGTTAAACAGTGTTTTGTTCACGTCACACAAGTGACATTTTTAATTGGATCAAAGAAGACAAAACACTGTAACTATTCAAAGCTTATACAGCATTTATTAGTAAGGGAGTATATGTATATATTTCATATGACATCTGTCATACACTGCACAGGTGCAAACTGACATTCGAACTCTTACGATGAAACATGTATCTTCTTGTATAATAAATAAAGTTCAATTTGAATACCCACATATTTTAAAAATATTCACATAAGGGCACACCTGAGAGGTTTGCCTGCACAGTTACACTTTTTTCAGGTAAGCTTGAGCTGAGTTGTGTGGAAACCAGCACATTTATGCAACAAACATGCTCCTCATCCATGCATCCTATCAGGTATTCCCTTACATGCATCTACTTCATATTCTTTAGTCTTTACATCAATATAAATAATATTTATGTTTGTTTGAATTTTTTACAATTAGATATAGGAATTTTTTATTATTTATTTGCCAAATGTTAACAATTAAAATCCCTTAACAATTAAAATTTCGCTAGAATTTTAATTTTAATTAATTTAGATACTTAAATTAAAGGAAAATTCTTACACCAACATACCCGTTACAAATTATTTTGTATATAAAAGTTTAGAAACTAACAGAAATTTTTGTATTAGCTTGTAGGGCTCTACAATATGTCCTGTCACTAACAGGTTAACCAGTCTAATGACCTACCAGAGAGGAAGATCAAATAACAATCAGGGGTTAAAGACAGGATGTCCTTAAACCCTAAGTGGATGAACCTTCAAGTGGAAAGGATACATCTAGAACATCCTCAAAGTTTCCACCCAATGTCATTACATGTCACTGCACCCAATACCATTACACAATATTGTGTTCTTAATTTATCATTTTTATTGGCTTTCCTATTCACTTGTCTCTTCAATAACTTGTAAGTCTTCTGTTATTGAAGCAGGCAGCCCATTTCAACATTTCTATTTGTAGGTTTTTTATGTGCGTGCATTTAAAATAAAATATTTACTGTGACATAGCAACCACTAGCATTGGAGTAGGCAAACAATTGTAAAGTAGGTCATTGAAAACATCAATTTCAGGTCTTAACATCATCATAATAAAAGTTGGCTGTATTCTTAACATTGAGAGTTGCAAGTGGATATTGGTTATATTTATATAGGCAATAGGAGACTGCAAGGTTATTGTCTGTAGGTACATTGTTTGCAACAATGTTGAATTGAACACTTCATTGTACCTGTATTAGCCACACTTGAAACAATTGCATACCATTATGTACTTAACATGTAATACTTTTATCAATAAAGAGCTACAATACATAGTTGCAATAAAATAATCTATAGAATATGGAATATCAGTATATTTTGTTATGCGTCTACACTCTACAGTACAAATACATTCTTATGGTATTTTGGTAATAATTGTTTATAATTTCTGTCTGTAATTTCAATAGAAAAGTTGTTTGCCGAGAGATGTTTAGAAACTGGTTGCACTGTACATATACAGCTGCCAGCGTTAATGATTTGTGAGTTTAGAAAACTTCCGAGGCGACTGGAGTATGTATGGCCAACATTACTTTCATATTTTAACATTTTATCAGGCCAAAATATAGTGGCACTGGATTATTGTTGTAGAAACCTACCCATATTGGTCAATTGGGACAGCAGGATAAATTCTTAAAACATTTATATTGGGAGCAGGATACAATTATGAAAATTTCATCATTTTAATGTTTTTCTACACAGTATATTCGATAATGAATATGTTAGTACTAACCAGTTAACTCGATTCATACTAACCAGTTAGTTACTGGTAAAGGTTCATATAGGTTTCATAATAAATGAAAAGGTTAGTGAATGATGTGAAGAGGAGGTGAAGACTGTCAGGACTGCATTATATTATAGATCAATGTTTTATGCCTATCGTCAAGTAGAAATGTTATCATTTAGTATCCTAACAAATTATAGACTAGATCAATAATAGTGAGTGCCAAGTGCCAACAATTAGGTCAGATTATTTTTAGCGAATAACAAAATTGATAATTACGGCAATCGTGACCGGAACGGTCTAACGTGTACATTCACAGCCCTCAGCTTCCTCGCCAGCTCCCGGTAAGTCTCCGGGTCTGCTTCGATCTCTACTTCAGTCTTCAGTAGACTGAACTTCATGCGCCAACCGTGGGTCTCCACGCCATGCACGAGACGCGCTCTAAGGACCACCCCACGACCCAAATGCCGTGCACTCAGTCTCTGCTCGAGAACGAGCATATTCCTCGTCAGCTATAGTCCTGTCTGGTCAAGTTGAAGAAGATGAAAGCACCAGATTCGATCGGATACGCTCCGCCTCTGGAAACCACCATAGCTAGACCGCAAACCCCCACAACAATCATTGGTCACTTGGTTAAAGCTCACAGAACGCGCACTACCGGTTGACTATCCCCGATCCCGACAGTTTTCACTTGTCCAACATTATTTTCGATGTCCTCGCTGGAATTTAGTTTATCACTGCGATATTTTGTGAACGTGAGATTATTTATAAACGTTGGCAAGGATACGCGAGCGACGAGATAATACCGGTTAAAGCGGAAAGAAAATTAGGATTCGTCAGCTGTAAATATGTACAATAGCACGAAAATAAAAACACAAACAAAGCTACGTAACGACGAGAAGTACCGAATGCTACTGAACGAAATGGCGTCTCATTGGCCGAGAGTGAAACGCGCTCGGCGATTGGATCAAAACCGGATCGAATCGGTTTGCCGCGGCCGCGGCCGGCTCACGTTGGTGCATTTACAACGTCATGCCACTAGTGATGGGCAAGTTAAATCGGTTTATATCGATTTGGTTTACACTGCACATAATATTAATATGAATTATGACATGCAATGTGAAGAACTTTATCGATACATATAGTATGAGTAATAACTGATTATGAGGATATTTTTAGATGAATATCCATGCGCTAGATGGTAGAGTCGTATCGGCAGCAAACCGGATACAACAATAGGTGCACAGTTTCGGTCAATTGAGTATTTGAATATCAATTTGCTGGTAACTGCTGATAACTGGCTTTGAATTGGATTGTTTACAGGGGATATTTGTACTTTTGGAAATAGGTGCCTAACACTAATAAATAAGCCCCTAATTTAATTATTTGAATACCAAACCATAAATAAATCGCGAGATTTTGTACCTACTTTCTGTAAGACATAATTTAAACTTAATAAGTTAAGATTTTTTGACTGAACAAATGTGGTAAATTTTCGTCTGTAACGCACTAAATGATTGTGTTGTTAATTACATTTTGTATGTAATCCATCCAAAGGAAAAATCCATAGGCTTACCTAAAATTCCTCTTTTATTTTACAAATTAATTTTCTTTTTACCATTTTATCAAAATTTTGTAAAACGCTACTTATAAATGGGTATCGTTTCGAGGCTAAGAGCAGGATTTGTTTCTTATGTTACAAATATTTTTTAAACTACATTTATGCATAATATATCATGGATATAATTTTATTTATTATAAGAATTCTACAATTTGACGTAAAACACAACAAGAAAAGTTTATTCTTCCTACAGTCAATCAGCTGTTGAATTATAAGAATATGTACTCAAATTACATAGAAAATGTACTTAACACCTTTGGAAGTCGCAACCAGTGACGGTTGCGACCACCAAAAGAGAGGTGTTTTATTGATAAAATTAAACATATTATCTGCAGTATCTTGGCATCGAAAATACATACACTGTGTAAAGAAAATATACAAACGGCCACAACTATTAACTAGTTTTGAATAATATAATCGAATTAAAAATGTCACACAAGTGACATTTTTAATTCGATTGAAGAAGACAAAACACTGTATAACTATTCAAAGCTTACACAGCGTTTATTAGTAAGGGGATTAGAGGATAGTAGAGATACATAGTATAAGAGACTTAAATACAAAGTTTTGCCTGCCAGGCAAAACTTTGTATTTAAGAGCTTTAGATTAAATATGTTAAACAAACTAGTTATTTTAAACAGTTAATAATCTGAGACAGCTAATGATACAATTACATTTTAGTAAAATTATTTAGTGATATAATATATTAATAATTGATACTTGCATAAACAACATCCGTTGTTGGTTTGAGGCTACTACGACTTACGTTTGGCTGTTGTTGTCAAAAGATGCTAGTATATTAAATGGGTATGTATTATGTTACAAGTCACAGTCACGACCTACCACAAACATCAGTGCTCGTGTGACGTATCAGTGAAATTAACGGTTTCGCGACGATCGTAATCGCACGTTCAGTTGAAACCAGATTCAGCCAAATCTATTTGCTCTCACAAATACCTATATGCCTATACGAATCGCATTTTGTTTATCTGAGTTACTGGTGCTACTAAGAGTATTGAAGGAAAGCAGAGGTTATAATACCTAGTTATTTCTAAACATTTTACAGTAGGTACGCACATAACTTAAATAACATTATAATAATACATAATTTTGATCAGACGTGTGTACCAAATTACAGGCGTTTATAGTTTAAGCCAAAGGTATTTATTTCTAAAATTATAATAGGAAACTATTTGAAGGAGCCGATATTCCTGGATAATATTTACCATTAAAATGTGTGTACAAAGAGTTTATTTAGATAAAAACATCATACGTACGATTTCCTTGTTTATAGGAAATATAGAATTTAGTTATCAATATACGATAACTTGATATTATTTTAATCACATATGCCAAAAAACCAATTCCTGAAATGATGTCTAAATTATTCTTATAAAATAGCGAAATATTTTAATACGCATTTTGAGAAAGTTGAGACTTTTAAATGTAATTTTCCGAAAACACAATAGTCAGTATTTAATAAAATAATGTAAAAATGATGCATATTACATAATGTATTATACAACTTTAATATTTAGAATTGATAATTTAGAATATACAACTTTGATAATTTAGAACTAAGATATTTTAAAGACTAAATATTGATTGTTCTATTTCTAGTTATATTTTTCAGACCTGAAAATAGTAGATATATGTATTTATAACGAGCATGGACAAAAAACGTTAATCATTATAATGAGAATACCACTGAACGGTACATATGAGACAATTGTCATAATTTATTGCATTAGACATAGTTTGTGATGTCATGCTGTCGTCTTTTTATTATCTTGACCTATTCACCTGTGTGGGCTTGTCATAAATTTAAGCAAGAGCCATTTACGTATTTTGACAATTGTATGTGATTTTGTAGCCTGAACGGGCTGGAAGGGATTAATACGCCATCATATTTCTGCAATAAACAATAACATGGATGCAATTTGCCTAATTACCACATCCGCTAACATTAATTTTTCAAATGATGTGCGTAATTATTCATTTGACTGATAATGTCTAAGAAGGCAGTTAGTAATAATTGCACAGTGGCATTGTGCAAAGGTGGAAAAAGCGTAATAACTGTGAAGCACGATTAGTATAATTTAAACGATTAGTAAACTATCAATATGTAGTATTTGATAGTTTGAAATATTGCACGTATTGAAAATTACAGAGACCAATAAATACAATGTTTCGACAATAAATAAATTATATTTTCTATCTGTCATACATATTTAAGAGAGTTGTTATCGTGGAATAAAAATAAATCCTCTGTAGTGTTACAATTTTCCCAATATGTGTTAATAAATTCAATTGGTCATACTACTGTGTTAGAGCTGGGCATGCGTGTCACACGACTAAATAGTCAATTGACCAACAAGGGCCGCAATTGAGCAATAATATGTTAATATAGGGCCGGAGAGAGAACTCAGTTTAACAAGCTGTGCTATTTTTAAACTCTGCAAGTGATGTTCCCTCGTGGTATAATCGAATATCGATTATATCTAAATTTAATATCGATAGACGGGTAAGAAATTATATTATATTATGTACTATAAAGTTGTTCTACTTTTAAACTTAGCTAGTGATGTGACTATTTGTTTATCGATTTTCTACATTTTATCAATGGGGTTGGCCGGTCGAAACTTTTAGTAGATGTCACCACTAGCACTTTCACCTGTCAATGATTGTATCAAACAATAACAACAATAATAAACTATTATTTGTTTCACAATTTTCGTAGGTAAAATTAAAATTAGAATGTATTCTACTTGGCGTGTAAGCGATCTAAAAGCTGAGTTGGCGAAAAGAGGCGCATCGCTTAAAGGAAGAAAGGCAGACCTAGTCGAAAGGTATAACCTCAAAAATATTTAATTTGCATTTTTTCTTTTTAACATGATGCTTAAAGTTAAAAAATGAAAATAGTGTTTAACTTTATACAAAGTATTTTAGGATTATGTAATAAAACTCAATAAATATTCTATATGAAGCTTAGAAAGTAACTTCTGTTGTTGTTTTATAACCATATATTTTTTACCTTTTAGATTGGAACTTTACGACCGAAATTTTAATTTTGGGAGTATAGAAAACCAGTCTGACGACGAAATAATGGAAGTTCCTGATGTCAGCAGATTTCGGGACATTAATGCTAGTTCATTGTTACCGTCTTTAACTCAGACCCACATAAGACAATATTTTTGCTTGTAAGTTTACATTATCTATATATAACTAAGTACAAATATTTCTCATTGCAATACAATAAAATATAATATAAATTTCTTTACAGTGATGACAAGAAAATTAAGGAGGCAAGGTCATTGTATGAATCACGGTACCTTGTTTTAGCAAGAATGTCAATTAAGGGTGATAATACCTTTATAAAAGGGTATTGTAAAAAAACAATGAAGGCTCTTCAGTATGAAGTTAATTTAAAACTTCATAAAAGTGGAACACCACAGGAATCAAACTGTGAGTGTCCAGCAGGAAGTGGGACTGAAGCAAAATGTAAACATGTTGCTGTACTGCTTCATGGAGTCGAACACATGGTACATGATAAAATTATGTTACTGCACCAAGTTTGTACCCAAAAACTCCAAAATTTTCATGTGCCCAAAACTCATTTTAATGCTTCGCCCATAGCCGCCCACCAATTACCCAGAAATAAGATAAAAAAAAGATTTAGCCCTTTCCCCACCCAAGAAATAGATAGAAACAGTTATAATACCAAAGTTAGGAATTTAGTTTTAAATTTTCAAAATTCAAAAATGTCAATTAAACAATTATATGAACCAGCAAACCCTTATGGAATTACTTTAGACCATTCATACACAGAATTTGATCCCGAAGTGGAAATTTTAAAAAAACTTAATTTAATAAATATTGATGATGATAAAATATTGCATATTGAGAAAATAACAAGGGGACAAAAAAACTGTCCTGAATGGTATAATGAAAGAAAAAATAGAATCACTGCGAGTAACTTTCATACAGTCTGTCATTTAAAAGACAGCTCTAAAAAAAGTTACTGCCAGCAAATTTTGAACAGGCAATTATTTACATCCAGAGCTACAACACATGGCATTTTAAATGAGGCAGTTGCATTAAATGAGTATAAGGCTGTCCATGATTTAAATGTTACTCATTGTGGGCTTTTTATTAGTAAAGAGAGGCCTTATTTAGGCGCTACCCCAGACGGATTATTAGGAGAGGAAACAATTATAGAGGTGAAATGTCCTTATTCCACAAGGAATGAATTCATTACACCTATAACTGTACCATATCTTGTAAGGGAGCCACAAAGTGGAATGCTCACATTAAAACAATCTAGTCCATATTATTACCAAATACAAGGCCAGCTTTATTGTACTGGTAGGTTATATTGTAATTTAATTATTTATACATATAAATGTTTAGAAATTGTATATATTTCAAGAAATGACCAATTTATCAATTGTATGCTGGAAAAAGTTGATGATTTTTATAACAACTATTTTAAGACTGCCATTTTAAACCAATATTTATATAATGATTATGATTTAATAAAGAAACGTGTTTAATTAATTTAAGATTGTTTTATTTCTGTAACTTAAATATAATTATTAATATATGTCAACCCCTAAACTGCATTATAAAAATGCACTATTAATATCAATCTAATGTGCAGTTTACAGGCACTGATCAATGTTCATAAAGAAATAGGTACTTTGTGAGATTTGTACGCTATGCGACTAAGAATTAACTTTTAAACTGCAAAGCCATCCAAATCAGTTCATAGTATTTTCAAGGACTTACAGATTCTGTTATATTACGAGATCAGTTGAATAAATAACAAAATTTTAGATTTTACTTTTTATTATCAAAAATACTTTCCTTAAAATTACATAACATAAAACAAATAAAAAATATCTCAGAAGCTAAAGGCACATAAAAAGAGTTTAATGGTGTTTGTAAGATTTTATATGTTTTAGTTAAGCCTATCAATCTTTCAATGTGTACTCTTTGCCTGGCAAGCTTTTGGTCACGTTTTAGTAAAACTCCAGGTATTTGTGATTTACCTTTTAAAAAAGTTGGTATATTTATAGATATGTTTTTGACCGCAAATAGATCTTGCACATTAAAACCTCTATCTGCCATAATACTGTCCCCTTCTTGACACATATCTATCAAAGGACTTCTCTCAATCATTTGCCGGTCACTTGTTGCTCCACCATAGCCTTTCGAACAATAACAAAGCAAACCACCTGGGGTTGAGCCTACCAAAAATTTCAGTGTATTTTTATTTTTGTACGAGCTGTAGGTAGCTCTTTGAGAGAGGTGGTTACCTGGTTTATTTATAGGCACTTCTGTGGCATCAATAATGATCCTTGTATTACTATTTTCTTTTTTAAATAATTTTGGCATGTAGTAATTCACTAAATCCCGTTCTGGCCAAATATCAATCAGAGACCACATATCATTAACAAAATGTATCCATGTCACAATTATATTGGATACTTCGGTTTTGCTTACATTAAACATTGTTCCTATTTCTAAATCAGGTTTATGCCTTCTTAGTTTTATGAGTAAAATAAGAAACTGGTCTTCAATGGATATACCCACAACTTGACTCCATCGATATTTCAAATTATTTGCCATTGGCAAAAGTGTGTTCAAAACCAAAATAAATTTTGAGTAGTTCTCTAGTCCAGTATAAAACATAACTAATGTATCATCGGTTTGTAATAAGTCTGCACTGTGTATTTTTTGTCCAAAAAATTGGCCATGCCTTTTTTTTTGGAAATCTCATACAGAAATGTTATGTAAATAATTTATTAGTATTTACATGCGTTAATATCTTATTATGAACAATAAAAAAACACTTTTTATTTTTTTTTCAATAAAATTAAAAATTGCCATAACTTTTTAAATATTTACTTAATTGTCTTCTTGATTATTCTGATCGACAATAATAAAAAAACACACAATTTAACCTGATTTACATATTTCTTAAATAAGTTTTTAAAGATTTATTTACGATTTATGTTTTTTTTTCTTTAATTTTTTATGAACGTATTTCTAAATATTTGGATTTTATTTTTATACAGAATTGTTACTTAAATGTACTAGAATTTGTGTAAAAAAAATTAGGTCCAAATAATAAAGGGCACTGAAGTTAGAGGCTTCTAAAGTTTTCTATGGTAACTATGGTTTTAGGGTTGTCAATATTTCTATACCAATTTTTTTTATTCATTTGAACTTTGTTTTTTTTTTTTATTCCTGACTAATACTTAAACAGAAGGTTAGAGAAACTGCATTGAGTCACTAAAGTGACTCGATAAATCGAGAAAATATTTTATTAATGCCGTGAAATATTTTTGAGCAGAAACAAAAAAACGATTACTTTTTATTGCAGTTTTCATATTAATTTGACATGTCAATCCTACAATACTGATTTGGAATTTTTTTAACAAATTAATACTTTTCTAATGTACACATGGTGACACATTTAAAATCTTTTATATATTTCCGGTATAAAATGGTCTCATGTAGGTTTAATTATAACCGGAAATCTATTGCTTAATAGGTAGCCGGTGCAGACCGGGTCCGGTTTCGGATTTTATTACCTGGTTTTAGCTGTAACCTAACGAACCCCTTCCCTGCACCACATATTACCTTTCATTGGATTTTAAATAGAATGCCCGTCCGTCGGTTTGTTTTGCTTTTGACTAAATTTTGAAATGGTTGCATGTATTTTTAACCGTGACTTTCACTGGCAGACCGAATTATCAGCATATTTGTTGTAGAAATATTAGGTATTTACAACGCCGGATAATAATTTGTATACAAAATATTAAAAATTATCAGACTTACATTGAATTTAAAATAAATCTTTAGTATTAAAAAAAAGGGATATAATTAATACAAAAAATAAGTTGGCGGCTGCACGTGAGCATACTCTATTACTGAATTTGGCAGCAAATTAATATGTTGGCGACTAAATTACTAAACTGGCGAAATCACTCAGGTGACAAAAAATTCAAAAGTCGGCAGATAAAAAGAGGCGAAATTTAATCCAAATTAGCACCGACATTTATAAGTTGGTGACTTAATTTCCGAGTTGGTGACCATTATACCATATAAGCAGCTATAAAACCAGATTTGGTCGATAAATTAATGGCCGCTAAAAATCCAATTTTTAGGCTACGGAAAATCCTATTTTTGGATACTGTTGGAGTATGTTTTTCCTTTGCATGGGTGTCATTTTCTAGGTGTCTGGGGGTGCAGAATAATATGAAAATAAAATCTGTTTTGTAATTCCACAATGGCCTACATTTTTGTTATTAAAATTAATAAGGTTCCGATTACAAAATTGTCTTCCAATTTCATTTTCCAAAATGCAGAATATTCAATCTTCGTAAAATGAATATAAATACTAAATTAAAAGATCTTGGGGATGCTGATTAGGATTGATGATTATTATTACAGTATGTTATGTAGTTCAAGGTACCAGCTATGTATAGAAATTTTTCAAAATTCAGGATTCATGAATTTTTCTGCTATTCATGAAGAAAATATGCAATTTCCAGGTTTATTAGGGGGAGGAAATTTTCATTATTTTTCCAGTAGGATGCACCGTTTCTGAGATAGAAGCGATTATGGAAAAAAACGTAAATGCTGTACATTGAGATACGAGAGATGTATAAATCTATATAGAAATGTTGGAAAATTCCGGATTTTCGAAATTTTTTTTCTCCCATCATGAGGGAAATATGATGTTGCGGAATTCCTAAGGGGGACGAAATTTTCATTATTTTTTCAATAGGATGCACCGTTTCCGAGATAGAATCAATTTTATAAAAAAAAATGTAAATGCTGTACATTTGAGATACGAGAGATGTATAAATCTATAGAAATGTTGGAAAATTCCGGATTTTCGAAATTTTTTTTCTTCCATCATGAGGAAAATATGATGTTGCGGGGTTCTTAAGGGGGACGAAATTTTCATTATTTTTTCAATAGGATGCACCGTTTCCGAGATAGAATCAATTTTATAAAAAAACGTAAATGCTGTACATTGAGATACGAGAGATGTATAAATCTATATAGAAATGTTGGAAAATTCCGGATTTTCGAAATTTTTTTTCTCCCATCATGAGGGAAATATGATGTTGCGGGGTTTCTAAGGGGGACGAAATTTTCATTATTTTTTCAATAGGATGCACCGTTTCCGAGATAGAATCAATTTTATAAAAAAAAAACGTAAATGCTGTACATTGAGATACGAGAGATGTATAAATCTATATAGAAATGTTGGAAAATTCCGGATTTTCGAAATTTTTTTTCTCCCATCATGAGGGGAATATGATGTTGCGGGGTTCCTAAGGGGGACGAAATTTTCATTATTTTTTCAATAGGATGCACCGTTTCCGAGATAGAATCAATTTTATAAAAAAAAATGTAAATGCTGCACATTGAGATATTAGGAATGTATAAAGCTATAGAAATGTTGGAAAATTCCATATTTTCAAATTTCTTTTTCTCCCATCATAAAGAAAATATGAGGTTGCGGGGTTACTAAGGAAATTTAAAATGGATGACTTTTTTGTTATCAGCACCCCCAGAAACCAATAAAAAGACACCCATATTATTTTTATAAAATTAAGTATGTCCGCCATATTGGAATTTCAAAACGAATGTCATTTTCGTAATCCAGCACTCCCAAAAACCTTATAAACGACACCCATATCAATTTTACGGAAAATAAATATCAGCCATTTTTAAATTTCAAAATTAATCTACACAATATCTACATCCCCCTAAAACCGAGAAAAATTAAAAATTGGATATTTTGTATGCTCCTTTATGTTTTTTTTTATGTATCCTCGTTTTGCTGCTTGTATGTTTTTTGAGTTACCTACATCAGGGAAAATATATGTGCCTATTTTTAAATTAAATGTGCACTCACAAATTGTCGCCAAATTCAGTGGTATTATTTAGTCACCAGATTTGTAATTTTTTTGTTCCTTACATTCTTTCGCCAACTTGGTAATTTAGTATTCAATATTCGGTATTTTCACATCCAAAATTTAATTGTTTTGTCGCAAGTAAATACATGCCTAAAAAAATAAGTGTCTGTTTCTGATACCAAAACGATCAAATTAAGAAGGTGCAGAGAAATTGAATGCCACGCGAGCGAAGCCGCGCGCAACTGCTAGGTAATTGAATAAAACTTTGTTTTCACTTGAAATTCCTGAAATATTACTCTACCAAACACACAGTGTTTCGACTAGTACATGCGAACAAGACAATATATTTTTTACTTATTTATATTATTTATGTATATTCAAGGCATGTTAGATTTTTTATGCTGAAATAAATCTGAACACTTAAATATTTAGATCGATACTTCTTACAAATATGGAACACGGCGGAGGTACATCATAATATAATATGCAGTATAATAAACATAAATAACCAAAAACAGAAAGGTTCAAACCAAATAGTGACCTTGAGCTTCTCAGTATCTCACTGACTTCAATATAAGAGTGCAACAGCAGTGAAGCAAAAGGGAGCAAAGGTATAACGCGAAGAAAATGTAAACTATGGATAACATAATGAATTTCCACGCGGGCGGTGTCGCGGGCAGCAGCTAGTAAGTAAAAAAGACTATTACTATTAATTGTTTTGTTGAAGTTACGAACTTCATTAGAAAAATGAGCATATAAAAACCTACTTCAAATATTCAACTATGCGGTGACAACCCTATCCAAAATAATATAAAATTGAATAACTCCGATGCCCCGCCTCATTTGGATCCCATTTTTTTTTGGGTTATAAGTATCAATAAAAAGAATATTTCAGTCTTAGTTTCAAATCCAAATATGAAACGGCATGGCGTTAAAAAAATTAAAACATAAATTTACAAAATCAGTCATAAATACGTTATCTTGAACAAATAAAGCCTGGATGTTTTTCGCTATCGTAGGGCTTTTAAGACACTATCTAGACCAATTAATAAAATCTTAAAAGAATATCAAACTTTTGAACTATAACTGTTTCTTTGTTTTTTCTGGAAACCATAGAAAAATTTTTCAAGTACTAATTTGCATTCTTCTATATGAAATGGGCAGTCGGGTGTTCTCGTCCTGCATTTATAATCACAAATCCTATAAAATTAAGTAATAAAAACGGCATGGCCAATTTTTTGGACAAAAAATACACTGTGGTCTGTACAAAATATTCTTAAGCTAACGCTTGTCTGTGTGCCAAAAGACCTTTGGATTATACTACTTTCAATTTGAGAAAAGTTTGTAGATGCACCTATTTCTTCAGTTGTTTCAATCTCTACACACAAATTACAATCAGTATCAAGAGATTCAATTATGTGTTCTTGACCACTGCCCTCAGAACTACACTCAATTGAATTTCTTGTAACAGAGCCAGTTTGTTGCTCTTCAAACAAGTTTTTCTTTATATTTCTATTAATTAGGCGTTGTTCTCGTTCTTGAGCTTCTGAAGAAAGTGTTTTATTAGTCCAAGGAAATATAGACGGGATCGCAGTCTTCTTCAGGTATCGGTGTTGATTTTTAAGACCTAAAATTATATACATAATATTTATTTCTATAGAAACTGTGTATACGCCTTATAACACGTTACAAACGTAGGTAAATAGTGACAAACCTGTGTAAAAACTTATGTTTTGGAAGTCAGAATCTGTAAAATGTTTACGACATAACCTCGAATTTTTTAGAGGTTTAAAATTTTTTCGTCTTATTGCTTTCAGCCACATCTTAGCCATATTAGGGTCTTTAGGAAATTGATGGGCACCAATTTCTTTACAAAATGGTACTTCACACATCTTAGGCATTGTAAAATTTAATAAAAATGCAATTGCTCCATATAAAATAACAATGTTTTGGTGAAAGCTACACGAACGCCATTTTGACAGTTGCCAACCCCATTATTAAAATATTAATAGTATTTTTGCCGCGAATATAAATGTGCGACATTGTTGTTTGTGTTTTTTCCAAAATTGTGTTTCTTCCAAAATTTGGGTTATTTCGGTTCTTAATGTATAATAATGGTAGAATATTAAGCACTAGTTATTGCCCGCGGCTCCACCCGCGTAAATATAGTATCCCTCGGGAACATTGAACTTTTTCGAGATAAAAAGTAGCCTATGTTTTAATCCAGAGCCTAAACTACTACTATACCAAATTTCATCGTATATATAATATATATTGGTGAAGTGAACATGTGTGGGCAAGTGGTACAACTACAAAATGCTTGCTATTTTGTGTTTCCTCCAAAACTCCCTAGGAACTTTCAGTAAAGCTTTCACCATTTTACTGAATCCGTGAATCGACTGACTGACTCATTGACTGCATTGACTATTTATTTGGACTTTGACTAGACTTTGGACTTGACGATTTAGAAATACGTTGTTGAAAACTTGAATGAAAATTCTACTTCCTGCCTTTTTAACTTGACACTGGCTACGTTTTCTTTTAATTGAATTTCTTAAAGTTTACTTAAATATTCGTTATTTATTACATAACAAAAATTATTAAAATTTATTATTAAATAAAACAGAAGTATATTAAATGACATTGAATAACTGATTGACGGTTATAACCTCATGCCATTTAAAACCACTACATACTCCGAGTGAACCTGGTTTCTAAATAAGTTACATAAATTAATTTCTATTGTAATTTCTTTTAATGTTTTACAATATCAGGACTAACTACTTACTCACAAAACTTATATTACATACCTAATACTATATGGGAGAATACAAACAACGCCCTCTACCGGACAACTAGGAATTCTGCGCACGACCTTGAATTATCTGATTGGCTATTGTCTCTGATTAGCTGATGTATCTGATTGGCTATTGTATCTGATGGTTATTGTATATAGAAAATTTTGTATAAATAGGCTAAGTTTCTGTAAATAAACATTCATTCCTTCGAACACATTCGAGTATTAATCATCTCTGACAGAAGAGCACTGCAACAACTAATATAATAATATACATTCGACTAATATTGTAAATGTGAAAGTTTGTGAGGATCGATGGATGGATGGATGGATATTTATTACTCTTTCACGCAAAAACTACTAGACGGATTTCGATGGAATTTTGTATATTACTAGGTTAGGCTCTGGAACATAAGGCTACTTTTTGTCCAGAAAAAGTACAGTATTCTAGTGGGATACCCGATATTATACTTACTATACTATATTTACGCGGGCGGAGCTGAGGGAAAACGCAAGTTATCCAATATTCACGTAAATAAAAATACTGTAGTAATGTAGCCAGTGGTTACCGGATATACAGTATACTACTTATTATACTTATATCTTAGACGTCTTCTGGAGGACATAAGACATTCCATTTTGGAATAAGGCTGGGACTATATGATCCGGAATCCAGAAGGCCGAGGAAATTAAGAGCATTGAAAATAGAACTCTGCGTTAATACCACGAAGCAGTGGCGAAGGCTGGTTCTCCTTCATAGGGAAGCCGGAGCCTGTATAGGTAGTAGTGGTAGGGAGTTCTATGAAGGTATGCAAAAGGTAAGTGATAAGGGAAGCCGATAGGAATGGAGTTATAGGAACCCTTCGCCACTGCCACGAAGTATAGATACCAGGAGTCCGAACGGTATAGGCTTTTCCATAGTAATTATGTACACAATAATAGGACCAGATCTTAGTTCTCTTTTCTGCCGCTAGCTGTGCGAGACCGACGAGTACTGAGTGTTGCCAATACTATTATTTATTACAATGATTTTTAAATTACTGTTATGCAATTACCGTGTTCTACGGTATCTATTTTTCGAGAACAGTTTCTAAGAATTTCCTAAAACTTTTATTTAATTAGATTTAAATCCACGTTTCACTTAATATTTTCGTCCAGAGCTGTCAATAGCAACATTTAAACTTCCCGCGTAATTTCAAACGAGTGCTTGTCGAACTGTCGCGCGCTCTACCGGCAAAAATCTGTCCCCGTAATTGAGACCATTATTTTAACATTACGTTCAGACTCCTGGTACCTATCTATACTTCGTGGTTAATACAATAGGGTTGAAAATGGAAGTGGCGAGTGTCGAGCTGTCATATATGGCATTGACATTTGACTCGACGCTTGTGTGTTTCGATTTTCAGCTCTATTGTTTTAGCGCAGTTCTATTTTCAATGCTCATAATTTCCACCAACCTTCTGGATTCCGTATCATAATTATAGTCACATATAGTCCCAGCCATAAGAGTTGCAACTTGCATTGGTACAATTTATTTGTGGTTTAAGTATTTTTATCAAGTCGGTACTTTTTATAAATTTAAAGTAAAATAAATTTGAATCCAAAGTAGCAAAGCGTCACACTCACAAACGATTAAACTTATTTCTCCGATTTTGTAATCTCTGTCAGTAAAATGACCAAAGACAAAATTCATTATGTCTCTATTAACTGGCAAAGAAGGAATGAGAAGTGAAACGCATAGGAATGTAATTTCACTGACTCAGGTTATATTAATCAGAGTATAATAGAATTCTTAAAACTATTAATTCCTTTTTCGTTATAAAAATGAACAAAAACGATTTATGACAGTTTTGTTATGCAAGTCAATGACGAAAACTGTTTTTTATTTGATCTCAAGATTACAAACCCGGAATGTTTGTTTAAAAATTAATTTCTATTCGTGGTTCAGTGACCACGATATATAGACCTATATACTGTAGGCATTAGGGGCCATCCACATATTACGTCACAAAAAATTTCGACTTTTTGAACCCCCTATGTCACGCTTTTTAGTATCCTTGTACCTGTACTTAACATGCACTGTCACATTTAGTTTGACCCCCCCTCCCCCATGCGCTGTGACGTAACATGTGGATGGACCCTTAGTATAGTTTCAATGGCAATACAGCAATAGATAGGTACTTACCACATGTCCGGGGAGTACGGTGGCGAAGACGTGGTGACCAGAGACGGTGGGGGCTGCAGAGCTTCGTTGGAGAGCTGTCATAAAATATATCAAATGAAAATGTGTGCTCATATTATAGAGGCATGGTCTAGAAAATAAAATATTTATCACTCAACGTACTTCTGAAACTTATAGTTATTACAATGTGAAGAGAGTTGGAAATTTTCCTACACGTAAACATTTAGTATTCTTTTTAAGAATTAAGTATAATTAGAATTAACTTGATAAAAGTAGAAAGAATTAAGATTTTATGATTGTTAGTTTTGTAATTATTATCGACCTTACTAAGTAGATTTGCTATCTCACGCTAGATGGCACTAAACGAAAGATTACATATTGGTTGACAGGGGCGTAGCCATTAAGAATTTTTTAACAAGGGAGTAATTTTTATCCGTCCGTCCGCACTTCCGTCGGTCCGCCCTCGTAAATGTAGCATCGGGTATCCCACGGGAATACTGTACTTTTTCCGGATAAAATGTAGCCTATGTTTTCATCCCGAGCCTAAACTTAGTCCCATACCAAATTTCGTCGAAATTCTTTCAGTAGTTTTTGAGTGAAATAGTAACATATATCCTGTTGATAAATCAAACAAATAATAGTTAAATAAATTACTTTCCATTTACGAAACAATACGGATTTTCGTAAAAAGAGTAGGCAAAATTAATCGAAATACGCCCCTGCTTTTGTGGTTTTTATACTCGACGGTAGATGGCGTTTAATAAATGATGAAAAACTATAATAATATATTACTTTACGACTGAAAAGTCTTAACGAAATACAAAAAAAAATCTATCTATCTAGAATATATTTTTTATCCCCATTTTCAAAGGTTATTTACGCCATCTATTAGCAAGTAAAATAATTTCTAATATAACTGACGCTTAGAGACTTTAAGAGACTAGAAGAATTATAATTTTGAATTTGAATTTAAATTCGTGACATTGACAGCTTTTTGACACGACAAGGACCGTCGTGCTACTAGCGCCGCCTGGTGTCAGAAAAAAATATCTAAATTCTTATTGACGTTTTTGATACCACTTACGCCACAAGATGAGTTGGGTCTTTCGTTTTGTGTGAGTTGGACCTGCCCCCTAACGGCAGAAAATATATCAAACACCCTTATTAGTCATTACTCATTACTAAGTACCTACACATGAAATGTAATGACCTCAATAGCACCAGAACGCCTATCCAAGTAATTTTTACAAGAATTCATCCTTTTCTTCTTAGAAACTCGGATATTACAAAAAGTAACAGTTATCACAGAGTTGTGCACAGTATGAACACAGTATGGACAGTACACTGATTTAGGTCACGCCAATTGTAATGACGTTGGGGCCAAGTAAAAATCACAGTGCACAGGTGGGCATACGCACCTGTGCACTGTGATTTTACTTGGCTTCTCCTCCTTTTACTAACTCCATGGGCCATACATTTCGTAGCGACTTTAGCGATGTCACCTGCTTTTACGACTTCTGTATGCGGCGTATTTACAAGACCCATAGAAGTGCCTCAAACAATCTTTGAAAATATTGATTTTTAGTATAGGTACTTATTCCTTTTGTAAAGTGTCTTATTTTTAGAGCACTTTTCATTTGTGTAATAAAAAAATACAGGAAAATACCGTTTGGCGCGGCCCGGCATAATGTGCGAGTAGCTTTAAAGCACAATGTTTAAACAATAAATTACCATGTTTCTTATTTCTTACACCGTTTTAAGCGTCAGCGTCAAGGTACTTCGTGCACGAGTGCGACTCGCACTTGGCCCCTTTTGGATTTTAAATGATATATGAAGTTTCACTTCTGTTGTTTTTAGTATTTGTTGTTATAGCGGCAACAGAAATACATAATTTGTGAAAATTTCAACTGTCTAGCTATCGCGGTTCTTGAGAGATACAGCCTGGTGACAGACATACGGATATACGTGGTAGAGCCATGCTTCGGCACGAATGGGCCGGCTCGACAGGAGAAATAACACGGGCTCACAGAAAACCGGCGTGAAACAGCGTTTGCGCTGTGTTTCGCCGAGTGAGTGAGTTTACCGGAGGCCCAATCCCCTTCCCTATTCCCTTCCCTACCCTCCCCTATTACCCTATTCCCTCTTAAAAGGCCGGCAACGCACTTGCAGCACTTCTGATGCTGCGAGTGTCCATGGGCGACGGAAGTTGCTTTCCATCAGGTGACCCGTTTGCTCGTTTGCCCCCATATTTCATAAAAAAAAAAGACAGACAGCGAAGTCTTAGTAATAGGGTCCCGTTTTTACCCTTTGGGTACGGAACCCTAAAAACTTAGGCCTTTTCATAACCATTTCGTAACCACTCGTTTAAATACTGTAGTGCCCGAACAGGCGGTTTCAAATATTATATGCTAGACCACAGCACGTAGACTATACGTACGGTGGTGAGGATGGTGGCGTCGCAGCCGGGCTGGTACTTGTCGAGGTCCATGCGCGGGCGCCGCAGCACCTTCTCGCGGTCCTGCTTGTGCTTGCGGTCCGCGCCTTTCAACTTGAACACCTGGACAAGACAGAAGATAGGACGTGTGATGTGAGGTCAGTATCATAGCGGAGGCGTTAATTACACTTTAGTACTATAGGAATTACAAGGCATAGTTTTAATATCGATGTTACTATTCTATAGGATGATCTGGTCGAAATTCAGGGTTTTTTTAAACAAAAATATTTTCAAAGATATAGGTATAAAGAGCAAAATTTTTTTTGCGATTTGTATGGGAAAGCCCTCCAGTGTCGCAAGTTTCCCCATACAAAAGTGTAAAAAAAAAATTGCTCATTCAGCGCTGATACTTTCATAGTGAACTCTCTATAAGGAACACAAACACACCCTTAAATATTATCACTCCTTTATTCCTACACATTGTATATATATTTTTTATATTACTCTAGTCGCGTATGCTTCACAGAGTTTCTGCATATACGCTAAATACGTCATGCACCGTGTGTGTGTCTTCCCTCTCAACATTCGTCCCTCTTACACATCGTCCTTCGCAACTTCCATCTCGCTCGAACATTTTCCCTTCCAATTTTTAACTGTTTTGTTTTTGTTATGTTTTGTCTTTATCTTGTAAATGTATGTATTGTCTCTTTCTATTTTGTAAAATGTGTAGGTATAATATACAGGCGTAAGTTTTGTGAATAAATTATTCACTTCTGATCTGACAGTGGAGTTATCATTTTTAGGGTTCCGTAATACTTAAGGAACCCTTATAGTTTCGCTCTGTCCGTCTGTCTGTCTGTCTGTCTGTCTGTCTGTCTGTCTGTCTGTCTGTCTGTCTGTCTGTCCGCGCCTCTAGCTCCTGTAATTATGAATATAAATTGATGAAATTTCGTGCAGTTATAGATTGTGTATAGATCACGGTTTCGGGATCATAAAAAAATAATAATTGTATATTTTAGGGGTGGCTCTCCATACATGTGAAGTGGGGATGAAAAATTTTTTTTCACTCTACCCCATCGTGTGGGGTATCGTAGAATAGGTCTTTTAAAATAAAGGCAAGGTTCCATACGTTACTTTTTTATAAAGTTCACCATTTTCGAGTAATCGGCCTCCAAAGTAGTTTGTAAGTTGGTCCCCCCCCTAGCATTTTTAAACTATAGGAGATAGAAACTTGAAAATTTCCATGCTGATAGATCATGCTAAAAACTCTTTAGGAAAATTATTTTGAATCAAATCGGACAGTAACTTTTGGAGTAATTAAAAAAAAAGCATATTACGCGTTTATAGTTACGGAACCCTCTTTAGACATGTCCTGACATGCTCTTGGTTAGGTTTTTTTTTTATTTACAGTAGTAACAATTTACGTCAGACCTGCTGTTATTGAACCTAGCAGTGGCGAACGCTGGTTCTCCTTCGTAGGGAAGCCCTAGACCAGGGGTCGGCAACCTGCGACTCGCGGGCCACATGCGGCTCTTTGAATGTGGAGCTGCGGCTCTTTAGTACTATACGCAAATATAGTTTATTTTATAACAAAAAAGGTTAAAAATCGTTATAAATCGATGAACGAAGATAAGGCACCGTTTCTTTAAAAAACCTGTAAAATAGACCGAAAATTTCCTCGCTCGCTCCGCTCGCTCGCATTTTGATTCAAAATAGGATTTTTTATGTAGGTTTTAATGTACTTTCAACGCAAGACAGTTTAGCATCTGCACCAACTTATAAACAAATAGGTTAGTTTTTTTATATAAAAAAAAAACTTTATTTATCCTAGAATTTATTTACTTATAATTGGCAAGAAAAAAAATTTAGGCTCGTCAAAACTTAGAAATTTTGTAAATTGTGATTTTTGACTCTTCCGACTCAAAAGGTTGCCGACCCCTGCCCTAGACTGTATAAATTGTAAGGGATTTGGATGGGGGTCTTCAAAAGTGGTAAGTGAAGCCGAAAGGAATGGCGTTATGGCCCCACGCCACTGGAACCTAGGGAGACTCATCCCGTGAACAACATTAAGGATATAGGATTGAAATACCTTGATCTGGCAGGCGGCGGCGTGCAGGCGCAGCGGCTGGTCGGCGAGGCAGGTCTCCACCTGGATGCGGAACGGCACGCCCTTCTCGCCGCCGTGCTTCTTCGCCGTGAACTCCGTCGATATACAGTTCACCTGAACATTAATTTATGTTTAGAATCAAAAATATGAAAAACTTAGTTACACTCCGATTTGATGCAAAGAGAATCTACAATTATATGTGTCACCGTAAAATTGTAAAAACCGTTAGATTGTAAAATAACTAACGAGATTGTAAAAATATGTCGAAAGATTAAACTTTAAACTTTATACTTATGTGTTAAATTATAGGCAGCATATTCGCATCGGAATTCTATCAACATTTTACAATTTCAGTAGTTTTATTACAATCTAACAGTTTTTACAATTTTACGGTGACACATATAATTGTAGATTCTCTGTGTGCTGAGTGCCAGTTTTTGTCACTACTCGTCGTGAAGAAGTTAACTACAATTTGTATGGCATCGAAACAACGCCCCTAGTGGCAAACATGGTAACTAATTCGTTGCCATACAAATTATATTTACATTTTTCACGGTGAGTAGTGATAAAACTCGCACTCAGCACACTGTTCAACGTTTGAACCACCGATTCAGTGTTTAACGCAAACGCCACATTAGGCATGGGCGTACGCGAAGCGTGTGTGGGTACTCTTTTTTTATTTTAAAAAGCCGCCAACACACTTGTGACTCCTCTTGATGTCCATGGGCAACGGAAAACGCTTTTCATCCGGTGATCTGTCTACTCGTTTGGTTATTTATAAAATGGCCATAAAAAACGCTCGTAGGGGTTTTAGGACGCATTTTAACGAATTCTTTCGTTACTATCTGCGTACCCATCGCACGTGTATTTGTACTGAAATATATCATTGACTAAAATATACCTTGATGTATACGCCGACGTCCTTGGTGGGGTCCCAGTAGACGTGCAGTGCGTTGAGGCACGCGGGCTGCTCCACGCGGATCACGCCGTACGACAGTGGCACGTCCACCTACACAACAAATATATTATTACCATTAACAGCCTCCGTGGTCTAGTGGTTAGAGCTTGGCTCTCGACTCGGTGGGTTCGATTACCGCATTGGAACAACAAAACATGTTGCTTCCAAGTTTGGTTAGGACGATGCAGGCTGATCACCTGATTGTCTGACAAGAAAGATGATCCATGCGTCGGATGGGCATGTAAAGTCGGACCTGCGCCTAATCTCTCGCTAGCCTTGTCGGTTATCCGTCACTCGGTACTGCACACACACTTGGGCACTATAAAATTACTCCTGCGTAACTGGTCTGGTTTAAATGAAACCGGTCACCGTCACTGAAATCAGTGTGGGGAGTTATTATGATTATTTCTATTACGGCCAAATACTGAAACAATAGTTAAATTAAGTGACGCTCAAGTCACATGCCATCCGACAAGGACAAGGATTTCGGATAGCAGAGACAGCGACAGCTTGTGAATAGGAGGGCTCTTGATTTTGATTAGTGTTTCAGTATTCGGACGTTAGTCTGTTTCTTAATTTAAGAAGTAAATTATTTGCATCGACCTAAAGTGTACCCAAATTAAAATTTATTTATTTAGATACTTGTTTCTAACTAAAACAAATAAATAAATAAATTTTAACGCATGTTATCTTCGTATCTAAATCATGAAAACTTTAGCTTAAGTTGTGACGAAGTAATTTAAAGCAGCGCGAATTAGTAGTTTTGTATTTTTATGACCCAAACAGGTTAGGTCACCCACTGTTAGAAAAATACAAAATGGCGAATATCTCAGAAACGGTCGAATGATTTGTCTTCTTGATGTGTTCACGTGACCATGGATCTACATTGACTGGATTGACTCCTTTCTACCAAACAGCCCTGTATAATTACCGCAGCCAAATAGTAATATTTTAAAAAGGAACTTCGGCTATCTATATCGCATCTAATGGGTGGGTCGAATAAAATCCTTACACAGGACGGGGCTGGCCCACGGGCCTTGCCTACGTATAGAATCCTTTTGGATATTCTGTTGTACCTCTATGATCCGCTCCCCGGGCCGCTCGGCGTGCCACTGCGCAATCTGCTGCGGCTCCATGTACTGCAGGCGACGCTCATGGAAGCAGATCTTTATAATACTCTGAAAAAATACGTTCTTTTTTAAATTATGAATTTCAAGCTATTGCGCGGGGCTTGCCAATGGATACACGCAGCACCTAATGCCCAATTCACGTTATAATTTGCAGTCGCACTCGCATACTTGCGTATGCGCAATATTGCATAAAATAGTTATATAAATAGTTAGTTCGCTGCCTCGAACACAGCGACGGTTTCTATAGTCACGCTTGATAGGAGTGCAGTGTCTATAGCGGCCGCATGAGCACGCCGCCACCGCACCGCTGTGATCGAGGTAGCGGACTTCTTTGCCAGTGTTCTAACCTAAAGATAAAATGAGATTCTCTGTCACATAGTCATATCTGTATAGATAAAATTAGATTCTCTGTCACATTACGCCACATGAGTACAGACTTTGGGTCTGTTAAGGTTATGCTCACCTTGAGTATCTTCCCCTTGTAGTGGGACAGGTCGCCGAGCTTCTTAAGCTTGATCTCGTAGGGCTGACCCTGGTTGAGATATGTCAGGGTCTCCTCGTTTTGTTTGGTCGCTATGGACGTGGCTGCAGCCAGCACGTACTGGAATCTAAGGGTTGAAAATTAAATTTCGTTAATACAAAAATTATTCATTAAAGTAACGACCACAATTCTAACGAAGTTAGCAAGACAAAGATAAGTGTTTAAACTATCCTACTAACCAGTGGCGAGGAGTTCCTATAACTCCATTCCTATAGGCTTCACTTACCACTTACCTTTTGAAGACCCTGATCCAAATCCCTACATATTGTTACAAACACACAAAGCACAAAGAAACTAGCGCCATCTAGCGTCAACCAATGAAACCATAAATACAACGTGAAACCCCCTACTCAATACTAGATGGCGCTACTGTGCGAACTTTCCAGAATAAATCCAACCCGGTCATGCGAGTCGGGAACTTTCTGGAATGGTCTGGGACTCGTATCGGCTAATATAAATCCGCCGCACGGATGCTAACGAGTTGAGTTCAGCTTGAGCTTCCTTCGAAGCGAAACAGGCGATAAGTGAAAACTAGTGATCAAGAGTGATACCAGTGAGTGAAACCTACGACTTGGCTACGACTTAGGACACCGTTAGTGTTTAGTGTTGGACTTAGTGCTTAGTGTTTGGACCTAGTGCTTTGTGTTGGACTTAGTGTTTAGTGTTTGAGCCTAGTGCTTTGTGTTGGACCTAGTGCTAGTGAATAAAGTCTTCAAAAGAGTCAGCAGGTCTTTTTCTCTAAATCTTTCGAACCCCAACACGTAACAATATTATACAGGCTACGGCTTCCCTATGAAGGAGAACCAGCCCTTGCCACTGCTACTAACATATTTTATGAACGACACGATCGCCACTAGGTGGCGTTAATAATATAGAATTGTAAATGAAAGTAAGCAACCAAAAAGTATGCACATACCTGGTGTCGTCCTTGAAGCTCTGCTCGCGCTGCACAGGGGAATGCAGGAACCCGTCCAGCGAGCTCGCTGGGGAGCACATGAGCAGACCGCCCGCTGTAACAACAACATTATAATATAATCATCATCGTAGTAGCCATCGTTAGTCACTCATAAGAGTCATAAGTCATAACCGACCATTATCGTCCATACTTATAAACATAACATATTTTACTACATATTGCCAAAAAGAACATCGAAGTTTATTTATTAATAATTTAATATTCTCTTAAGCCGATTTTTACTTACTCTTATTCTCTTGTCCATTGGGCGAGTGGTAGCCGTTTACTGGCATCATAGAGATAGGCGCCATTGTCTGACACTGCATACTTTCTGGACTATTCGCTGCAATTACAACAAACCATAGTATATTATAAATACATAGTTAAATTATTTATGAAAAAGTATTGGTTCAGATCCAAATTAATCTAAACGTAAAGAACTTTTTGTTTAATGAAATGAATTTGAGCAAACTAATTTATCCTAAGGAGTCGTCCATTAATCACGTGATGCCTAAAGGGGGAAGGGGGGGGTGTCCGAAAAAAAATCACCAAGTATCACCAAGGGGAGGAGGGGGTATAAGGAGACATCACGTGTATTAATTTTCGAATGTAGTCTATGCATACCGAAATTATTATCGGTTGTAGATTCGTAGTGTTGTTTAAATACTTACAAGACAAATAACTCGTATAGTTTTTAATTGCTTAAATTATTCGATTAAATTGTTTTTAAGTTAAAGTTTTTCTTCAAACATGACCTGCTTACTATGTAAAAAAATACACGTGATCTTAGGTGGGGGAGGAGGGGGGTAGTATAAAACCTCACCACGTATCACCAGGGGGAGAGGAGGGGTCTAAAAAGTTGTTAAAAACATCACGTGATTAATAGACGGCCCCGAATATTAATTTATTGCAGGGTAGTTTAAGGAAATGATTTGACCAAACTATTGTGTCCTAGTATTCATTTATTGCAGGATAGTTAAATGAATTTGACCAAACTATTGTGTCCTAGTATTCAGTTATTGCACGGTAGTTTAATGAAATGAATTTGACCAAACTATTGTGTCCTAGTATTCATTTATTGCAGGGTAGTTTAATGTAATGAATTTGACCAAATATGTTTAGATTAAATTGTATCTGAACCGAGTGTGGTCTACTTTACATATTTAGATTTTAAGCAATGCATCGCATCTATATTTTAGCCAATAGACAGAGTTGCTTAAATTTGCGTTAGTGTTTGTGCTTGCAAAATCCTACTAAGGTGAGGATGGATGGATGTTTGTTACTCTTTCACTCAAACACTACTGAACGGATTTTTATAAAATTTGGTATGGTAGTAGTTCAGGCTCTGGATTATTTTTTTTTATCCCGGAAAAGTACAGTGTTCCCGCGGGATACCCGATAGTATATATACACGGGCGGAGCCGCGGGAAACAGCTAGTGTATTATAATTGACAGCAGCCGAGTTCGGGATGAAATAGATAAACCGAATTTAATGGCGGATGGAAGCTAGTGAACAGTTAAATATTATGCCAGGTGTGGCGTACTCACAGTGCTGGTTCATCATGGCGGCATTGTGTGGTGGGGAGGGCTGGCACCCCTCCTCCATGCCCTCGCGTCCGTCAACCACCATGTTGGTGATCTGCAATAAATAAATATTGAATTGATAAGTCGTTTCTTTAAGAAACAGCTAATTGTATTTATTAACCACTAATGAGGGTTTTTAAATTCGCGACATCTGACAGCTGTTTGACACTACTCGGACCCGACTTTTACGAAGTGAAGCCTGGTGGCCGAAAGTGTATAAAATTCTTATTGGCAGTTTTCGAAACCACTTTTTCCACCAGATGGCACTTTGAGAGAGGCAGGTCTGCCTCCTAGCGGCTGAAAAAATATCAAAAACCCTCATTGTAGGAAAGACATTTCGATTGTGTCAGTTCGTTCGGGCTGTATTGTAAAGGTAAGATTCCACCAAAATAGTGTGCAGAACATTTGCTTACAAACATTTTGTGCAAAACTCCAGCAGTGCAGGCACTAAGCTGGTATCGCATTTGGCCTCCGTCTCCACTGGTAAGGCTGTGCGTAACTTTTGTAAGCGTACAGTTCAGCACACTTGTGCACGAGCATGTTCACCGAGCAGAGTTTCTGGCGAAGACAGTTCAGTAGTTAATATGGACGGGCAGGACGTAGTGATTTGTGCTGTAGCATATGTACGCGCACAAATAAATGTTTTTACTCCAGTAGCGGAAGCAAGACTGAGTTCGCGAACAACAGGTTTGTACGCGTCGACGCGAGTCCACTGCCTGTATGTGTGCACGCACAAAAGTATACAGATGTGCGCATTTGTTATTGTTTGCTTTAGTGAGTCGACCAGAATAAACTTTTGTCTCGCACAATGTGCATTGCAGTGCCGCACAGTGCAGCACACTGGTGGAATCCCACCTTAAAATGGCGTATGATATTACTAATTCTATCGATTTGTATTTTATTGGCTAAGGATTTTCTACTCTTTAACGGAGAAGAAGATAAAAAGGGATGCACTATAAGTGCATCCCTTTATTTAAGCTCCTCTGGTTATGCCAGCGAACACGAGAGACATCAGCGATAGGAGCGCCTCGCTGTAATACAACATGTGGTGTGTACCTGTCTGTCATCAGGGCGGCGGGGCCAGGCGCGGCGCGGCGGGGACAGGACCGCGCCGGTGGGGGACGGCGCCTCCTGCTTGAACACCAGCGACGGCAGCGATAGGAGCGCCTCGCTGTAATACAACATGTGATGTGTACCTGTCTGTCATCAGGGCGGCGGGGCCAGGCGCGGCGCGGCGGGGACAGGACCGCGCCGGTGGGGGACGGCGCCTCCTGCTTGAACACCAGCGACGGCAGCGATAGGAGCGCCTCGCTGTAATACAACATGTGGTGTGTACCTGTCTGTCATCAGGGCGGCGGGGCCAGGCGCGGCGCGGCGGGGACAGGACCGCGCCGGTGGGGGACGGCGCCTCCTGCTTGAACACCAGCGACGGCAGCGATAGGAGCGCCTCGCTGTAATACAACATGTGGTGTGTACCTGTCTGTCATCAGGGCGGCGGGGCCAGGCGCGGCGCGGCGGGGACAGGACCGCGCCGGTGGGGGACGGCGCCTCCTGCTTGAACACCAGCGATGGCAGCGATAGGAGCGCCTCGCTGTAACAACCAACATTTACATTAGAGGATCATCAAACCGAAAAAAGGAACCCCTTAGGCTGGGACTATATGATTAGTATTATACATACATATAATCCGGAATCTTCTAAGCGTTCCCTCAATAGATACAAATATGTAGAGAACTTACAACGTCAACATTAAATTTAGAGACATCGGACCAAAAAAGTAGCCGGTTAATTTTGCCCAAGATTCCCCTACGTTAAGTGTTCTCCATTAGGTTGATGATGCTCCAAATGGGATTATTAATAGACTCCAAGATGTGAAGAACTTGTTAAGCTTTATGTTCAGTAAGCGATGGTAAATATCAGCATTTATTTTTGCAAGTTCAACAGAACAATAAAGAGCCCTAAGGCATACCAATTATGTAAGGACACGTCTTGGAGTAAGATGTGGTTTTAGTCCATTAAATTAATTGACATTTCTTAGGGTACTTTGAAACACAAACATTGTAATTCTAAATTCCACAGATACTGTCCTATCACAACTCAATTGCCTCTTGTTTACATAAAGTATTACACGTACAAATTTGGTCCAGAGCAGACCACGGATTGCGTTCCTCCCTCGATCTCTCTAAAATTAGGGGAAAATCCTCTAGGTGCTTTTTTAGGGTAATTTTTAGAGATTTGATTTTCTTGTTTTTAATTAAATTAAGCATTGATCCATAAACATCGACAAGCGATTTGAAAAGTCAACCTGTAGAAAATAAACTTTTGGAAGTATGTAGGTATTTATACCTAAAGGACTGAATATTACAGAATATTTTTTTATTATTTTTTGTTTATTAGTTTCTTTAAGTTTATTCTTTAAGGGAGAAATATTCTTGAGAGTTGTAACACTACACATAAATCGGAATGCACTGTTAATATAAATAGAACTCTATGCTAATACAATAGAGCCGAAAATCAAACACACGAGTGTCGTGCTGTCATAATAGTCTGCTCCAGACCAAACCGGTAGGTGTGTAAGCATTCTTAATTTTCTTAGATCTTTTTGGGAAATGATGGATTGTTTGCTTTCAAAAGATAAAAGTACTTCAAACCGGATAACTGTGTGTGTAAACATTTATAAAAAAATAGTTGTTTCCAAAAACTTTCACGCTAGTTCAAATTAAGACGTATTTTAGTACAGATAGAGGTCGCCTAGTGGTTGAAATTCGACCATGATTCATATTTTCAATTTTAGGCTTCAACTTTATTTGGGTCCTTTTACCTTTTAAATACGCAATAAAACCGACCAAGTGCGAGTCGGACTCGCGCATGAAGTGTTCCATACTCCTATACTATTCCATACTATGTATACCACAGACATCTATTAACTAGACCAGTGTTTTTCAACCTTTTTCATGATGCGACCCCCTTTGTATGAAAAAATATTTCGCGACCCCCCGACCCTTCGCTTTTTTATCATGTATGTAGGTATGTGTATGTTACAGTATTACAAATATTCATTCCATACGACGTTTTTATCTCGTCTTATTCCCGTCTCCATAATTAGGATTCGGATATAAGTAGGTACATAATATAGTACGTCAAACACATTATTTTACAATTACATACATCGATGATCGATTTATGAGTACCTATATCCTTTTGTTAAAATTCTATTACTTAATAAATCAATCTTTTTAATCTTTATTGTTTTTAAGTAAAAGTTCTCTCGACCTCCGGCGACCCCCCTACAGGAGATTCGCGACCCCCCAGGGGGTCGCGACCCACAGGTTGAAAAACACTGAACTAGACCATGCAAGTGTATGTACTTCGCGTGTACAAGAGGAGTTCCTTCAGCGCTATTTCCTCTCGAATATTCTCGGTGCTAAACGTCAAGATGGCCTTTGAATCGTTTACTCGGGGACGGCGCGAGGAGTTACCTCAAGTCGCTCTTGTGACGTCACAGTAGGTAGAAAAATAATGCCATGATTGGTTTCTATACAGATGACGAGACTTCGTGGTCTAGTCAATAGATATTGTGTGTGATCTATACAATTATCAGTAATAGAGCGCTAGCGAAAAAACTACGAAAACTGCGAAAATTTTGTTGTTATAACAGTGGCAACAGAAATACATATTTTACTCAGATTAAAAAACAAATTCATACTCACTTCATAGACAGCTCGCCGGGGAGGTCGAGGTCAATGTCGTTGACCTGCCAGCCCGGGGACATGTGCGACGAGGACGAGCTGGTGCCGCTGCCGACCTCGCCCAGGGTCGCTAGAATATACACTTATCAATACAGGTTCAAGGAACGCCGATAGAGCAGGGATATACCTAGTTAAGTAGTAAGACAATACTCAGTGAACATTTAAACTCCAGAACTCTAAGTTTAAATGAAAGTCAAGTAGTAACGGCCGCGCTCGGACCTCGGAGACATTAATAGTGAATATGCATGTATTTTTTTTATTCTTTTAAACGTTTCTACTGGTTATAACATTTCAATATATATATATATATATATATATATATATATATATATATATATATATATATATATATATATATATATACACAACTAAAATATTATTTATTATCCTGGAAAAAATGTTTTAAAATCACAATCATTTTTGGGCGACTTAAAAACGCCATTTTCGAGCGCTTGAGTTGTGGACTATGACGTCACAACGTCATCGCACTTGGATAGACAGTTGACAGTTAAAATCATTGTTTGACTTTTTTTTATTATTTATGGCGTCGGCTTATCACCATTTGCCAGTGTTAAGTATATTTTCATCAACGTATTTCTAAATCGTCAAGTCCAAAGTCTAGTCAAAGTTCAAATAAATGGTCACGGTAGTCAGTCAGTCAAGTCAGTCGATTCAGTATAGTGGTAGACACTTTACTGAAACTTCCTAGGGAGTTTTGGCGGGAAACCCAAATAAGCACGCATTTTGTAATCACTTTTCCACACTAGTGCACCCCAACGAATAAATAATTAATGGTTAATATTCCACCAATATTACACATAAAAAACCGAAATAACATGAATTTATAAAAATAATACAAAATTATAATTGAAAACAGAACTTTTCAATGCTCAGAATTTTCTTCGGCCTTTCGGATTCCGGATCATATTAAAGTCCCATCATTAAATGAAATTTGTTTCACTTGACACAGTGAAATTTTTTACATTGGTAATGGTTTAATACCTTCCCCCTTAAATAAAAAAAAAAAGTTTTGAAAGTTGACACACGTCCGTGCGGTCTATGACGTCACGTTTTGTTCAGCCAATAATATCTTTTTTTGAAATTTGCGCGGCATTTTCAAAAACAATACTTTTTGATGATTAATTTTCACTATTAATTCACGATAAATTAAAAAAACAATAGTACGGGTATGTTTAATTAGCGATAAAGATTACAAATAAAAATATTTTATCAATTTTGGTGTCACGTGCATATTCCCTATTGCTTGCTTAATGAAGTTCCTCCTGAAGTTAGCATTAACCGATTCTGAGTGCGGCCGTAAGACGTATAGTATACGGGTAAAGAGACTGCACATCGATTTGGAAAAGTGATATTCGGGTTTTTAAATCGTTTTCTTTTACGTACTTTTTTCGTCCTACTCTACAAAACTAACCTAACCTAACCCAAATCTCCTTTCAAAGTTCGATGTGCATTCTAATTTCTATTTGGACGCGTACTGCACATAGCTGGCCAAAATGGCTGACTGATGTTATGAGTTAAGACACAGAAATTCGACTCGAGCGGCAAGTAACTCTATTTCTATTTGACGGTTTATAAAATAGTTACATTGCCACAAGTCTCTAGGTATCTTATCATTGTTTTCACAGGAAACACTTAAACTAGGTAGGACATTCGTCTAATCACTTAAATATCATCAATCACCATCATCGAACTCTTGATAATTACCTGTAGATTGTAAAGTACAGAATCATAGGACCTCCATTTTACTCGCATCAGTTAGTATTGGTCTCAATAATATAATAGGGATATAATTAATCGAGCGAACAAAAAATAAGTTGGCGGCTGCACGTGAGCATACTGTATTACTGAATTTGGCAGCGAATTAATATGTTGGCGACTAAATTACTAAACTGGCGAAAACACTCGGGTGACAAAAAATTCTAAAGTCGGCAGATAAAAAGAGGCGAAATTTTATCCAAATTAGCACCAAAATTTATAAGTTGGTGACTTAATTTCCGAGTTGGTGACCATTATACCATATAAGCAGCTATAAAACCAGATTTGGTTGATAAATTAATGGCTGCTAAAAATTCAATTTGCAGGCTACGGAAAATCCTATTTTTGGATACTGTTGGAGTATGTTTTTCTTTGTCATGGGTGTTATTTTCTAAGTTTCTGGGGGTGCATAATAATATGAAAATAAAATCTGTTTCGTAATTCCACAATGGTGTAAATTTTTGTTATTAAAATTAACAAGGTTGTCCTTTTCCCGGTTTCTGGGGGTTCTGATTACAAAATTGTCTTCCAATTTCATTTTCCAAAATGGAGAATATTCAATCTTCGGAAAATGAATATTAATACTAAATTAAAAGATCTTGGGGATGCTAATTAGGATTGATGATTATTATTACAGTATGTTATGTAGTTCAAGGTACCAGCTATGTATAGAAATTTTTCAAAATTCAGGATTCATGAATTTTTCTGCCATTCATGAAGAAAATATGCGATTTCTAGGTTAATAAGGGGGAGATAGAACCAATTTTATAAAAAAAGAAGTAAATGCTGTACATTGAGATACGACGGATGTTTATAGCTATAGAAATGTTGGAAAATTCAGGATTTTCGGAATTTTTTTTTCTCCCATCATGAAGAAAATATGATGTTGTGGAGTTCCTAAGGGGGATGAAATTTTCATTATTTTTTCAATAGGATGCACCGTTTCCGAGATAGAATCAACTTTATAAAAACATAGTAAATGCTCTACATTGAGATACTAGGAATGTATAAAGCTATAGAAATGTTGGAAAAATCAGGATTTTCAAATTTCTTTTTCTCCCATCATGAAGAAAATATGAGGTTGTTGGGTTACTAAGGAAATTTAAAATGGACGACTTTTTTGTAATCAGCACCCCCAGAAAACAATAAAAGGACACCCATATTATTTTTATGAAATTAAGTATGTCCGCCATATTGGAATTTCAAAATGAATGTAATTTTTGTATCCAGCACTCCCAAAAACCTGGTAAACGACACCCGTATCAATTTTACGAAAAATAATATCCGCCATTTTTAAATTTCAAAATTAATCTACACAATAATCTACACCCCCTAATAAAAACCGGGAAAAATTAAAAATTGGGAATTTTGTACGCTCCTTTATGTTTTTTTTGTGTGCGCTCGTTTTGCTGCTTGTATGTTTTTTGAGTTACCTACATCAGGGAAAATATATGTGCCTATTCTTAAATTAAATGTGTACTCACAAATTGTCGCCAATATGGTTATTTAGTCGCTAAAACATAATCTGTCTGCCAGTTTGGAAAATTCAGTGGTATTATTTAGTCACCAGATTAGTAATTTTTTTGTTCCTTACATTCTTTCGCCAACTTGGTAATTTAGTATTCAATATTGGGTATTTTCACATCCAAAATTTAATTGTTTTGTCGCAAGTTTAAATACATGCCAATATAATATAACCTATATGTTATTGCGTATGACAATAGATAAGAGAACCAGACTGCAGTGATAAGGGCTACGGACCTCTTGCTCTTGCTTTAATTACAAATGACCAGTGATAAACTATAAAAGGCGTTGGGTAATAAGATTCCAATATAGAACTTAATAATTAAGGAATCTTTCCATCTAAACAAATAAATAAATTCAAGTGTCAGTTTGTAATTTCAAATTAGTAGCTTTGCACTAAATGCATATGACAGTAGGTACTCCACTCTAATAACGACTGGACCTATTTTGACCGGACCTTTACTGGCAGAGAGTTGATGTTTAAAGAGTAACTTAGGCTACTTTTATGTTAGGATTCCGTTAAAACCAGCTAGTGCCTAATACAATTACAACAATGTATTTAGCTTTAGCGCCTGTTCTACAATCGCCTAATAAGTGACGAATAGTCTGGGCAACGAAAGCTGTCCAAGAAAAAAGGCGAGAATTAAAAAAATTCAAGAGCTGATATCCCAATCTATACACTGCTTAAACGGAGTTGATACTAGAAATAGAGTTGATACTACTTGCTGAATAATAAATACTATCAACTCTGTTTCAGGAGCTGCAGCAGTGTGAATAGACAGGGTTAACAGCTCTTGATTTTTTTTTAAATGCCCGCCTTTTTTCTTGGACAGCTTTCGTTGGCCAGACTCTAGCTAATCCGGAAATTTAGTAGCGCTTCACGCTTGTGATCTGCAAATGTAAAACAGGCCCTTGATGTAAAATATAACCTGAGAATTAAGATAGTAGCTGTTTTTATATTATAATAGTCTCAAGATTGTAACTGCACTAAGGGAGTCTGGATTTTTTAGTTCCGTGAGACAGGAGCGAGTTTTGAAAATAGCTCCATTTAAAAAGCCTTACTTTTTTCCCATTAAATTGCATTTCACTAGTGTTTCCGAATAAATCCAAATAGAATACAAAAAATTACACAGTGTTACCACCTACTACAATATAGAATTTGCATAATATGTAATCGACATGGACGTAGAAAAAAAGGTTTTTCTACGTCCACATCCACGTCTACGTCCATGATAATCGTTTAAAGAAGTGGCCAAATATGTCTGCCCATTTTATGTGTCTTTGTGTGTGGTTCCTTCGCGTACATAAATTATAACATAAAACGGCAGTTTCCACCCATTAAAATTTATATTATAATTAATCTATTTCTGGTTTTCGGAATTTCATGACTTCCATAACATTTGGCCGACGCGCGCGCGAGGTGGTTATTACCAGTTCCGAGGCCCGACCAAAGTGTATGTGATAAGCTTGCCCGAGTCGCTTGTTTGCGAAACGAAGAAAACCAGATAACCGAGGTCAAATGTCAAATCACTATCGCCCGGCTAATGCCTTTAATTTGTTAAATGGAAATATATTTCACCATTATAATCAATGTTTTACTAGAACTTTCCAAATGGAAAAAAAATTCAAAAAATCTGAAACTGTAGGAACTCTATGTCTATTTTTTTTGTCTACCCTCCAGTAAAGATTACACACTGCAAATGTTTTTTATCAAGACTGTTGCCATTTAAGTTAGAAAAAAAGTTACCGTAGGCATTATAGGCGATGCTCGCGAAAGCGTGCGCGCCGAACTCGGCCAGCCGTCTTCCCTCGCTCGCCTCTCTCGCTGCGAACTGTAACACGGCCGCCGCAGACACTCTATCCGACTGCTGGGTGTCCTCTACCATGGTCACACACGTGCGACACTCACTGTCATAACATCTTCGAACAATTTAAAAGCTTCGTGGAGCTCGAATGTCGCCGACAGGTGGCGGTTTTCACTGTCAGAAAACACAGCAGTACTTTATCGTCCATATGTATTTCTTCGTTAGAATCCTTATTATTTTGTTTGTTTTGATTTGTGTCACCATTTTAATATAAACCATAACCGTCCAGGCCGCTAGATTAATATATATCCGTTTGAAATATTTGGCTCTTATTAGGATTATTGCAATATGTTTAATGCTTATACATTGTTTATGACTTATGAGGATTGTTTTCGTGTATTGAAGAGAATCGGAAAAGTTGATTTACATAAAAAGTTCAGCAAGTTTAAGTACATAGATCATCAGCAAATTCTCTTTATGATCTCTACATTAGCGTACCTACTACCTATCATCGCAAATTTTTGTCTGCAGTCAGACTTCTAAGGCTGCGTTTATATGACCACAAGAATCACAATGCGGCCACCGCAAATTGAGGTTTATTGATATGGCCACAACGTACATATTTTTTACAATAGCACAAACACGCCGCCGCCGTGCGGTTGGTCGATTACCATTAGGTTATAGCAAAGGTTATACTTTGTGGCCTAGTCAGTACAAGCAGCACGCCGCATGCCGCTGCGAATTGATCGCAGCGGTCGCGCGCCAAACGCGTGCCACGTCTAACTGGGTGCATAAATCGTCATTTCACAAACAAGTACTGATGTATATTAAAATTTATGCTTGCAACACTCCATGTATTGCAAGCATAAATTTTTATATGCTAGTTTTTATATATTTCAAAATTTTTCACTTTTTTAACAGCAGAAGATTTGTTATTTTTCTAGTTTTCTTATTTACTTCTATCTATTTAATATAATATTTATGTTCCATTAAAAATAATAAAAAATATATTATACTAACAATGATGAAGCATGTAAGCCGCATTGATCCAAGGTGTGAAGCAAAGGCGCTCATACTGGGACATCCTGAGTGATTAAAAATATTAGTTCAAAAACATGTATCTAAGTTGTATGCTCTAAAATATCATAATTATTTTGTAACCTTAAAAAAAGTGCGTGCGAGCGTGCAAAAAGGTGAACTATTTTGTACGCTCACTTCGCTCGTTTATGATTCCTAGGCATCGCAAATTCGCGAAAGCAAAAATTTAAGTTTTATATTTTTTGTATATATTTTATAAAGTTTTCTACGAGCTTGATTGTATTAATTGATGATGATATTTATATTACTTCATTATTTTTAAATTGGTTGTAGTCAATGCAACAAACGAGGCGATTAATCGTGTGCAAATGTAAATTTTATTTAATAAATGATATCTTAAATTTAGATCTTATATATTTCTTAAAAATTGCAGACAGGTAGTATGATAGGTGCCTCATTTAACAAGTTAATTATGTGTCATGATGCAATATAGGCCTAAATTATTTATCACTGTTTCTAACATATCGTTTATTCCGTTGTCGGTTGTCATTATCAATTTATTTACAAGAAGTTACATACAAAAAAAAATCGGATAAGAAATGTGTTGTTATGCTAGTATTTATTTAAAAATGCGCAATTTTTGTAAATTACAAAAATGATAATTTTTTTGATTAGCCCTTTTTGAAACTTTTTCAAAAATGTGCATTTCCGATAAGCGCAAGGTGCTAATATTATATACATTGACGACCTCTGTGGCTCAGTTGGTTGAGTGTGTTGGTGCTCAAGCCGGAGGTCGCGGGTTCAAATCCCGCCGAAGGAACAAAAAGTTTTTCTGTGTTCCTGGGTCATGGATGTGTATTAAATATGTGTATAATATAATAAAAATCTTAAATATGTGTATAGTATAAAATTATTAAATATATTTCCGTTGTCTGGTACCCGTAACACAAGTTCTTCGAGAACTTACCACGGGATCAGATTGACGTGGTGTGAAGCGTCCATAGATATTATTTATTATTATTATTTATATATCTAATATCTATTTGAATTTATTAATATACACACAACGCGTAAACTACGGAAAGTAGAATAAATGTAAGAAACCGACTTATCTTCTATCCATTCTTACATTTAGGTTACATATTATTTTAGTAGGATAATAACAATTCTTCTCCTCTAGGTGCTGGTAAATTTTATGGAGCTTCAGAAGTGAAAAGACAATGTCTATTCTGCGATATGATTTTAATGTTTTATGTGTGTGGTTTTCTTTGCAAATTTTAATTTGTATGTCGTTATACAAATTTATATCTTACATTCTCCGTGATCCTTCTCTCGTTCCGTAGATACGAATGATAAAGCCTCATCTCTATTAAGTATTATGTGGAGTAATACAAGTATTTACACACCTTATCGTGAGCTACGCGTGTTTATATAAAAATCATTATCTTCTGAATAATGTCGTATTTGTTTCTGTCGTATTAAGGGTGCAATAAAGTTCATCCATCCATAAAAATCCGTGTTATCGCACAATGATTCCAATTTTTACAACACATTTTGTGAGGGTTTGCTCGGTTTTCCCGAAAATTTTTGAAGACTTTCATACATATATTTTGAAGAGCAAGCACACCATATAAAAAAAAAACTAGAAACCAGGTAAAGAAAAGGAAAGAAGCTTTATGAAACTCTCTTTTCGAAACGGGAGAACAGAGCGTTGTTCGGAAGGACCTTCAACCAGATTCAAATAATCGATTTTCCAGTATAATTTCGCGTCTCAAAAACCTTCCAAATATCCGTATTATGTAATATGACGTAGTGATGTGCTAATTGGTCGTGACTGGTCACACCACACTCGGAGACGCCTATACCAGTTACGATCGATAGCAAAGTGACGTAAAGCAAATAATAATCCAAAACCGTATCATAACAATGTTAAGATACATGTTAAATCAAGTGACACTTTTAACACCGTCTGTTTAGAATTAATATAAAATTGTTTGTCTTATAAACAATGTTTGTTCTACGGGAGAATTTTCTCAATTCTATGGAAAGAATTGCGCATTCGAATTGTGAATCGTGTAAAACTCTTTAGCGGCGTCGAGAGTGAAATTACAAGGACGCGTCACGTCACGACACGATTTTGGATATAGCACCTGTCGAAAGCTACTTATACTTCTTACATAATAACTCAAGTTTCTAAAGTACGGCTTAACACAATTCATACACAGATGGCGCTAGATGTACAACTTTTAATTTGTCTATTCTTTTTGAAGGCACGATGAGAGTATTTTTGGATTTTAAATGATGAATAAAATTTTACTTCTGTCACGTGTACTCTATAGCAGCAGAACTTTCCACTTAGAGAAAGTAATCTTCCGGTATCTTTATGAATAAAAAAAAAAACTTATAGCGCAGACATTTTCTTTAAATTCTTAGTAGATAATACTCCTCTCAGCTTACATTCCGAAGATAAGCCTCACGCAGAACAATTAGGTGATTTACTTTAATTTAGTGCTGATTAAATAACATTATCTGGGATTATGTCTCGGGGTGATAGACATTATGTCTACTGCAAGTGATAAGGATCACAGCCTAACACACTGATACGCAATGATTTCAAAACTAAGGATAGTATATGAGGCTATGACGACAATTTGACAGTAAAAATCTTCAAACAAGAAAAAGTTACACTATCTTAATTTCAGAAGATTTTGTCAAATGCGGACTGAACTGCGGAAAGCAAATGTCAAAATGTCAAGAATCAAGATGACAAATATGTCAAACCTCGACTGCCCCAAACAACCCCAAAAGTAGTGCAATTTAAGTGTAAGGACACTTTTTGCCTCAACATGCCTCGTCTATTAATAGTTCTACTATATTCTGATACGTTTGTCTTTGAGCCTCGTGTTTGGGAGTTTAGCTGGGTACCCTTTTCAGAGGCATTAGTTTCCTAGTAAGTATGTACTATTTACCCAATGGGCCTTTATGTTTTGCCGAACACACAACTCGACTCTTCAACTCTATCGTATTAGCGCAGAGTTCTATTTTAAGTGCTCTGTATTTTCCCGCCGGATTCCGCATCATATAGTCCCAGCCTAAGAAAGCATTTATCTGTAATAATTATGCAATGTTATGCATTATTTACATCATTTAATCCTTTCCGTTCAACACTATGTTATCACGAGCGACTGTTTATGGCGTGGCTTCTTTATATCATGTGCAGTATAGGTATATAACATAACGCACCACACCAATTTCGGTGACGGTGGCAGATTTCATTGAAACCAGACCAGTTACGCAGGAGTCATTTGCCCAAATGTGTGCGCATTATACTAGAGCACTCTCTCTTCCTTTACTCTCATAATCCAGTGGGACGGATAACTGACACTGACTGACGAGATCTCGGGCGCAGGTCCGACTTTTTACATGCCCATCCGACGCATGGGTCATCTTTCTTGTCAGACAATCAGGTTATCAGCCTGCATTGGTCCTAACCAAACTTGGAAAAACATTTTTTGTTGTTCCAATGATAAGTCGAGAGCCAATGCTCGAACCACTATACCACGGAGGCTGTCGTCATGTTCAGTAAAGTACTACTAAAGAAAGTTGATGTGAAGCATTCGGTAAAAGAGCGACACCCGCAAGTGACTGATAAAAGGAAGTATCTCATTGATCTCGCAGAATTCCGACCACAGGGAGACCTAAAATAATAACATGATGATATCCTACTTACTACTATATGCATAATATGTAAAAGTTTGTGAGGATGGATGGATGTTTGTTACTTACTCATTCACGCAAAAACTACTGAATGAATTTTCATGAAATTTGGTATCAGTTTAGGTTCTGGAATAAAACATAGGCTACATGTTATTTATCATCCCGAAAAATTGCAGTGTTCCCGTGGGATACTGTATTTACGCGGGCGGGAACGTGGGCCAGTCCCCAATAATCTAATAGGTTGATTAGATTAGTTGATAACTCTACCCTTAATGAATTCATTGAGGAACTCTACAAAAGGGATCGGACTACATCTGAAATATTTAGTTTCATTAATATATTCAGAAATATTGAGGCATTACTACTTGGTAAATGTAAAAAAAATATATTATATTATGTGTAGTTTACTAATTAAATACATTTAAAAAGTACCAAAAAAAATTTTTTTTTTGCGAAATTGGTAAACAAAACCTACATCATTAGTTTACTCACATCATATATAAATACATTCAATATGGTAAGTATGAACTTAAACGCCCAAATATGGGAGATATTTACAAATATATTCCGGCGGCCATATACTTCATATACTATAACCTACAAGTGACGTCATTTGTAGGTCGACTTTAGTATGGAGCGTTTTTAGGAGACTCGCGAAACTTTTTATACAAATCGCTGTACCTTTGAAAATATTGACTTTTGATATACGGTTTCTTCTGAGAAGTTACTCATATTTAAGAGTTACTCATAAGAAGTTACTCATATTTTCATTTATGCAATAAAAAAATTGTCCGATTGCCTATTCCCCAATGCACCGTGCAGTGGCATGATATAAAATAGATACGGAGCATTATCTCAACACGCGTAGGTGTTATACGTGCAATAGCAATCCATATATTTGTTTAGTATACCTACTTCACTTTGTGTTCCGCGGAACGTGTATCGAACTCTTGAAGTTATTATCGACGATAGTGAATAGTTGAATATTTTTTAAATTAAAAAGTTTAACTTCAGCTATTATGTAATAGATACCTATTAAAATCAAGCTTTTTGAATTCACTGACTACGAGTTCGAAATTCGAATCATTTCTAAAGGGTCTTGCAATATTTGTCCATCCGAAAAAAAAAATTTTTGAGACATGAAAACCGCTACTCTACATATAGGGAAGAATAGATTGGCTATTACCAATGTATTACACCATTTACTTTTGATTCTACACATAATTGCTTCTAGTGCGATTCAAATGAGAACAGGATCGAGTCGGCGCCATATTGTTTCGAATTTAGACTGATGATAGTTAAATTTATGTTTAGTTAATTGATTACTATTTAACGTTTTTATTTAAATTCAAAGCAAGACTATTCATATTTATATGCACAAAAGTTTTTCTGAAAATTGCACTTTTCAAGTGATATTTGACAGAAAAAGGTCATTGACGTTCCTATTCTCATTTGAAACGCGTTATATTTAAACTTACATAAGGGTCAATTCACACCGCGACGATACGCGACGCTAAGCGGCGCGGCAACTATTCAAAATTGAACTTTATTCACTGCACAAGAAGATAAACGTCTCATATGACATCAGCCATACACTGCACATACGCAGTGCAGAGCGGTGCAACATGACATTCGAACTCATACAATGAAACATGCGTCTTCTTGTGTATCGAATAAAGTTCAATTTTGACTACTTCGATGTGAATTGACCCTTAAAGACACTCTTAAACTATATCTACTATGAATCCAGTATTATTGACCGGTATTATTTTGATAGCGATAACCTTAATATAGTTAATACTAAATTATTTATCTTCAATCATACTCGTATTATTATAACACGACAAACTATGCGACGTCTGCGCCCGCGGCCCGAGCAAATTAGTGGATTAACAATGTTAGCACGCCTTGTTTGGGAGACAAGGCGAAATCCGATAACGGTCGCTAGGGAAACTGATATCGCTCCTTAATAGTTTGACACACTTTGGCTTACAGATATAATAACCCAGATTGGTTGATGTTTAAGGGCGTGTTTTGAAAATTTTCACTTGGTTTACTATTATGCATGATAATTAATTTAATGCGGGGCAATAAATTTTACACATAGCTTTAAAATGCAGCGTCATATCGGGTATCGTTTCGTTTCGGTGTGAATTAATCCTTAATTACTAATATTTATTTTGTGCCTTAATGGTAGCGAAAACTTAGGTGGCGTTACTACGATTGCCACTCATTTCTATACTACAACAGACACGTGGAAACAAACTTCTAATTCTACACGCTTCTTACGTCCAAAATCCAAATACTCAAACGATAGTTAAATTAAATGCCGCTCAAGTCACATGTTTCAATATTCGGCCGCTAGTTGTAAACTCTACATCTTAGTGAAACTATGTCGCTTAGCCGTTTAGTTATTACTAGACATAGGATTTTATGCATTTGCATATGAAAATATACAAATGCATATATAGTAAATAATACTAATAAAGCACTAGAGGGTGCTGATCATGCTATGATTGTAGGCGACTTTAATTTGCCAAAGGTTGAGTGGTCTGTAGACGATGAAACTACTCACTTGCAGCCTAATACTAGTGGTAATTCTTTTGCAAATGATCTTGTAGACTTTGCCAATTTCAATGGCCTCATGCAGTTCAATAATATTTTAAATTATAAAGGCAACGTCTTAGATCTTATTTTTAGCAATATGAACATCTCTAATTTACATGAATGTAATCACAGCCTTGTGGATGTTGATCCAGCTCATCCACCGTTAGAGTTTTCTGCATCTATACAAGTAAGTAATACCCTGAACTTCAATGATACGCCTAGATACAACTATTTTAAAGCCGATTTTAAAGAAATAAATGATAAACTTTTTGCAATTGATTGGGATGATATCTTTAGCATGTGCAAGGATGTGGATTCTATGACCGATGTTTTGTACACCAAATTAAAAGAATTAATTACAATACATGTACCAAAATATTACTCTAAACGCAAAAACAGTAATTATCCTAATTGGTTTGGCCGCGATCTTATCAGACTCCTAAGAGAAAATAATAAATACAGAATTCATTACAAAAAGTATCGAAACCCATTAGATCTCATCTCTTTTCAAATTCTTAGAGATCGCTGTAAGAAATTACAAGCGTCTCAATATAATTAGTATATAAATAGAATAGAAACAGCTATACATTCAAACCCAAAACAGTTTTGGTCATATGTCAAATCTAAAAAACATTCAACATTAGGTATCCCTTCATCTGTAAGTCTCAATAATTATACTGCTTCAACCGGATCTGACATATGTAATCTCTTCGCCAAAAGTTTCTCCGATTCCTACAGTGGTAATACTATGGTAGCTAAATATACTTCCATCAATCACACACGTCACAGTATTACTACAAACTTTTTATCATCATTTCATGTATCATATTCTAAGATCTATAAAGAATTAAAATGCCTCGATGCTAATAAAGGTGCAGGTAATGATGGTATACCGCCTATTTTCATTAAATCTTGCGCAAAAAGCATTACTTTACCACTATTTCACATCTTTAACGCTTCCTTGCGCCACGGTTCTTTTCCAAAAATATGGAAACAAGCTCTCGTAATACCGCTACACAAATCAGGTGACAGGCATAATATCAAAAATTACAGACCAATTTCTATATTACCCACGTTTGGAATGATATTTGAAAAATTAGTTTATCCTGTTCTCTTTTATCACGTAAAGCCCTTTATTTCTGAAAATCAGCATGGGTTTGTTAGTACTAGAACCACAACTACGAATATGATTGCTTTTATAGACGAACTCATGAATTTCATAGATAACCAAAACAGTGTGGACGTAATTTATACGGATTTTAGCAAGGTATTTGACAAAGTTTCACACACTATTCTATTGAGTAAGCTAGAATCGTTTGGCCTGGCAGGTACGATGCTATCCTGGATTAGATCTTACCTAACCGGCAGATCATCATCTGTTGTTAATGGATTCTCATCTCTACCATTTTCTGCACTATCTGGAGTGCCTCAAGGCTCTAGATTAGGTCCCCTACTCTTTTATATTTTCATAAATGATATAGCCGCATGTTTCATATTCTCTAACTTTCACTTATACGCGGATGACCTCAAAATAGTAAAATTAATTAGTAAAGAACATGATTGTTTTGAACTTCAAAGTGATTTAAATAGATTACGGGTTTGGTGCGAAAACAACCAAATGATTCTAAACGTTAACAAATGTTTTCACATGCGCTTCACACGCAAGCATAAAAATTCTTCAGTCACATATTATATTGACAATAATCATTTAAAAAAAGTTGAAGATATCAGAGATCTCGGAATTATACTAGACACCAAATTACAATTCAACAAACACATTGATCATATCGTTTCTCATGGTTTCAAAATGCTAGGCTTTATTTATTAATTATAACGAAATTGCACATCCTTTAAGAATCCACAAACTTCCATAATTCTTTATAATGCTTTAGTACGTAGCAAGCTCGAATACTGCAGCCCTGTTTGGAATCCACATTATGCCACATACTCAAATCGTATCGGGAAAGTCCAAAAACGATTTCTTTGGCATCTCTCCTACAAGCATGGTATGGTCAGTAAACTTCCTCACTATGCTGATAGGATTAAATATTTTCATCTTGACTCACTTTTGGATCGTCGTAAATATTTCGAATAAATTTTTCTACACAAGTTTTTGACTGGTACTACGGATAATAATAAACTACTAAGTAAAATTGCTATTAATGTTCCCACGAGACTACCAAGAAAAAACAATTATAAACCGTTTCACGTTAAACTTGCCAGAACTAACCTAGGCCATTTTGCGCCACTCAGAAGATTGTGTAGAACTTACAATTCTGTATCCGACTGCCCTGATATTTGTATTTTTTCCGACAGACTCAATTCTTTTAAAAGAAAACTTAAACACAATATTAATAATAATAAGCATCATAATAGTAGCAGTAAATAAATTGTAAATTTTAGTATTATGTCTGTTGAGCACTAATCACTATGTCCTTTGTTATTTTTGTTTAGTTTGTAAGAAGAAAATTATTTGTATTTGTTTTTGTTACATTTTTATCATCATCAGTCATCACAGTCATTATAGAACCATTAATTGTCATCTCATATTTCATATTCGCTATCGCCAACGCAATTTGTACTTCACCTATCATTAGAACTCATTTTATCTTTAAGTAATATATTGATTTGTTTTTCAACAATGTACCAAATGCTGTTCTGTTGGTGAGTCAATAAAATAAAAAAATAAAAATAACTCTCTAATTTCGGTGTTACTGCGTATTTTAACCTTTTTTCCCAATCCATATTTCGTGCATATTAGTAGCGAGAAAACTGGAAACAAAAAACCCTTCCTCTTTTACATCAAAAGAAATATTGGAAACAATGATCGAACGCCCTCAACCTCCCCAACGCCCTTCCTAATTTAATATCGGAAAAGATTCGTACAAAGTTGAACGTTAAGAAATGGCGCAAAATTTAAAATTTTGTCCAATGACGTCAGTTGATGTAGAGAGGTAGTTTTCGCCGTGCAAATTGATACTGGGTGACAAACGTCACTAATTTGCGCTCGAAAATTTGGAAAAATACTTATTTGTATATGTACTGTCATAAAAACCCTTGCGTTCGACAGTAACGAAACCGTCAAGCCACCATTATTATTTAGTGGCGTAGAGTTTGTCTACACCAAAATATGTATTAATAAATTAAGTAAATTGAGCAAACACTAAATTAATGCAGAGTCAATTAATGAGAAAGCAGTGAAGCAGTATTTGTACCTATTCGGCTCATTGAATGCAGTCAATGAAATAGCCCTTTACGTATTTTTACACACAGAAATCCTTACAAGTTGGAAGCGTGTGCCATTCCTAATGTCGTATAGTTGAGAACATTTCAACATTTCCCACTAAACATCTATTAGCCTAGTCATTTGAAAATTGGCATTTTATATACATATTTGTCCTTACGAGTTGGCAAAACTGAAATTGGTAAAGAAGTCATAAAAATCTATAAAACTACTAATTTTCAAAACTCCCTCAAAACTTTCCAGACCCCTTTTGGCCGGCCTCTGGCCTCCTCTACCAAATGACTAGTTACTAGTGACTAGGCTTTAAAGCTTAATAACGAATTTATAATATGAGAGATCGATAAAAATACGTGTTGTAATTGTGGTCAAAAATATTATCGCCTGATATGGTACAGTTGCAGAAAATTTTAATATTCGCTTTTTGTAGATGCGGTCGCAGATTAAAGAAAAACGAACAGATAAATTTCAAAATATTTTAAGCCTGTAAAACTCATCATTATAAGACTTTTCAAACCTTCAGCTTAAATTTTTTGTATAAGAATGGTCGTCATATTGCAATAATCCACCTCATTAGGACAAACACAAATATTTCACGCAAAACCACCAAAAAAAAACACAATTTCTAGAAGATACAACGAACAGAGGTCCAAAAATATGAGTAAAATGTGTCGAACGCGTCTTATTACCAAAACGCTACGCGTGTTACTGCTTTCGTAATGTTTATAATTTTGGTGTCTCCATTATTATCTATACTGGTTAACGTTACAATGTTATATCAAATTTAATGCCTAAACTCGTACGTCTCTGCGGGGAAAACGTGACTGGCTCATATCTAGAGAAAACGGTTTTCGACGACATCCATCGATACATTAGAAGAAAATTATGAGTATTTAAATACAATACAATTATTCAAGCTTTAAATGCTATTGTAACTTCGGATTAGGGGTCGCTCTAGATCAAATGGTATGTTACTGGTTACATTAACATGGCTCTACAGTTCATATAGCAATTTTAGTAGAAATTGCAGCAAGTAGACTTCTAATCCTAAAAATCCTAAAAATAATACGTCAAAAACTAAAATAAGCAATGTTTTATAAACTATTTTTTAATGAAATGAACCAGGAAACGAGCAGACGGATCGCCTGATGGTAAGCGATTACCGCCGCCCATGGACACTCGCAACACCAGATGAGTTACACTTGTAACTCCTCTAGTGTTGTAACTTGCCTACCCAGTCCTTAAAATCTTGCAAGATTTAGTCATAATAAATATTTTGGATGCATTATTTACTTTCCTTTGATAACTTTACCTATCATCTAATTACTAATACATAGAGTAACCGGACGTAGAAGGCTATATTAGTATAAAGTCTCTACCATTTAGAGCAATTGCATCGTTGTGTAATCATTGACAAGATGGCCGCTATTTGTCCATTTGTGTCAACATTGTGGCACGTTTTGAACTCTACGTCAGATAAAAACGAATATCGTTGATTTATTGGCATTTAGCATTGCTAATGACAATCTATGTAGAGTATTAACAAAATTAACGTTGTTTAATTAAAAAGCAGAAATGGATTCGGTAGAACGACTTTATAAATTTTATAATGTACTAACTACCTAAAATCCCGCTCCAGACTTCGCGCGCGAATCACGGGCGACACTGCAAAAAGTCCGCTAACGCGAATTTTGGAGCCGATTCGTACATTTTTTCGCGTAAATTTTCGCACATTTTTCGCGGACCTTTCGCTGCCTCGCACCTGATGACCTGACGTGTGGAGCGGGCTCAACAGCGTCTGTGGAGGATTATTACAGTGTTTACATTTAATAAACAATAATTATTAGTATTTATGGTTCTAGAAGGAAACAGAACAAATACTCATCACATCACTATCATTCAATCAATTTCAATTTCAATGTAGGTTCCAACTCTCTCACCGTGGTATCAATCTCTCAATCAAAAATTTATAAAACTCTAAAAAACCTCGACGTCAAAAAAGGCGCAGGTGCCGATGGCATCCCACCAATTTTTTTAAACACTTGTGCAAAAGGTCTCTCCCTACCATTATACCATATTTTTAATCATTCTATACGCAATGGTCACTTTCCTAATGTCTGGAAACAAGCACTTGTTTTACCTCTCCACAAAGCCGGTGATAAGCACAATATTAAGAACTACCGTCCCATTTCAATTTTGCCTGCCTTTGGGATGGTATTTGAAAAGTTAATTTACCCTATCCTATTTTGGCACGTAAAACCTTATATATCTGAAAACCAGCATGGATTCGTAGGCAACAGATCTACCGCCACAAACATGGTCACTTTTGTTGATGATTTGATGGAGTCCGTCCGTAGAAACAATCTAATGGACCTAAATATTAGCAAATGCTACCATATCCGCTTTTCGCGAAAACGTAAGGCTTCCCAGGTTATAGATTATAATATTAACGGCAATACACTTAGTCAAGTACAAGAAATAAGGGATCTCGGTATAATATTAGATTCAAAATTACAGATGCATAAACATGTAGATAACATTGTTTGCCATAGTCTGAAAATGCTAGGATTCATCAAGCGTAATTCAGTAAGTTTTAAAAATCCCTTAACCACCATAATTTTATACAACGCCCTAGTACGCAGCAAACTTGAATATTGCAGCACTGTCTGGAACCCTATGTACGTTATTTATACAAATCGCATAGAACGCGTTCAGAAACGATTCCTATGGCACCTCTCTTTTAAGCATGGCTTGGCTAAAAAAATACCACATTATAAAGACAGATTAACCTTCTTCAAGATGAAATCACTTTTAGATCGTAGGCAATATTTAGATTTAGTTTTTCTGCACAAGCTAGTAACAGGTGTTATTGATTGCAACCAACTACTTCGTAAAATATCCATTAATGTGCCAAGTAGGATACCCAGAAAAAAATGTTACAAGCCATTCCACATCAAGTTTGCTAAAACTAACTTGGGGCAATCTTCACCGGTTAATAGAATGTGCAGGACATATAACAATATATCATGTACGACCGAGGCCTGTATATTCTCAAATAAGTTAAGTGAATTTAAAAAAAAAAAAAACGCAATAAAAAATTGAAGTAATTGTCGAACAACTTTGCTTAGTTTCAACCATTTAAATTCTTAGTTTATTAAGTGATTGGTTTATTTATGTTTAATTTGTAAATTATATTAATTCATAGTAACTTAATCTCCCTGAAATTATGTAAGTACTTATAAAAGATGCAAGCTGTATTACACCTATAATTAAGGCAACATTTAGTTATGTAAACATCATGAATGTGCAATTTTAGCTTTTAATAATGTTTGATCCTTGTTGGTGTATCTAATAAATAAATAAATAAATAAATAAATTCCAACCAAGTTACTATAATCCCAAAGTTATAGGATGGTAACATAATCAGGTATTAGGGGAACCGGCTTCAGCACCAACACTGTAGTCGGTACCTACTCGGTACTAACTAGTAAACGACAAATTGATTTTATCGCTATGTTGTATTTTACCTTCATCGTTATCGACGAAAGGAATAGACAACAGCTCGCTGACATATTCTACTATTACATCCTGTTGTTTAGCATTGGTCATTTGTAATTTTAAGGTCCTAAGTTACGCTTGTACTTCAGGAAAGTTTTAAATTCTGAAGGTTCAGGAATGAGTATATCATCCTCATATTAAGGCTGCCTTCACATCTGAGCCGCGCAACCACCGTACGTTTTAAATCGCGAGCGGCTTCACATTTATATCGACCGCGCGGCTGCCGCGGCCCTTGGTAAACTTATCCCAAATCTGAGCAACCTTAATTCTTAACTTACCCATAATCTTCTTGGGCGGGACTTTCCTCTGCTCCTTCTCCTCTCCGTCCTCGCGGCGCATCATCTTGCCGTCGCCCTGCCACTTCCGCTTCCTACCCTCGCGCTCCTCGAGATACATTCCCAGCTCGTCCGTCACCACGGTCAGCCTCACAGACGATTCCCAAGTGAACGGGTCCTCTTTGCGGCAATCATGCATAATAATATAGTCTTTGTTCTCCTCGAAAAATTCCATCACAAACGAGCCATAACTCGCACTACACTAAGAGTCACTGAATGGATGGATGATGATGAATGAATGAGGTACGCGACTCGGGCGAATAGGTTAGAACAGAACGAAGAAGGAGTTGTACAATTTCTTGATTCCGGTCGTTTCGCGCTGTCGGTGTCTCTGCAGCAGTTGGTTCTCGATTTTCAGAAGCATGTTTGTGCTGGAGCGACAGAGGTGGTACTGTATGTGCGGGACCAGGCCGGGGAAGGTTTTCTTGGTAAAGCGGTTGCCGATTAAAAACGTTGGTTGGCAGAGAATGGCCTCCATGTGGCCTCCTTTTTACTTCAGAAATTTCGAGTTTTACTCTCGATCAGACCCCTGGTGTAAGGCTTTTACGGCTCCTGCAAACAAAATTCATATATGAAATAAACTTTAATTAAATGTAACTAAGTACATAAATGCCATATAAAATTTTTAATACTATAAGAAGGCATAATTTTGTTCTAAATTTAAACGAATCAGTATTAATCTTTCACGTCTGATTAACTAGCCGGAACTCGGAAGGATAGAAAATCTTATCTATAGATATAAATATATTTTACATGAACTTATATAAAACTGTACGTGAACCCAGTACGTATTCGGTGGCCTTGTCCTACCAAAAATTGTTAATAGGTTATAATGGACTAAAACTAAATGTAACCTAGACGAAGCTTTAAACAGAAAAAAAATATGGTAAAATTTTCTACCGAGCGCAAGCAAGACGCGGTCTACCTCTTGCTCTTATGGAATTTACGGTTTAAGTAGCGCTAACAATAATTGCTACTTTCTACTCTACTGTATGCGACTCTTATCTGTAAATTTTAAGCTTCCCGGGAAATACAGCATAAAAATCCACACTAAGTGAATTTACCTAAACTTTTAAATAGGTACATGTAATATAGGTATAGATCAGCCTTACTTGAAACACATTCGTCAAACACGATTCAATTAGTCGACTGAATAACATGACCTTTTAATATTATTGTACGATCGGCAGTCAATGTAGAGTAGGTACGCGATGTAGATGCGACAATAGCCGTCCTTCAAATATCATCTATTCTGCAGATTAGATTGACTAAGCTGCGATACTGCGCAGTTTGGCTTGGTGAAAATGTAAAGGATACATTGAAAATGTTTTAGGATATTTTGATGAGTGATTGAAGAAAGACTCATAGGAAACAGAGAAATAAAAGCTTGGTAGAGAGCGTTCATTTAAAAAAATATACACCTATGTTTTACAGAAAACTACCCAACTGCCCTCGCCTCAGCTGCACAATACCATGAAATATGATGAACAAGTAGGTATTTTATATTCTTAAAATTGTTGTAATTTTTTAGCAAGTCTCGTAAAATGGCCTAGAGTGTGCTAACTTCCAAAATATCTAGTTTTGAATTTTTTTTCTTCTTTCCTTGAAAGCAGTTTAGAATAAATATGTGGAGATAATAGGTATTAAAATTGAATATTATAAGTTGTTGATGCTTAGGTTATTGTATACATAACGTCACGTAAGATGTAGGTCGCTTACTAATCACCTAGTAAATGATATTATTATAATTAATTGAGATCTGATTGACTTGTATTCTTGAAGTATATCGAAGAGTTAATAAACCATGCTGATTGTTTACTCTGATATACACAAAAAGTTCATTACAGTTGGTTCTACTTTTCGCTAGTCTATTCCTTGATCACATAGGTCTTCTGGAAGACAATCCATTTTGGAATAAGATGTCTAGTTCTAAGTAGTGATGTGCCGGATCGTTAAAAATGTATATCCGCGGATACGGATCTGAATACGGATATTTGGTGTCAAGATCCGCGGATACGGATACGGATCTTAACTTTCTTACGCAGTTCAACGGTGTCGGTGCGCGCGATCTTCACACATGTTTCGACGAGCATTACTTAGTTTCGACTTACGGTGGTTCTTTCTTTTGTTTTGTTTATAGTTTTGTGTGTTGACAATGGACAGCATAGATAACGCTTGTTTGGTATTGGTACATGAGTTTTAAAAAATGACTACAAAGAAGTTTAGTAGTGTAATTTGGAATTATTTTGTGTTAGTAAATAATATAATAATAGCTCCCCACACCGATTTCGGTGATTGGTGGCCGGTTTCGTTGAAAACCAGGCCAGCTACGCAAGAGTTATAGTGCCCAAATGTGTGCGCAGTACACAAGAGCACTCCCTCTTCCTTTACTCTCATAACCCAGTGGGACGGATAACAGACACGACTGACGAGAGATCACTGATCAGGCGCAGGTCCTACTTTTTACATGCCCATCCGACGCATGGATCATCTTTCTTGTCAGACAATCAGGTGATCAGCCTGCATTGTCCTAACCAAATTTGGAAACAAAATTTTTTGTTGTTCCAATGCGGGAATCGAACCCACGACCTCCAAGTCGAGAGCCAAGGCTCTAACCACTAGACCACGGAGGCTGTTAGTAAATGATGAATGTGCAAAGTGTAAAATTTGTGATGAAAGGATTCCCGTAAGGGTAAAAGCACAACTCTTTAAAAATCCTATTTACAAAGAAAAATCCTCAAAAATATTATCTGTATTGAATTTAATAGTTTTTATTGCTAGTCGCTACCTTAATCAGTAATCACTAATTTAAATAATTCATCTATAATTTTAATATTAATAAAGTGAATAGATCCGTAAAAGATCCGCCAAATAGTAACGGATACGGAACGGATACGGATCTTTTTTCTGCCTCGGATATCCGCGGATACGGATACGGATACGGATATCCGGCACATCACTAGTTCTAAGTAGTATTTCTTAACCTCTATATTGTGTGTACATAAATAATAAAATAAAAAAATATTATTATTATTATTATAACGCTGACTCTGAACTACCTACCTGGTTGGTAAAATAAATATAGCATGATAAATTAGAATGTATATTGCATATGTCACCATAAAATTGTAAAAACCGTTAGATTGTAATATAACTAGTGAAATTTTAAAACGTTGAAAGACTGCGGACCCGAATATTCTATTTATAATTTAACACATTATTTTTGGTAACATTATAAATATATAGCAAAGAATTTTACAATCTGGCTAGTTATATGAAAATCTAACGGTTTTTACAATTATACGGTATAAAAACTCAGGCAGAAGTTGCAGAACTTGGAAAAGTGAACAGAATTTCTCACGAACGGCTCAAACATACCGCAAAACGTACCACAGGTAATTCTCACCTCAAAACCGTCTTTATAAAGCAAAATAAACAACACTGCACAAAAGTCCTATGTAGGCGCAAATCAGAAAACTACAGCCATTTTGGCGAATATCCACTTAAGAATGGCCATCCTTCGACCGCCGCCGTCTCGCAAATACATGATTTAATCGACCATTTCGGCAGAAGTTTTAGTAGAAACTTCCGTTGCGATTAACTTTGCAAGAGTAGCTGTGTGCGAAGAGCTTGTTGACTCTCTATTGCTAAATTGATGGCAGCAAGACGGTCAAATGAATAAATACAGAAAATTGTCGTTAATTCACTGGCCAATGGCGAGCCGGCGTTCGTGGATGTGTGGAATTGGACCACTTGGCCGGCAGGGTCACACGACCGCCGGGTCAGGACACAACTCTGTCGTGGGATAAGGGTTCTGTAGGTATATCCGAAAAAAAAAACGGATAGATGTGCGAAAGAAAAATACGCTACTTTTCTAATGATCTAAAAATTGAGTTTACATTTTTCTTTTATTTCAATGCAATGCAAGTGCAATGCCGATTATGCCGCCCTATTACTATGAGTTTTGTCAAAAAAAGGTGACGAGCCGCTCGATTTGCCGTCCCCTGGGCGTGCCGCCCTTGTGCGGTGCACGCTTTGCACGCCCGCTTATGGCGGCCCTGGTTATATATATGACTTTTATAATCCCATGGTTTTAATAACGGTAAACAAGATATGGTCAAGGAAGGAAGACGATATTATACATCTAACCTAAACCCTCACAAACATCATCGCAATATATTTCTCAAACCGAAAAGGATGGAAATTTCAGAACACAGAGTTTATAAATGTTCTCTCCTTTTTAGGGTTTCGTACCAAAGGGTAAAACGGGACCCTATCATGACTCTGCTGTCCGTCCGTCTGTCACCAGGAGTGATATGTAGTCAAAACAGTTGAAATTTTCTCAGATTATGTATAACAACAAGTAATAAAAACAAAATAAAATAAATATTTTTACTCCCATACAACAAATGTGTTTTTACGGAACCCTTCATGTGCGATGTCGCACTTGGCCGGTTTTATTGTATACCTGAATTTTCGATCGCTCCAGAAAATCTCACTAATCCCCTTTAGAAACGTATTGCGTATGAAATACAATATCAGCTATATTCCTTACTCCTTATTTACACACAGAGGAACATACAATGTAAAGAATTGAATGTAGCTTTGATATATTTGCACTGCGAAGACGTTGGACGGTTTGACCAGTCAATTAAGAACAATGATATTTAATGAGACGCGTGTTACAAACGCCCATATAATAATTGTTATTTATTGAAACAATTAAAAAGTTTTGAGATATTTCTCTAAGTCTAATGGATATTTTATTGGGGTTGTCTGTTCTTTGAAATTGTGACATCATATCTCAGTCTAAAAACTATCAGATCTCAAAAAGGTGAAGGAAAACATGCTTATTTGAGATTTTCGAAGGCGCTGTGGACCACAGACAGTGGACTAACCATAGAAGAGTCCTAAGCCCAACAGAGGGGATTGGGGAGTTTAGTGGTCGGTGTTATTTAGAACTTGTATAACATTGTACAGTATAACTGCTTTCTTAATGTCCCTCGGCAATCTTTGTTGATATTGATGTGACAGACGATGTATAAATAATAGTAATATAACTGGTTCACTTTGTAATAAAGGCTCAAACTTCGCCTTTATTTAATAAGACCAATGACGATACCACGACTCATGAGGGGATAGAATGAAAAAAAAACCATCCCCACTTCACATGTATGGAGAGCCAAAATATATAAAACTAGCGACCCGCCCCAGCTTCGCACGGGTACAATATTGATACTAATACTACAGAATGTCTTTAAACCTCTAACAAAACGGGCGAAATCTAGTCAAAACAAACAGAAACAAATTAATATAGGTACCTACTAAAACTCAATGAAATAAGTAGGTGGGTATACTTTTATCGTATGAAATACCCATAGATCTAAACGCGCACCCCCGCCTTGGTGTCGCCCACTTTGCAACGGGCCGTGCAGCAGAAATCGTAATATTTTAATTTCGCCATAACTTCAAAACCAAACGTCCAATTTCGATCATTCGAAGACTAAATATTATCTACATATACTGTACTTAGTGATGAAATAATTTATTTTGATAAGGATTAATAGCATGAGTAAAATAAACGCGTTTAAATGTAGTCCAAAAAAAAAATCAAGATTTTTAAATAAAAAAATGGTTGTTGTGCCTCACACGACATAGATAGGTATAGTGTGTCGCGGACTTTTTTGTAGATATTTATAAGATCTACAAATAATTAGAACATTTTATGGTTCTATCTTTTATAGTTTAGGCAGCGTACGCAAAATAATTAACTTTACTGGTTGATTTTTTACACCTTGTGGCCGAAAAACCCAAATATTTTACGGAACCCTATTTTTTTCCAAAATAAAATTTAGCCTATGTTACTCGTGGATAATGTAGCTTTCGAATGGTGAAAGAATTTTTGAAATCGGTCCAGTACTTTTTGAGCCTATTCATTACAAACAAACAAACAAACAAACCAACAAACATACAAACAAAGTTTTCCTCTTTATAATATTAGTGTAGATTAGTATTATTTTTTGATGGCAGAAACACAATTTATACAAATATTCATAATTGCGGAAGTTGGAAGGGCGGATTCACTGGCAGCTGATGTTATAAGGAGTAACTTAAGCGAAAATTATCTTAGGGTTCTGTTAAAAATAGGGTTACATTTAGTTCTATTCTATTTCGTTCTATTTAGCAAACGAAGTTGCGGGCGCCAGTTTATAGTGTAACACGATACGATATATATATTATGTATAATGTAGGTAATAAATATTAATGAAAGCGACTCTATTTAAAACTTGGGAATTTAGGTAGAGCCACTTCTATGCTTTATGTATAAAAATATAAGTATCTAATGATAAGCTTCAGATAGTTTGCATGTATTGAATCGCCCGAAGCTATCCGACACAAGGTCATGTTTCACAATCCCTAACAAGTGGCGAATAGCTTATTCGGAAGTTTTGTCACCGCTTACTTTATACTGAGCGACAAAGACCAAACGTGCAAATAAGCTATCTGACGCTTATCAGTAGATTGTGAAACAGGACCTGAGAGTTTTTGCAAACAGACAACTTCCAAATAATCAGGGCCTCTAGTCAAGATGCATTCGATAATTTCGACAGCGAACTTCGAAATCAAAAATGTATGGAATTTGACATAAGTCATCGTTATGTGACATGTCGCTTGCGATGCCTTATGTCAAATCCCATACATTTTGTTTTCGAACTTCGCCGTCGAAATTATCGAATGCATCTTGACTAGAGGCCAAGGTATATATATATATCTATAATATGTATCTCATTTTATATTACTTACCTAAACTCTTGCTTAATTTACTTGTTTCGCTCTAGTGTTAAAAAGTATAGTACCTAAATAAATTCCATTTCATGATTTCTTTTTCTACTTACCATCAAAAGGAAAAAAGCCAGTAACAAAATTCTTCGATGTCAAGCCCTAATGTCTAGATTTCCAAGAGAGATCCTTGATATCAGCTTATAAACAGCACATTCAATTGTTTCCATTTATATAACTATGAGCACGGGTTGAAAAACTATATTCTTCTCGCTCGTTCCTGTCTCTCTCTCTAGTGACAAGTCGGACGCGACGAACACGTGACTCTTCAGTCTGTAAAAGGAAGAAAGAGTTTGATTAATCAGAAATCGCAATTAAATAATAAAGTGAGCGATTATAGTTATAACGATTTCTTAAATGTTGAAGTGGGATGCGGTATTTAATACGTAAGTGAGAGGGAATGCTAGAGGTTTTTGGTTACAAAACATAGCCACTCTTAAAAATCGGTTTATCTCCTGGATAAACCGATTTTTAAGAGTGGCTAGCAAAATCCTAACATAATGAAATTGTTTTGAAAGTTTTGGGGTAATTTATTGAAAATTGTGGTAAGGCAAATAGACATCGTGCCATGCCATACAATGTGCATCATCAAGAAAAAAAATTTAACACAGCAACATTTTAAATATTCACACCTTTTCATTTTGGAAGTACTTTACTGTTCAGCGTAAATTTTCGCTTCAACTTTACAGGAGCACCGAGCGATACGTCAGAGGAACACTTCGATTACACAATTACAGACAGACAAATTGATCATTTAAGACCGCGACAGTGTAATATGGTCGTTGAGCAATTGTAATAAAGTCTTTTAACAGGGACATCATCAAGTGGTTTGCTTAAAGTGAGATTTATTGGGATCGAGTAAGAACGAACCGGTTTATGCGGGACCGGGGCAGTCAGCATTTTTACTTTATATTATGCATAATCTAATTTATATTGTTATTGCGTAACACGTAACGGAAACTGAGCCTTATTAGGAGCAGCACACTGCAAGAACCGTGCAAATAAACAAAAGAGAAAATGTAGAGAAAGAAAAAATGTAGAGGCTGTCAAATGAAATATATACACTTACAGCAATAAAATTACTATGTACTATATATGCCATACTTATCGAACCCTAATGCCAATAAAAAATTACGAGACGTTTTACAATAAATATCAAACTTTATTATAACTATCAAACTTTCAGGATTAGCTCTTTCGTGGCGCATTAAAATACTAAAGTAAATCATGGATGCTACAGGTACACAATACGATTATTCAGAACTACTTGCAATCAAAATTACAGTCACTAATAAATAGCATTTAACAATTATTGTTTAAACTTTAAGCAATTTGAAAAATACTTATTTAATTAATGAATTCAATTTCGGCATATGAAAAGGATGTTCCAGAAAATTAGGCAAATATACCAATACGTCACAGCAAATTTTAAACTTCGAACCACAAATAAGTCTCAGAACAAAGGAAAATATATTTTAAATAAGCCTTAAAAGGACTCACCAGAAAGCGTCATAGTCGCTAACGGACGGATCCACGTCCATTTTTAAGGGTCTAAATTAGAAAAAAAAACTTTGCTGACCAATTTTGAAAACTCTCAACACAACGGGACGCTTCAAAATGCGGCTATAGTCTGGGTTGTAGCCTGGTGCGCCTGTCCCATTGAGGAGGGCTCACAATTGCTGTAACACAATGACCGTCAAGCTAATCAGCGACGAATTTCTGAATACATTCAATACTTTTTGTTTACGGGAAGCGTATGACTTCATTTGGGTGTGAACTATTTAGGGTCCAATCTCTAAATCATCAAAAAAGATCTCCAGATTTTGAGTACAAATATTTTGGGAACCACCAGTACCAGAAACCAGAAAAATAACGAGAGAAACTGGATTTGATTAATTCCGAAGGACGATTATTACCCTTATCACCTGTAGATGATAATAATAACCTTAATAAGACTTAAATATTTACTTATGTTGCTGCAAAAATGGTCACTATAAATATTGGATCTGACGCGCTGAGTTTTTCTCATTGGAATCGAGCAATATAACTAGGTTGCTAGAATTTTCTTATGATGTATATACGACGTTGAAATGATGCATAAATATGCTAGTTAATGCGTTTAATTGTGCTCTCATTCAAGGACATTAGGAATTCTTTAGCCGCAGCGTAACAAATTGACAATGGGCGTAAAATTCTTATCATTGCATAACGCAGTACCATAAGAGTATTGTGTGTTAGCTACGGAACAGTTTTTTTGTTATATACCAATTCAATTTATCTATACGTCTATACTTATATGATTTGTATGTTTGTTTGCATAAGGTTTGCATTGAATAGGCTCCGAAACGACTGGTCTGATTTTGTGGAATTATAAAGTAGGTATTATAAACCTGAGAATTTGATAAGAATTTCAATTTAATACCTCTACGGGTTCATGAGGAAAGGGGTAGTAAGTTTAAAATATTTTTATTATATGATGTAACTAAAAATTTACGGTTTTCGTAATTTTTCTTTTATCTGTGCTGTAAGACATTGCTTCAAGATTCTGAGTTCACGGGAAGTACCCTGTAGGTTTTGATTTTGCGAGTGTCGAAAATTTGCGGCATTAATGGCTGTATCTTTTGATTACGTTGGCTTAGAAGT